>OZ012700.1:31610043-31625043 GCA_963942565.1 Maea johnstoni
AAAGAATCGCGAATTTCTTTTATATGGTTTTGGAATGCATTCTGATCATTGTATCAATAGATCCAATGATTGTATACTTGTCAGTGTTTTAGCCAGGATTTAGAAACTGGGTGCCTAAAATTGGCAGTTGTAAAAGTTTTGGGCGTCCAAACTTTTAAGGGGGATCACAATATACTCATATTTCAATCATAAACATCTATGAATTCATCAAAATAAGGCATGATATCATTAAACAATGTCATGGGAATTATAAGGAGATGAAAACATTCAATTATAAGCTTGAGAATGAGATTTTTAGAAATTCCAAACTAAAATATTTGGGTGTCCTGAGGGGTTCTTTTTGAGGGTTTGGGTGTCCAAAAAGGCACACAGATGCCCTGCTGGCTAAGACCATGATACTTGTTATCAAACATCAGCCAATTCACATTATATCCCTGCATTATTGCAAGTTACTAAATGTTCATAAAAGTTCACATTGTTCAACAATTAGTCCCATAAACTGATGTCATGCTACCCATTATATCATTATGGGCTGCTCCTCGAAGTCAATTCCTTTCTTAACACGTAAACAGTATATACATATATTTGCCTTTCTTGACAATATTGAAATACTGGTAATGTGTATAATGTACTTGTACAAAGTACCTGTATCATAGACCTGTATCAAATACTTGTACCAATATACCTGTATCAAATACTTGTATCATGTACGGTAATGTACCTGTATCATATACCAGTATCATATACCTGTATCAAGTATTATTTGTATCATGCAAATGTATCATGTACTTGTATCAGATACCTGTATCAGATACCTGTATCAAGTACTTGTATCAGATACCTGTATCATGTACTTGTATCATGTACCTGTATCATGTACTTGTATCATGTACCTGTATCATGTACTTGTATCATGTACCTGTATCATGTCCCTGTATCATGTACCTGTATCAAGTACTTGTATCAGATACCTGTATCAGATACCTGTATCAAGTACTTGTATCAGATACCTGTATCAGATACCTGTATCATGTCCCTGTATCATGTACCTGTATCAAGTACTTGTATCAGATACCTGTTTCTCCCACTCTGAGGTGTATTTTACAGTTAAGGATTTGTGGTCTCCAATGGGTGTTCTTCAACGGGGTCAAAAGGTCAAACTAATGTAATTGTCCAATCAGATCCCTCAATTTCAATCAATGGGTCACTGCTGCTGGGTGAAAGGTAGATCCAACAATAGCGCGCGTGGATTTGAACAAACGTCACGTACGTGATCTGGCGCCAGTTTCTGGGGAAACAAACGGTGCACGTCACAACAAACGCGTATTACCATTGTTGAACTAGTGCGCGGGTGAACTTTGGCTGACCTAGTTTAGCTAGCTAACTTCACGGTAAAACGTGTACATTTCTCCTTTTTATCGTGGGAGAAAGAGGTTCTATCACTCGTGGATGGAAAGAGGAAGAATCTTGCACTCGTGAGTTATTTTGTGTCTTGGGACTCGGCAAGCCTCGTCCCAAGACACAAAATAACTCACTCGTGCAAGATTCCTCCTCTTTCCATCCACTCGTTATGGAACCTCTATATCAGATACCTGTATCATGTACTTGTATCATGTACCTGTATCATGTACCTGTATCATGTACCTGTATCATGTACTTGTATCATGTACCTGTATCATGTACCTGTATCATGTCCCTGTATCATGTACCTGTATCATGTACTTGTATCATGTACCTGTATCATGTACCTGTATCATGTACCTGTATCATGTACTTGTATCATGTACCTGTATCATGTCCCTGTATCATGTCCCTGTATCATGTACCTGTATCATGTACCTGTATCATGTACCTGTATCATGTACTTGTATCATGTACCTGTATCATGTACCTGTATCATGTACCTGTATCATGTCCCTGTATCATGTACCTGTATCATGTACTTGTATCATGTACCTGTATCATGTACCTGTATTAGTACCTGTATCATGTACCTGTATCATGTACCTGTATCATGTACCTGTATCATGTCCCTGTTTCATGTACCTGTATCATGTACTTGTATCATGTACCTGTATCATGTCCCTGTATCATGTACCTGTATCATGTACTTGTATCATGTACCTGTATCATGTACCTGTATCATGTACTTGTATCATGTACCTGTATCATGTACCTGTATCATGTCCCTGTTTCATGTACCTGTATCATGTACTTGTATCATGTACCTGTATCATGTCCCTGTATCATGTCCCTGTATCATGTACTTGTATCATGTCCCTGTATCATGTACCTGTATCATGTACCTGTATCATGTACCTGTATCATGTACCTGTATCATGTACTTGTATCATGTACCTGTATCATGTACCTGTATCATGTACCTGTATCATGTACCTGTATCATGTACCTGTATCATGTACCTGTATCATGTACCTGTATCATGTACTTGTATCATGTACCTGTATCATGTACCTGTATCATGTACCTGTATCATGAACCTGTATCATGTACATCTATCATGTACATGTATCTGTATCATGTACCTGTATCATGTACATGTATCATATACCTGTATCAAGTATGTGTATCAGGTACCTGTATCAGATACCTGTATTAGGTACCTCTATGAGTCACCTGTATCATGTGTGTCAGGTACCTGTATCATATACCTGTATTAGTTACCTCTATGAGTCACCTGTATCATGTGTGTCAGGTACCTGTATCATATACCTGTATTAGTTACCTCTATGAGTCACCTGTATCATGTGTGTCAGGTACCTGTATCATATACCTGTATCAGATACCTGTTTTTTGTGTACCTCTATCATATACCTGTGTCATGTACTTGTATCATGTGCCTGTATCATGTACTTGTATCATACACCTTTATCATGCACTTGTATCAAATACTTGTATCAGGACTAAAAAGCTAAAGGTCCATCAGGTGAATAATTTTACCTGGAGTTTGAAGCAGGTCAAATAATGACCATAATATATGATTTATAAGATGATCAGGAATCATCTTCTTCCCATTAAGAATCACCATAAAATATAAAGACATAAAAGCATAAAATTTCAGTATCAAAATATAGCCTGTGTATCACAATAGATATAGTTAAGTTCTACTCAGCTTCCAGGTAAGAAATAGTGCTCATTTATTTCATCAAAAACTCTTATATCTTCGAGACAAAATGGCCCATAAAAAGTTATTATAAGTAGTATTGATGAGAAGGAAAGAATCTGATGCTAGCATTAATTTCTTGTCCAGAGTAACACTAACATGGCTTGCAGATCAGTGTTCATGAAACAGCATTTAGAAGGGGATTCTGTTAATTTATACCCCTATGCTGTATCAGGTATCTGGTTAATTTGGCCAATACAAAAAACATGCAAAACCCACTGAAAATTGACTGAAACCCTGGCACATGGGTACTCATCTGAGAGAACTCGGCGAGGGCTTTACAATGAATACCAACGAGGCAGGGTTTAGATGGTTTTCAAAGGTCTTTGCATCCTTGTGCTTTGGAAGAAAGTAGCCACAGCATTGGTAGGGTTAACACTTTTTGTGAAAGACTATTTGATTAAGACTGTTCACCTCTGAAAGTGTTAAGGACCATTATAACACAGGGGTTGCACTAGCCTGGTTCTCAGGCTGAGTTATGTTTAACACCATGCCATCACCACTACAGGATAGGTGCCGCACCATTTGCCTTCCCCCTTCTCTGTAATTGCACTGTTTTCCCAGTACCTCTTTCAACGGGGCCCAATCTGGATAGGACTATTTATACAGTTTTACAATACTGCTAAAGTTAGACAGAAGCTTTAACCGTTGTAAACACAATTTAAATGAAAACATACCAAAGCTTCAATTCTGATCAGGTTTGCGGTAATGGCGGGTCATCGATTTCCGATCTCCGTGTGGCCTGGGGACTCGATGTAAACAACCTAAATTTCTAGCTTTGTGTATAACACGCACCATGGATTGAGTGTAAAAATCCATGTAAATAAACTGCGTCTTATACACGCGAAAGTACGGCATTATGTCCAGGTCGCTCTATTTGTAACAAGTACCCTCAACTTTAGTTAGCATGAATTCTAATAGAGGGCGTCTGGTGTCGAAGAAAGGTTGTTGATGACTTCCATATTTACTGTTACTTATACATTACTATTTCACGGTCGTTAAACTTTCTTTTTAAGTAATTCTTTCTAACGTTTTTTTCGAATCAAGCTTTGATTGTAGTCTTTCTTACCCTAACATGAAGGAACATGACACATTTATCATACATAAAATAGTTGGTTTTAATTACATGGTAAAGCGAAAGGGAGGTTTAAATAAGAGAAACAACTCGGAACTGTTGCTTATCATATGTAATCAAACTTTCCTCTTTGTTTCGCTAGAACATACTTACAAAGTAATGTTGCTTATATAGAACCATGATTAAACTGACTAAAAATCAAATGTCCTCAGATTTCAGCTTCAATGCAGTACACGTGACATGGGAGAAAGTTGAATCAACCGTCACTACCCAAATTCAGTTCGTTACCTAATTCTTACCTAAGTTTTACCTCCAGTCCCGTTTATTTGCCAGTGTACATGTATCACTGCCATGTTCATATTCATTGCCGCATAAGATCGGCCTACAGTGCCGGTATTTAATTCCTGCACTAAATGCCTGGGCAGCCCGGGCATAATACACGACCGCAGGCATGATTGCCACCTAGTTTCCTGGGCATGGATGCGATGACAGGTCCCAGACATCACAACTGAACGTAACTTTGATCCCCAAGCTACGTGGGTCACTGATGTGCTTGGCTTATTGTATTGACGTCGTATCCATGGTGTTTGTACAACCGTGCACTGGCACACGTCCAGTCGACTGGTGCAGGAATTAAATGTCTGTAAAGTACGTTAGAAATATTCTCTCCTGAATCTATATTAACAGAAGCTGTTTTGCAAGACATTGCGAGCATGTTTTTGAAGTTATTTACGAACTTGAGTCAATAAAGAGAAGGAATGCTCATTAGCACTGCTTCCATTTCCCTAGCAACACGTTTGAGTCTCCAAAACAAACATGGTGGGCTATTGATGATTTGTGAGCACTGTCCAAGGCCAAGGTACCTGAAGCGCAATGTGAAATAGCTCGAGCGGCAACATATCAAAAGTGAGCATCTACTGTATGTTTACTCGCTTTATGTTAAATGCATTAATTGTCATTTTGTTTAGAATGTGTTCATCAGGGAGAACGTTTGTAAAATAATACATCATATCCCTGCTGTAAGGTTGGATAGTCACACTTTATTCACACAATACATCACCTATTATCTGGCTTGATATATTCTTCTTAAACATGGCTGTAATCAAAAAAGTATCTAATTATGATAGCAAATGCACATAATGCACATAATGAGGTTCACTCATGGCGACATGTATTGATGAGTTCTTTGCGGACGTCACCTAGAAACCGACAAAGACGCACCCAACTGAGAGAGTTTTAGTTGACTAACGAATGTTCAAGGGGTAACATCTTATGCACGTGACAATACAGGAGAATGGAAATACATCGAACTACAGTCATAAGCATCATGGTGGTATGTACCATTCACCCTATTTCTTTTTAGACCTTAATATATAAGCTTTTATACTTAAGCCTACATTTGCCCTTTAATTTTCAAGGTTGACCTTAATCTTATATCTCTAAAGTGAACATATCTCTCGGTTTGAAGATGGTCCTATAACCCGTACGGCATTAAAAATAATTTGCCATCAGTATCTTGCGGGGACAAAATCATCATACTACTACATTTTTCTATCATATGTAAGTGCGAGGGGTGGTTAACTGGTCTTATAGCCGTGTGGTCTAAGGCGCCGCCTCTGACTGCATCTCTCACTACTGCATGGGTTCAAATCCCAGCCTAGGTATGTGAGAATGTTGCCAGTGACTTGGGGTTATGCGGTGGTTTTCGCCGGCTACTCCGGTTTCCTCCACTACTTACAACTGACTAGTCACGAATTAGCCACAATATGGCAAAATGTGACGAAAAGCGAAATTCAAAATTCCAAAAAGTAAACATAATGTGTGCGTCAGTTGCAAGCTTACGACACTTTTCAAAAAGGTTCACTAAAGTGACTCTAGTTAATACAAGTGTTGTCATTAAACATATGCATCAATCGTATTAGTTTCTTTTCATATATTGCATACACTTAGTTTAATCTGCATTGTAACTTAGGTGCAACGTCTCATATCTCAAACTTGTATTGCAATTACATTTTTTTATTTCTTGTGTTTGCTTTTTGGTGTTGTTGTTTTTTTGCTTTTTGCTACTTCGTTTTTTCGTCACTTTATTGCTATACTGCGGCTAGGGCGTGACGAGCCAGCTGTAAATTGTGGAGAAAACCTGAGTACCGGGAGAAAACCACCTGCTAAGCCGAACGTCATTGGGAACTGTCTCACATGCACAGGCCGGCAATTACATGTGTATGTCGTGTATTGCAGATAAGGACTTTACCAAAGATTTGTTTAACATTTAGTTATGGCAGGAACATACATAGAGGGATATGAGACATGTATCTAATGCTTTGCATTTGAGAACAACTTGAATACCGCAGCAAATGATAGCAGGTCCGCAGCTAAAAATAGATTCCACAGTGAGTTTTCCTCCCCTGCCCGCCAGAAAACCATTTTATTTCCAATCTATAAAGAAAATATGCTATACAAAAAAAACTTGCAAATTGTAACTAATATACCAAAAACAAGATATTATCATACATATTATTTGATAAAGTGGAATAAAAAAATTTGAAACTGAGAATAACATAACATTACCTGAATATCTGTCATGTATGTATTTGCTACTGGGTATCAACTCTGAGTGAACTATGGTAGATTGCTTTACAATTCAACTTGTACAGGATTGCCTTGTGGCTTCAAAATAACGGGGAAGATCAATTCAGAATAGAGACCAATTGAACAAAAGTGACAGGTCATACAATAAGGAACCCTAAGTATAGAATTGCACTTGTGACCTTTGGGCAGGGACATACATGCTTATCCATTCTCCCTGGTTTGGGACAAGAAAACTAATATGTTGTTTTAAAAAAGAACCTTCAATAAAACTGAAAGATGGCTTAAAATTATTCTCTCTCTCTCTCTCTCTCTCTCTCTCTCTCTCTCTCTCTCTCTCTCTCTCTCTCTCTCTCTCTCTACATATATATATATATATATATATATATATATATACATATATATATATATATATATATATATATATATATATATATATATATATATATATATATATATATATATATATATATATATGTGTGTGTGTGTGTGTGTGTTTATATATATAGCTATATACATACGGCTATATATGGAATGGCTATATATATATATAGCTATATATATATATATATATATATATATATATATATATATATATATATATATATATATATATATATATATATATATATATATATATATATATATATATATATATATATATATATATATATATATATATATTAATGAGGCTGTACTGGATGCCTTCATATATCTATGTATATTATGTATGTCCCTGGTAATGGCCTTGTTCAGGGACGGGATATTGATCCGAGTTAGTCATACGGTGCGTCCAGATAATATGTTATTGGTGACTAGTACGAGTTGCACATGTTCAATAATTAGCTGGAACTATACTGTTAACGTTAACAACAAGAAGGAGGGCGGCTGTCCCCGCACATACAGCTTGACAGAAAACGGACAATTATCTTCACCTTTTCTGCCATATTCAGGCTAAGTCGTCATTACATGTCTGTATTAGATTGTCATAAATGCATTTATAAGTGTAATGTACTATGATACTCCGTGGGTAGACTGAATGAATGAATGAATGAGGGCTTAAAGGCACATCGGCACATTAGGTCATTCAATGCCATAACGTCTTTTTCATAAAACAAGCCCTGCGGAGTCTGCTGGCAGTTAAATTGCACTCAGAGAACAGAGTTATATTGAATGGAAAATATGAAATATTAATATCACTGATTTTTCAGTGGCAGGACAACCCTAGAAAAACGATGCGAAATAATCATCTTTAATCATTGGTTAATGTGGGTTAATAATCAAACATGATGCTCTGGACATGTGAAAGCTTTCACAATTACAGTCACAAAAAGGCCCTACCATCTAGGTGCATCTAATATCTGCCTAATAAAGGCATACTTTGGGCTAATTTCAACTGGGGAATATGCAAAAATAAAAACAAAACAACAACTTTGCATTTATAAATTTGTACTTAACTAGAAAGTACCCGCCTTGCAGATAGTAACCATGACATTTTTCAAATTGACAAAAAAGACCTAGATATTTGATTGCAACATCACTCATGATTAATTCTAGTTCTATCTTGGACCGGGCGTCTTCGCTTTAGATCCCAGTCAGATTTGAGCGTTCCCGGCATGCTTTGCAGTCTAGTGACGTCACTGTCAATATAGGTGCTCGTCATGTCCTCGATGTAGTTCTACCTAGTCCTTTCAGATGAATTTCGCGATTAAATATCTATCGTACACTAAATCAAATATTATCCGTGGCAGCGATATATACGCATATATTGTTCACAGAAGTTTGGAAATCAATCCTTTCGTTTTTATTGAGATGTTTCACCACAAACGTGCTCGACAATGCACGTCGTAGCAGTCGCGGTAAACCAAGCCGGTGTGCCGCAGATGCGAAAACTATGTGACTTGTTTTTCTGAAATTTGATTAAAAAGACTTCATTTCAAAACAAATATTATGGCCAAACATATAAACAAAATTTGTTTGTTTGTCATTATTGTCTTTTATGTGCCATTATGAAACTAAATGTAGGTAGGTGTGGCCGATAGGGTAATCAATCGGAGGCTTGGTTTCAAGTCTATGGCATTACTATTTCATGGCCCATCAGGGATTCAAACCCAGACCGTGACGAGAGACAGCTAGCAGTCATTGGCAACGCCGTCGACAACACGGCAGGCCACGTAGGACGCGGTCACAGCGTGTAGAGGGTGTCGGGGCAAACCACCGATAACCCTCACTCAGAATTAGCATTCCCCTCGCGCTCCCGACCTGATGACAGATCGGGAGGGAGACGGGGAGAGCGCAACAATCATCTATTGTACTCGCCATCGACAAGCCAATGATGCTACTTATAGGTAGAGAAGGAGCACAATAATATGCTTAGAGTAGTTAACCAAAATTTGACGTTTGCAAGTTATTTGATTGAATAAAACTGTTCAACTATAACTCTATCGACGTCATAAATAGTTTAGAACATTTCTATTGAAAGAAATATTATTTTGGCACATTACGTAATTAGGTACCTTTTACACCTCTATGGATGTCTTTGGATCTTGTTTTATCGCCGCTCATGTGTGTTAATAGACCACAGTTCCGCATTTGTCATTCGTCGACCGTGATTGGGTCACATTTTCGAAAATGATTTACTTTGCGTATGCCACGATATAAAACACATTTGAAGTTAGTTAGTGGTATACTATTTTTATATATCTATTAAATTGTTGATAACTGTTCTAATGTAATACTTTTGTTGGGAAATGTTAAGAGCTGGTTCTTCATCTCATTTCAAGCATAACTAAAATGACTGGAGAAGAGTCAGCAGGAACCACTGACTTCTCCTGAAAATGTGTTTTAATATAGAGGGTAATGATCCTTTGTCATTGTTGAAGACGTAAAACCCCAAACCTTCCTTCCTTCCTTTATTTTACGACTCAATTTCAGAAATGCACGTGGCTGATGTCAATATCTATTTTAGATGGTGTTTTTATTATTTGTTCGTCAGTATTGTTACTATTTGCATGTGCAAAGAGTGGATATATTTCTAGATACAAATTCTATGCCATCAAAAACATTTTTCTTCTTCCTGCACATGTATATGTTTTTATTTCAAGTATCAAACAAACAAATGATACATATAGATTGCTGAGTGAAATCTTCTGGAATGTATCAAATCACCATTCTATATAGAGGTTAATAACTGATATATAGAGGATAAGGACACTCATACAGTCAGGTTTTTTGGCTTCCCTATCTGTAAAATTATACTTAATTGCCACCGCCAACCTGGCATCCCAGATCAAGCTAATGGGGGCCATTTTCTCGCCATTTTTCTGACAGCCAGATAATACTGTCACTCGGGTACATAATCACAAAGCTAGCAGGACAGGAGAAAAAAAATGAAGGACGAAAGATTTCCTCTGGCGTGGATGAAGAGAACCTTACCGCTAATGACAAACGAATGTCAACAACTGGTAGGTGTTCCCAGAACAATAGAGTAGAATTCACATGTCACCTTGGTCCCACGTGGGTTGCCAGGGTAAACAAATGTGAGGGTCCAGGGACCAGATAGTGGCTCCCCTCTAGGTAACATCGGCAGATGCACCTTAAGCGGTTTCATGCCTACGGGCAATCATCAGAGGTGAGGGGAGAGATAAAAAACTGTAAATTCAGAGGTGGCCAAAAAAGATTCATGTGGATTCATAGATTGAGATCCACCATCCCGATGGGGCTCAATGTTTTCGATTAAATAGTTTCAACAGAAAGAATTAGGAAATGGTGATGTCACTTCTCACACAGTTTTCAGGGTCCTTGAAACACATTAACCCCTGTTTTCCTGACATAATCACAAAGCAGCCTACACTCTGTCTACTGTACATGTGATTCTAGGAGGACAGTAATGCTTTAAAATTATGATTTGTGCTGCTAATGGATGCCAGTTTATATACAAGTGACAGGGTGACGGAAAGGGAATTCTAACACAAGGATTAAACAAAAAAAAGAAACAAAAAAAGAAGAATTTAGCAGCAAGACTACTATTCAATATTGGGACAGGATGGACGGTGAACAAGTACACATTTAGTGTTTCCCAAAAAGGTTGTCATGAACATTGAAAGGAATCTTGTTTTGAGGCTGAACTACAAACAAGACTGAGACTTAGTAAAGGATACTTATACTAGTATTTAAAGTGAATGAGTTTCCTACAAGATATTCTTAAAACAGGACCAGACCACATATTTTTGGTTTTCTGATTCTATACCTTCAACATCAGGGTCACTTAACTTCATTTTGGTTGCATTATATCTATGATAGCTGGAAAAGGTTGGTATCAAATGTATTACTGCATTATGTTTATCAACACAATATTTTTTGCCATCGAAGACTCCACACTCTCAGCCTACCAATTGCCACTGCAGCTGCCTAGCTTGGTACACAGTTAGCATCACCAGGTGGCCTCAGCAAGGCTAAAAATTGCCGCTCCCAGACACCCCTCTTCCTGTGTCAAAACATAGGTTTGAACAGCAATAAACTTCTAATTTTGAGGTGGGCGATTGTGGTGTCTTAGAGTTGAGTAGAGTATACCTTCAGGGACTATTTGGGCCCATATCTTATTCATGCTGTAATTGTCCTTTAACGTCGAAGTCCCTTCTCACTTAAAGGTACATCGAATGTGTAAGTTTGTTGAACGTTTGTTGATTGAGCAAAGGTTACTCAGTCTAGCTGTATGACATATTGCCCATAACACAGAAGAGATTATTTCTCATAGTTCACTATTGACACACTTAGTAAATATAAACTGCTATACTTATTAAAGCTTCAATGGATTACACTCTCTGCAGAAGGTAAGTCGACATCGAACAAGATTACTCATATTTCAAGTTTGGTATCAGATATCCATTTGGATTAAACTCCAATTCTACACTCACATCATCTATCTACCTTTATCACCTGCACTGCTGTGTGTCTCCATACTGATTTTGTATTTATTTTATATGTTTATTGTCTCTACGAAAAATCACACAAAACTTAAATACATTTTTCATATATCAAAATATAAAAAAGCATAAATACTAATATGTAATAAACTAAAACAGGAAGAGAAACACAGTTACATTTTAGATAGGATCTAGAAACAGGGTCCTACATATAGCTCTTTAACTCACACTTTTTATAAATTAAAAAAGCCACACAGAACTAACTTCCTAAACTCATGCCACAAGCGACCTACCATAGCATTTATTCCTTGTTTAATCTAGCCCCCTTTTATTCGTTCATGGCCTTACGGTACCAATGTCTCTAAGATATAATGTAGTGGTCAACATTTTTAAATCCTACCAAATTTATCTCCCGTTTTATATTCTCTGCATTCTTTATGGACTACATAGATGATTTATTTTTCTTTTCACTAAATTTTATACATATTCTTATAATAGCTTCTATTTCGACGTTCCAAATCCTGCTTTCCTTTTTACGTTTACCGTTTACTTGCATTTAAGTTCATACATATTGTGATGTGCGATATTGTAAATTACTTTACAGCAAATAAACGTTCAATACTAGTGTACATTGTACGTTTGTGCCTGAGAGTAACCACCTATTAATCATTACCTGAGAAGGGATTTACTTTGGACGCTTTCCCATCAATATGACAAGGAGTCGATTCCTCCTTCGAATCTCTTCTCCAACCGGCCTCCGAGGTCATGATCCCTGACATGACCCATGACAGTAAGCAGGAGGGCTTCATGAATATAACTTCCATACCAAACATTCATTGAAACCTTCTACATAGTTATTAGCTGATTTTGTTACTCAAACTCTTTTATCCTTAAAGATATTAACTCAAGATTCTGTGTCCAAGTAGTTTCCTCCCTACTGTGACCCTATGACCTTTGACTTGAAATTTATCCAGAAGCCTCTGCTCTCATCAGGGTTACTTGAGATGTATGTCAACAGTCTAGCATAAACAAATATACTCTGATTACATTTGAAATATGAGTAATATATGCTGACAGTGCAACTGAACTCTATCATAATCATAAACCCCGCTATAAATGGGTTTAAGATACGCCTTCAGACTTGGATGGTGTAAATGCCAGTTTGGGCCACATGTGTTTTCGTGAAAGCTTTGGGCTACACTGCACTCCGTCTTCAGCTTGCACTCAACACCAGTGGTCTCAGCTGACATGATCAACCACCCAAGTCGTCAGACATAACTTAAACCCAATATTAGATCTTGGCATGGATCTACTTGGGCTGATCTTCCTAGACTACTTTTACACAATGTTCTTTTTTTGTTACCTGCATTCAAAGAGAAAATATGTAATTACTCTGAGCTCACACCTTTTTGTTTGAAGTGGTATGAACTGTCAGAAGTGGGGCCAGTTTGGTATAATGAAAGTCGGATGTAACATTCCTGTCATCAGAATATTAACCTTCTATATTTGGTTTTCGAACCGGAATAAATCACAAATCACAAAGTCAATTTATTTGCACCCTGGATTAATTTCCTAATCTACAGTTTATTAGGATTTACTGGATTTGTAGATGGAAATAAAGATTTTTTTTTATTATTTCAGGATGCACGTTCACTTTTTCACAGGATGTGCTATTATCCCAAAGCGGTGGTGACATTGGCACAGCTCAAAGTCTACAGGCCTGTAAAGATATGTGTATGGCCAACACCAACTGCTACGGATTTAACTATGTGGTGGGATCTTCTATTGCGTGCTGGCTGAAGGATTTAAGCTTGAAAGATACTGCGCTAGATACTGCACCTGGTCTTCGGTTCTACTATAAAATAAACTGCGACACCACAACCAGCAGTATAGGTAAGTTCTTTCCAAACTTTCCAAAGAAGAGGCTGAAACGGTACTAACTGCCACTTTGTATTGTAATGGGAAATCGTATTAAAATAGCTCTCACATAGGAAAATGTAAGAGACAAACTTTATGAATTGCATGTTGTAGTTGAATCCCACTGGGTTCCCATGTAGAAATCATACACCATAAGTTTGCAATGTGAAATCTGGTTGACCCCTTAGTATAAGGGTAAGACCCTATGCCTAGTCCCATCTGGTACCACAAGTCAACCCCGCCCCCCTATAGAAATATGTTTCAACAACTCTACTCATATCTGAAATAACAGCCAGGTACGCCACCTACGTGTGGCTTCACACACTACTATAAAAACAACCTGTAACTAAAATCGACACCGCTTTGCCCGAACATGCATCTGAGCAATAATATAGCATGTGCGTGAGCAACCTCCTCTAACATGGAAACAAATGCCAGAGTCCTCATTGGTCTTTGGCTCTTAGTGACGACACACTGCGACTAGATTCGGCGAGAATAGATGTGTTCATGGCTCCATAAAATGGGTTCATCAATAATTGGTCTGTGGTGATCAATCCATGTATATATTCATCTAAGGTACAATGTACGTTTTGTCAATTTTGATAATGCTGGTTTCATGTTATTGGCGATATATTATTGTTCAAGTTAATTTTGTATTGCATTTGAGTACAGTTAATAAACATACACATGCAATTTTTTGTCGGATTTCAGTTGCAACGTCCATGCTACAGGACGAAACTACCGCTGCGGCGACCTCTCCACCAATCACAGCAGCCGAGACCTCTCCACCAATCATAATTGACGAGACCTCTCCACCAATCAATACTGCCGAGACCTCTCAACCAATCACTGCTGCGGAGACCTCTCCTCCAATCACCGCTGCCAAGACCTCTCAACCAATCACTGCTGCCAAGACCTCTCCACCAATCACCACTGCCGAGACCTCTCCACCAATCATCGCTTTGTGCGGCACTCCAAGAGGCAATCAGAACATGGAATCCCAACAGCTATATTTGCACCTGGAGGCCAACAATGCACAGGTCGTTGGCCTAGATGTGTGTTTTCTCAAGGCATCCAGCCTGATTGGTTGTGCCGCCCTCTGCAGCATGCAGCAGTCATGCAATGGATATCACTACGCCACAGACGGCGCACAAGATGGCGTCAAGATGTGCATCTTAATGATCGGATCAGTCACTGCAATGGGACCAAGTGGATACCTCACTTTCAGAAGAGTCAACCCATAGTCAACACATTCCATCTTACTTACATCCTATTAGGATTTGTTAGATTTGGTTTAGTTCTCAAGCACATAG
>OZ012700.1:31627543-31642543 GCA_963942565.1 Maea johnstoni
GTTTGTTAAAACCTGTTTTTTGATAATTCTTTCTAAAGCTTCTGTGACCTTCTTGGAAATAAGGTATTTTCCTTTGAGGTATGAGAGATTTATTCGTCATGATAAAAACAATATTTATTGTTATTTTCAGTTATGAGTATTCTCATTTATTCACTCAGTTTTATCATAACTGGTTTCTGTTTTAGTCGTTATGTAAGTACACAGTGAAATTTTGCATTACAAAAACAGTCAATCAATATTCTACTTCAAATAGCAATCTCCTTATTTAGGAAAGCATTCGCAACCTTTCTTTGTAATCCTTCAATATACATGCACATGGTACAGTTATTTTTTGAGAAAACTGTTACACATTCATTCACACATTTTCTTTTTCTCAATTGGGAAATGTTATACTAGTAGCTGTTGGCTAGAACCATTATAAGGCACTCATGCTGTTGTCTCCATAGTTCTGTCATCAATCCCGAGACTATAAGTTCAGCAGTTTAGAAAAAGACCCTGAATTGGTCTTTAATAGTAGAAAATATTTGAAACAAAGGTGGTGCACCGACACATGAAAAACGAGTGAAAATTAGTACATTTATAACAAGAACCCTTAAGAATCTCATAGAATATTGTCGGCTTTTCTATGTTTCATCACCTACATGTAGCGGAGTAAAACTCCAACGATTAAAGAGCCATCCAGAGGCTCGGAAAGTCAAGCAGGAAAGGTTTTGTGGGCCTTTTTCGAAACCCTATATCAATACACAATTCAGACAATATAACTCTGTGTAGGCTTTAATTTCAAATAAAAGCGTCGGAGAGGTAAAGGAAATACTTTCAAGAAATCAACCCAAAAAGCTACCCTAATTCCTCCAAAAATAGTGACGCTGCCTGAAATACTCTTCTGCCATAATGAAAACAACTCTTGATAATAAATGGATTGTGGGGCGACATCACCAAATTCAAAAATCAAAGTTTTTATGGGTCAGAATTGATCGGTTCAATTTTTGATCAAAAAGTGTCTAACTATTCTACGCAATGTTGTCAAAAAGAGATAACACTGACAGGTTAACAATATACTTTCCTAATTGGCAGCATAGGCAGAAAAAAGAATGGTTGGTGTAGCTCTTTGAAGATGTTTTTCTAAGTTTAAACCACGCTTGGCGTCTTTCCTAATTCAGTAAGTGTTGGTTAGTTTTATAAAATCAACCCTTATTCAATTTGACTGGACAGAATCACTTCAATTGTGTAATCAACATAACTATTAGCGTATTTCCTTTAATAGATCTCTAGGTCACGAGTGGTTCGAGAGCAATAGCTTTGCACAAATGTTGGATGTAAAGATTAATCGATATATGAATATCCAGAAGTAGCGATCTTTTGGAATGTGTAGTATAATACATAACGTATACATCCTTGGCTGTAGTAATTCTAAGCTCCTCGTATCTCTCAATTTTTTCAATATAGATATGGCAAAATTGAATTTTAAACGTATGCCCTACCCAATGTGGATAGTTAAATACTTGCACTTTTGGACTTTGAAATTAGAGTTTTTAAATTGGAAAAGGAGAAACCTTTAAACCGTTAATATTCTATTTTCAAAAAATGAAGGAAACATTGTAATGAGTGATATCTTGACAGAAGTTGACATTTTGGTGTTTTATCATCTAGTAACCTATCTATACAAAGGATGGCCCAGCTTGATTTTAGGTCAATGGTCATCATGAAGGTCATCGAAAGAGTAAATGTTATAAACAACAGGGATCGGTGTTTTGCATTGAACCATCATTGAACCGACTAAAAATCAAAGGTTTACTCCTATCAGCTTCAATGCAGTACATTGTCTGTAGGGATGAGTCAAATGAATCGTCATTACACATGACCATAATCAGTTTGGTACCTAATTCTCACATGGTTTTACCTCCAGTCCTGTTTTTATGTCATTGTATCACTTCAGTCATCAACTTCATTTCTGCAAAAGATCTACTTGTGTTCGGCATATTCTATCCTGAATTGATATTAATAAAAAAAACTCATTTTAAGACATTTCGAGTATGCTTTTGCAGATATTGACTAGGCCTGAGTCAATAAAGAGAGAAAAATGTAATCAGCTGGGTATTTATTTCCCTAGGAACACGTATGAGTATCCAAAACAAACATGACGGGGGTTGATAATTTGTCAGGTCTCTCCATGGCAAAAGTATCTGGTGCGGAATTTGAACTAGTTGGAGGGCAATATATAAAAAGTAGGCACATGCTTGGTGTTTATTCACGTCATGTTAATTCCACTAGTTGTCATTTTGTTTAGAGATTGCTCCCCCAGCGAGTAAGTTTAATGTGTAAAATAGTAATGTAAAATAGTACAACATATGCCAGCTGTAAAGTTGAATAGTCACATTTTATTTAATCAATATTATATCATCACATATTCTTCGGCTGAATATTTTCTTCTTAGACATGATTGTAATCAATAAGAGTGTCTGAAACATAACAAATGCACATAGTTCATGAATTATGGATCTACAACCGCTTCATAAAAGACCTTACCTAGATTCCAATCAGCAGCTTTCACTTATAAAGTCGTGGCCCTTTTCATCGAAAAATTCAGCAACACTCTCAATGAGAGAACAGTCTATTGATGCACTATTCAAAAGAAAGACAACATACCCTGTGGTAACGGAACCGTCTTGTATAATGTTCTTTTTTGAGTTGACTTTGACTTCTTGACTGTTAAAAAGGAAAGGAATGCAAGGATCTTCTTAGTGGTTGTCTCTACAGTTCTTGTAAAGCATTTCGGACGTCTTTTGCAACTTCTAAATGAGTAGGGCACCCCTGGAAGTACAGATTGCTATTGTAGGTATTTTTTGATTTTGCCGCAATGCTATTTTCTTATGAAGTGTGAGAAAATAACTTGAACATTGGCAAATGAGTATGTTTTGAAGGCTGAAGCTTTTGGGCTCACAAGAATAGTTTCTAAAAGCAAAAAGTTCACAAAGATGCACATAGCAGCTTCATCTACATAACGATCAAAGATACTAAGTTGCTCAGTAGTTCAGAATCATCTTTGGACCCATCAATTATGTATCCCCAAAGTGGTGCATTCTAGGGCCAGAGTATCTGTTCAGTGTTCAACTTCATTCTTGCATAAAATCTACTTGTGACAATTTTTTTCCTGAATCAATATAAGAAAGAAGCCTTTTTTCAATACTCTGTGAGTGTTCTTCTCCTAAGATATCGATCAAGCCTGAGTCAATGAAGAGAAAAGAATGGATAAACTCAGCAGAACGGTTATCGCTTCCTTAGGACTACGTATGAGTATCCAAAGCAAACATGGCAGCAGGTCGATGAATTGTAACACCCAACTGTTTTCTGAACGAGTTTTTTATGGCAGTACCATGACCAACCTCATACATATCAGAAATATGTGAAGTGCTCCAGTCAAAAAGTCTTTCTTAATGTTCAAGTCAATCAGCCCTAAAATTTGATAGTGTGAGATATTTCGCAATGACTTTAAAGATGAAAAATCCAAATCAATCAAAATTTATTCATTATTAATCTGTTATGAAAAATAGTTAACACCCTTATACATGTATGTATACATATTGAATATGGATCTCACCATAAAGGGTATACAAACAAAGTACATTGAGATTAAAAAAACCCTCATGGTACAAACTCTGATAGTACTATTGAACAGAGCTTGCAGATAGGAGGTGAGAAAATAAACCAGATATCGAAGAATAATGTCTCTATTCATAGGGTTAATAAAACCCTAAAGGTAAAATTGACATAATGATATATACATATATTAGGTAAACACCAGAATGATTACAAATAATTGTAACGTTTACATTAACTGGTTAAGTACAGTTACGCAGATGGAGAAGTTACACTCCCACCTATAAAGGTCACTATTAACAAAAGAACCATCGGGGTGCAATCATTTACCCTAGGGGTCCTGCCTGATGGACTCGCGTGTAAAGTCTAACCCACACCCTGCCTAGCACCCTGGCAATCTGAGTTCATCCTGTCAATAACAACACCGCACACACTCATTATTAGTTCCATATCATCAAAAAAGTACCCTTCAGCACATTTCCTTAGCATTAGATTTAGATTTAGAATTTTGATTTTCGTCACATTTATGCCAAATGTGGCTAATTCGTGACTAGCCAGTTGTATGTGGTGGAGGAAACCAGATCTGGTAGTGTGATTATGTGTCTGACTGCAGCTAGAACAAAAAAAAAGATAATTCATGTGTGTATGGTTAAGTGAATTTGTGGTTTTGTACAATATGATTGCGGTTTTGAAGCAAACTCTGTTTTCAAAGGGTAGCCATTTTAATAGCCTGATGAAGTCTTTGCTAGGATTAAAATAATCAACATCGCGTATATACAGTGGAACCAGTCAAATTGAACACCTGTGTACATTGAACACTTGCGTACACTGAACATTTTTTCATGTCCCGGCACACTCCCATTGAAAATCAATAGGAGGCTACCTGGATACATTGAACACCTGTCTACCTTGAACATTGAACACCAAATGTGTTCCGGCAGGCCACATTTAACCAGTCTACTTTGAACATTCTTCACTGATTTGAAACTTTTCACTGAAAATGAGGTCAAATGAGATATATATGATTTAAACTGTTTTGTAAAGTGATATTTCTCATATGCTGAACATGAGAAGTTTTTAACTATATGACGAATCTAACTAGATGAAGGTAAAGACATAGTAGATTTTGCAATAAAATGATCATGTTTCTCTAATTACCCTTGATTTCGTTTATACTTCAGCCGACCTCCGAATATTTAGAACCTGGATACATTGAACACCTGCGTACATTGAACACTTTTTCATTTCCCCTGAGTGTTTAAAGATGCAAGTTTTAGCCTTGTGACTATAAATATGACTTTAGTTTTTAACAGTTATGATCATTTTAGGAATAACATCTTAAAATCTTTAAAAGAAACACATCTCTATAACTACGTAGATGGTAGTACACTCTACAATAGTGATGAGAATATTGAAAATCCCAAGTCACACCTAGTAAGTAGACTGAAATTGCTATCGACTGGTTCGAAAGGAACTGCATGCAAGCAAACGCATGTCACAGGAAGCCTGAACAATCTGTAAAACCTTTAGGTGTAAAATTGGAGGACAAACAGACACATGGCATTCTTAATGTGTACGAAGGCTGCAGAACAACTTAATGCTATTGAGAGAATTCGTCACCTCTTCAGACAATCAAGCAGATTGACAATTTTTCGTGCTTACATAATGTCAAATTTTAACTACTGCCCCTCTGGTATGGCACTTCAGTAATCTCCCCAAGCAGGAGAGGATAAAGGAATGAACCATACGCTTTGTTTACAGAGATTACTAAAGCAGTAATGAAAAGCTACTAGACCAGGCAAAACTACAAAGCTTGCATCTAGATAGACTCAGATCCCTGGCTACAGAGATCCACATTGATGTCCATGTCCTATGCCAGCTCCCTTCACTGAGAGAGAATAGGAATATAACCTTAGAAGGAACCACTCTATAATAATGTCACCATTTAACACCATCCCCTATTATATGGAAGGTTATCAATTTGATATACTGGACTTAATATATGCAACTCACTACCTAACAACAAGAGAAAAATAATATCACTAAAAGGGTTCAAAAACCTCATCTCAGCCTTGTCTCGAACTATCTGCTCTCTCTACTGCTGTTATATCAGTTAACCAGCAAGCACGAGTATCTGCATCTTTCCTCCAAAATCATAAACATATGCTTTGAAAAACAGAATGTATTACAAAATGTAAATATGTGACGTTTATTTCCCCAGAAAAGCCTTTGACATGTAAGTAATAAAGGTCTAGTCCTCTGCTCCTGCTCTAATAATCACTTATACTGCTGTTACAACCTACATGTTAAATTGCTGTTCAAGCTTGTATGTTATATTTGAATGGTTAATTTGTAGTCGGCCAAGAGCCCTTGCAATATGTATATATATATATATATATATATATATATATATATATATATATATATATATATATATATATATATATATATATATATATATATATATATATATATATATATGTATATATATATATATATATATATATATGATAAACTAAAGAATATGAATACAACAATGGATATAATTTAGACCCCTGTCAGTATGAATTCATGATATACTACATCAAACACTTTACTGAAGTCCAGAAATAACGCCCACTAATTTATTTTTCTTTCATGCCATCAAGCCAAAGGTCAGTCATTTTAGTTAATGGAATGACACATGAATGCTTTGATATCAATGCTGATTGGATTTCATGATTTCTTTTAAATCAGATAAGTACAGATTAAGAGAAATTATAGACATGTCTTTCAAGCAATTGTGATAAAGGTGGTAGGATTGCAGTCAGGCAATAGTTATGCGTATCATTAGGCTCCCTTGTGCAGTGAAGCTATTTCCCATTTGACATTTTCCAGTCATATGCTTTGATTGATCACGCACACACACACACATACACATAACTGTATGTTTATTTACTGCACATATAAATAGTACAAAATCAGTATGTATGGACTTAACTATACCACTGGTACATGCAACCGACTAACATCATGCCATAGGGGGCACACACTAGGCTTGCCCAATAGTGTAAACTAGAATTCGGCACCGCCCGGTAGTACCCCAAGCAGAAGTGACATCCTGCTTACTAACTCATAGAAGGGGGATGTGTGGATCTGTCTGTGTGGATGCCATGCATCTAAAATATCCTTCGGACCTCTTTCGATCTGAAGGCTCTACTATTACTTTTTCTCCTCTTCCACCTTTCCCCAACAGTAATTACTTCTTTGTCATTGGTTTTTAACAAAGACAGAAAACCACTTTTTAATGGAAAGCGGGTGGCACTAAATAGCCTTCGTCTGCCGATGTGCCTTTCAATCCCTATATTTTCTTGTTGATTCTGCCCATGCGCAGCACCGTTTGACGTAGCTCTTAATCCATAAGACATGTATCGATGTGTAAGTCGCAGGCGTCACTTAGAAACCGACAAAGACGCAACCAACTGAGAGAGTTTTAGTTGGCTAACGTATGTTCAGAGGGTAGCACTTTGTGCATGTGGCAATACGCGAGATTATGGAAGTGCATCAAATTACAATCATTAGCATGATGGTGGTAAGTACCCTTTACCCTTTTTCTTTTTAGACCTTAATGTATACGCTCCTAGACTTAAGCCTGAATATAGCCTTCAAGGTTGAACTTAATCTAAGATTAAGATTATCTTATATTTCCAAAGTGAAAAATCTCTCGGTCTTAAAATGGTCCTATAACTCGTGCAGAAAATAGTTTGCCATCACTCTCATCATCTTTGAGATAAAATAAGTATGTATCTACATTTTTCTATCGTAGGGTAAGATACGAGGGAATGGTTTAACGTGATTTATGCGTCCGTTGCTAGCTTAGGACACTTTTCAGAAAGATGCACTGAAGTGACTCTAGAATAATACAAGTGTTATCATTGAAACTTCTGCATCCATCATATTAGCTTCTTTTTCTTTACAATTCAAATACTTAGATTAATATTCACTGTAACTTAGCTGTACCGTTTCTTATCTCGACTAGATGTCAGAGTCAAACTTGTCTTACAATTACATATTGTTTTCTTTTGTGTATATATGTGTGCTGTTTTTTTTTTTTTTGGTACTTTGTTTTTGCTCACTTTATTGCCATACTGAGGGTAGGGCGTGAGAAACCACACCATTTAATCCAAAGTCACTGGCAACTTTTTCACATGCTCAGACCGTCAATTGCGTATGTCGTGGATTGCGGATAAGGACTTTATTGCTTAATAATGGGCTTTTGGTAGGGGTTTGATCTTAATAAGTCGTCCAGTGCGGCGGATACTACGTTATTGGACACGTGCAGGTGCTACTACTGTACTGTTAAAACCATAGCCCCAGGAAGGAGGGAGGCTGTCCACGCACATACCGCGTGAACAAACCAACTGGCTTCATGTTAACTGGGGACATACTCTGAAATGTTTACTTTACAGTCCCTGTATACCTGAATGCTGTTTCCATGACCATTTTGAGGTATCCTGGTACGAGGCTTAACTACAAACAAGACTGGGATTTAGTTAAGGGCACTTGTTTCTTGATATGAATGAGTTTCCTTTTATAATTCTTACAGGGCCACGCCCACAAATCTGTTCGTTTCTGATTCTATACCCTCCACATCAAGGTCATTTAACTCTTCATTTTGTTGCATTATTTTTATGACAGCTGTAAAAGGTTGGTATCAAATGAGGTTCCATAAGAATGTTAAAATTCCCACACCAGGCCTTCGAAGCTATCCGGGAAAGTGTTCCTCAGATTAACAATACTAAACGGGTCAATTGCATTACCTCACAGATTGGCTCTTTTTTCCTTAGAATGACTTCTTCCTGCTATGACAATAGCAATAAACACAATGGCGTTGAACATGTAAGTTTGTCGAACGTGTCTCGATTGAGCAAAGGTTACTCAGTCTAGTTCTATGAAGTATTGTGCATAACACAGATGAGCTTACTTTTACTAGAGATGTGTGATGATTAATTGATGCCAACTCTTAAATGCGTACCTTGCAATCAAAACGTGAGGTACGCGACCTGGGAACTTAGCGTGGAGTTTATTGGGAGAAGTTAACACTATGAAATAATAGTTTAGTTTGGCATTAATTACTCGTCACACATGTCCAGTTCACCATCAATACACTGGGTAAATATCAAATGCTATACTTTTTATTAAAGCTTCAATGGATTAACCTTTCTGTGGAAGGTAAGTCGACATCTAACCACATTACTCATATTTCACGTTTAGTCACTCATATTTCAGGCTTAGTAACAAATATACTCTAGGATTAAACTGCAATTAAATCAAATGGCTGGTATATATTTCATCATCTATCTATCTTCTCCTGTTCTGCTGTGTATCTTAATGCTGATTTTGTATTTTAGTACGTTTATTGTTTGTATTTAGTAAGTGTAGAAAATCACACGAAATTTAAAACATTTTACACACAACAAAACATACAAAGCATAATATAAACTTTTAATTAACGTAAACAGGACCAGAATCAGTTACATTTCTACAGGCCTAAGAAACAGGAACCCACAGGTAGCGCCTTCAAAATTTAAGGAAGAAACACAAAACTAACTTTCAAAACTAATGCCACAAGCTACAAAGGGGATTTCTTTTGGACGTCTTTCCAATCAAAATGAAGAAGGGTCCTTAATTCCTCCCTCTAAATCTCGTCCACTTATCCTCTAGAAAACATCTTAATTCATTGTTTATACCGCATCTATCCGTCTTAAGGTAAGGGCACTGTATTATGATATGCTTTATATTTTCTGTATTCTCCAGGTCAAGTCTGTCACATAGCTAATGACCAAATACCTACCTTTTTAGCCTATAATCATTAGTTTCGAGGGGGCTTGTGTAGCATAGAATCACTCAGAAGAGGGGGAAGTTGCTTATAGTGGAGATAACCCATTGATGCTTAAGAGTTCTACAAATTGTCGCCTGGATCTATGATACTATCAACAGTAACCTTAGAATAAAAAACAATTTTATAACGTATTTGAAAGGAGGGGGGGGGGGGGGGGTTATATGTCATGTTCCGTTGAACAATTTTCTTTATCATATAATCCAAAAGATTAAGCTTTCATCCCGCATTATTTCGTACAAATTAACAGGCTGTTTAAGGGCAGCTAACATTAATATATCTCAACCCCTCGTATGTTTTGTTTGCACCATTTCTATATTTGATCACCCTGTTGCACTTGACTGCCGTTGGAAAATACTGGTGTGCTAGCCATAAACGTTATCTAAATGAGAAATATAATTCACCATAAAATTTGGTAATGTTAGTAATTTTTCCACCAATTTGCAATGACGAAAGCTAAAGGATATGTAGTATTTCACACCTAGTTACCTGTCATGTGATATTTTGATACCTTCTTGGCATTTACCACAAAGTGAACATAATACACAACTAATAAATACACGCCTTCTTTGCACTTTGATGATAGCCTATCACTGAGTCATATATGTATAGACGTTTTACTTACCGATCAGAGCCATTGGTACTATTTTTCATGTAAGACCAAGGTGTTGGCTATTTCTATGCTTTTGTAAGTCTCGTACACAACATTTTCCCTAGGCGCAATTTTAAGTTTTCCAAAAAGTGGCAATCCTGGGCCAATAGAAGTTGTCATGTATCGCATTTTCTCGCAACATTTCGGATCATTCGTACACATGATAGCACATTTTCGGTCCACATAGATGCACATTTATATGTAGGGAAAAGAGTTATCCCCTTAGTGTTCACTCACGTTGCTGTCTGCAGTTATGCAAAAAATGGGTAAATGCAACAATCATAGAAAATATTTGAGGCCAGTCTCGTAACTGATAACGAAGCCTTTCTTTCTGTACGATCTAAAATCTGATACATGTAGTAAGTGCTCGTCCATCTTGAATTTTAAGAGGCTATATCTTATCAGGATTTGCTGGATGTGTAGATGGAAACAGAGAATTCTTTCTTTGATTTCAGGATGCATGTTCACTTATTCCAAGGACATGGCACTGTCCCCCGGCGTTGGTGACAGCGGTAATTCTGTTGGTCTAGCTGACTGTGAAGAGATGTGTATGACCAACACGACCTGCTACGGATTTAACTATATAGTATCTTCTAGTGCATGCTGGCTGAAGGATGTGAGCTTGAAAGATAATCCGTTGGATACTAAAGCCGGCGTATGGTTTTACTATAAAGTAAACTGCCACACCACAACCAGCAATGTAGGTAAGTCCCATCGAATCCTTCAAAGAAGAGGCTGAAAGGGTACTTATTGCCACTTTGTATCTAGTGAAATCGCACTCAATTACTTATGACGTGTGAAGGATGTTAGCAAATTGTATGCAGGGTGTTTCCTATGTAGATATCATACGCCATTATTTTATAATGTGAAATCTGCTCAACTCTTTATAGTCTAGTAGGAACAGGGGGGCTTACGCGCACCCTCATGATACATTTTTTAACTCACATTTTTGGAATCCTGAGGTGTTGAATTTTACTAATTTCTTTGTTCCCCACGCCAACTCGTGCCCCATGGGTCTGCTTAGTGGCCATCTTGGCAGCCATATTGAATTTCCATAAGACAGAAAAAATAGTGATAGGGGTAACCTTACTACTTTAAGGCTTGTGTCTAGTCGCATCTGGTACCACAAGTCAACGCTCATGTAAAGATATATATTTCATTAACCCCACTCATTTCTGAAATTACAGCCGAATGTGTTACACCTAACACTATGTGTACAATGTAGGTTTTATCCATTTTGATATGTAATATTTCTTTCTTGTTATTGATATGAGTATGGGTATGATTAAACTTTTAAGCTTCTGGCAGAGTCACAGTAAACATGCATACATTTGAGCGCATTTGATAAATATACACATGCAAATTTCTGTCGATTTCAGTCGAAACTACCGAGGCGGTTAGCTCTCTACCAATCACCGCTGCCGAGACTTCTCTACCAATCACTGCTGCATGCGGCACTCCACGAGCCAATCAGAACACGGGAGCCCAGCAGCGCTATTTTCGCCTGGAGGTCAACGATGCGCAGGTCGTCGGCCCGGATGTGTGTTTTCACAAGGCATCCAGCCGGATTGAGTGCGCCATCGTCTGCAACATGCAGCAGTCCTGCAACGGATATCACTACGCCACAGACGGCGAACAAGATAGCGTCAACACATGCATCTTGGTGATTGGGTCGCTCGCTGCAACAGGACCTGGTGGATACCAAACTTTCGGAAGAGTCAACCCTTAGAGAAGGGTGCCTTTACAACCTACACCACTGCTAAGTTAGCGCCATGTAATGAAATTGCGATTAAATATTCTAAACACATTCAATATAATTCAAACTATGATAGAAATTAATTGTCCTTCTAAACAAATATTTTACCCTCTACTTAAAGAAATACCTTAATGTAATTGCTTGACTCTGACAAATATTTAATTGTATTTATGTTGGACACGAACAAGTCATTTAATAATCAGGTGCATCATACTGAATTAACATATTATTGTTGAAAGCTGTACTTATTTACAGCCTCAAACCAAAATCATGTCTTCAAATATACAACTAGAACAATTTCTTCCCCTCCTCAACAAAAGAAGTTGAACAGAAAATACTTCTGACTAGCTTCAAGATTTTTAAGAATTACAATTTTATTGTGACAAATGATGTCTTGTCTATAAAACAACTCGCACAAAAAATATATACTAGGCTCTATACTTGGGGTGCTTGCTCACATGTGTCCGGCAGTAGACTTGAAACCAGGTTCTTAACCAAAGTCATGGCTACGCAGTGTCAAAGCCCTGATCATGATACATTGGTAGACTTTAGATATAGTGTTAACACATATGTTAACATCAGTGTTCGTGTTCCCAGGGGTGGTAACACGCTATTTGAAGTGATGTGCATATGTTAGGTGGTAACACACATCTATCCCATAGTATGTGTGTTAACACAGAATGTAACAGAATATGTAAGTGTTGATCAGTGACAGGTATTTATGAGAGCATGGTCTCCATATACTTTCGGAAGACTTTAATAACGGTAACAGCTTAGGTGTTAACACCGTCCTGACTTCAAGTCCCATTTTAGTGTTGGGTACCATCTTCAGCTACTGACGGCACATTGCACCTAGTTAAAAAGGTTTCCTGAGTATGAATCACTTCATTTCAACAGTTTGTTGATCATAAAAATAAAAATAATAATAATGATAATAATAATAATAATATTGAGAATAATAATGAGAATAATCATAAGCAATAGAAGGATTATGATTAAAACCAAGAAAAAATAAAATTGATGATATTTTTTTTAAACTTCAAGTTTATATTAGTCTCTAATAAGAAATTAATATGAATGATATGTGTCTGTAAATTGAAAGAGACTAATAGTTAAATACCACCTTCACTTCATGTTGCTGTTCTTTACTATGACAATCATTGTTTGATCGAGCAGGACACGCATCTTCAAAAAATATGTAACACCATTGCTAACATCTGTGTTGGCCTAGATGTTAACATCTTGCTCTGTGTTGAGAGGCTGGGATAAACAGATCTGTTAGTGTTACCATGTGTGTTAAATGCAACACCATACTTGAAGTCAGCCACTCTGCCACGTAAGAGAGGACGTACTCTCCCCTGGGACAAACGCCGGGGACTACACAGTTTCGGATGAGCAGACAAGTGGGTTACTGTAAATCACTTAAATATGTCGTGTAAATTAAATAGCGCAATTACGATACTGCCCTGGATAGCGTGATCTAGGTATAGCGGTGAACGGGAACAGCACCAGCAAGTTTAATTCAGAATTTTATAAAGACGGGGATTTTACAATAGCGCACATGGGCAGAGCGCTATTATCGCTAAAAATTTGTTCCCGCTATACTTATGTGATTTACAGTACTTAACAGGGCCCCGTAAGATCTGCATAAGTCTGATGTTTTATCACCTGCTCTGCTGTAATTCCCGAAAAACAGAGAAACCTGTGCGCCAGCACCATCTGAGCATGTGCAGAGCACGACGTTTGGGCTATTGGTTGAGGATAGCTTGTTCAGGTTGACCGACTGCTTTCATATCCACTTGTTTTTATTTATCGAAGATTCAACTTATTCTAAAAGAGAATGTACTGCATTGAAGCTGAAAGGAGTAAAATCTGTGTAATCACAAAAAAAGTGATTAAAGAGTGTGACTCCTGTAGAAACCGTTGTGTTTTCTTTTCCTCAACTGCTAAACTGGTAGTCTGAAGATTGATAAAGACAGCTACCTCTATAGATCTGTGGATTTTGTCGGTGTCTGATCACAGAGAAATTACGTTCAAATGCTCATGCAAATTTGTTGAATGTATCCGTGCAACTGACAAAAGGATATCATTATACAGGCAACTCCGCCTGTCATGTATAATACGGATTTTGCCTAATCCGGACAGAAATTCGGACGTCATTAAACTTTTCAAAACTTAATTTCTCAAAGCATACTAAATGTCCAGGTGGTTAAATTCTTGCGAGGTTGGTAATATGCCTAAAGTTGACAGAACTATGGAGACAACCTAAATAGTGGCTTGCAAAGCCTCTAGCCAACCACATCAAAAAGAAAAAAGATGAAAGTGTGTGAATGAAGTCAACATTAAAAAGGTAAGGATATTAAGAACATTAAATCTTTTTAAAAAGAATATTCCGAAGTTCAAGAAGTAAACTATAGTATGGGCACGTATATTGAGTAAAAGGATATGAATTGCAAAGAAAGATTGCAAATACTTTCATTAAAAGTAAGACGAATAACTGATTGTAGTAATATTTTTATTGACTAAATGAAATGCAAAATAGTATTTTACAAACATTTTCATTGTGCGCTAAAACAGAACAAATAAAATAAACAGGACTAAAACAGAAACCAGTTACACTTACGCTGTGTGAATGAATATGAATACTCCTAACGGGAATTTACAATTGCTTTTCTCATTACCAAAACACTTCTCACGGCACAAAGGAAGACTCCATATCCAAAACAGTCGTAGAACCGTAAGAAAAAATTATAAAAAGTAAAGGTTAAACGACCGAGAAAAAATAAAGTATAAGTAATAGTAAATCTTGACAGTAGGCAGTTGGCGCCCTCTATTAGACTTTGGGCTTACTGAGGTTTAAGGTACTTCTTGCCACTAGCGCGACCTGAACCAAAGATGATAGAATACGTTGCCTATTCAATCTAAGAAGAGGGACCGTATATACATATTCGTATTTTCTTTTTTCCAAGTCTTTTAATTTGCATTTGTATTATGGCAAGCCGGGTTGTTATCAAACACATATTTATCAATTTCCTATCACGATTGTTCGCAATCCACCTAGGGATATTCTTATTCATCGGTCTATAAAAATATACATATATACATATTTATATTTTT
>OZ012700.1:31644085-31661585 GCA_963942565.1 Maea johnstoni
CTCACATATGATGACTTGTAATTATTAACGTTATTAAACACATATATATATATATATATATATATATATATATATATATACTTATATATATATTTATATATATATATTTATATATATATATATATATATATATATATATATATATATATATATATATATATATATATATATATATATATATATATATATATATATATATATATGTTTATATATTTATGTATATGTGTGTTCTTCATTATCACGTATGATGACTTGTAATTATTAAAGTTATTACATTTTAGCTGCTTGGGGTGCTGTATATTCATATTGATTATTTTGATTGTCAGTTCTTACCAATATGTTGTCATTTGGTATGTTTTTACACATTCATATTAATATATATATATATATATATATATATATATATATATATATATATATATATATATATATATATATATATATATATATATATATATATATACATTTCTCATTCTTCTTAGGATAATCCCCTTTCTTATTTATTTTGGTTATTTAAATATTAAGAAGCTCACTGTTGAGAGAAACTATTACTATGTGAATAGAGAATATTTCTAATAGAATAATCTTAAATACCTTTTTGATAATAGTCTGTCTTGCCATAGTACAAAGGCAAATTAAAGAACCTGGAAAAAAGGATGTGTGGAAATAGATGTTTATCTGGGTACCTCCTCTCAAATTTAATAGGTTGTTTCTAGGTTGATAAACGCTATCTTTCTGATGATTTGTTCTATCCATGTTCAGGTTGCCCTATTTGTTAATTAAACTTTAGTTAGAGTGAAGTCTAATAGAGGGCGTCTAGTGTCGAAGACAGGTTGTAGATAACTTTCCTGATTTACTGTTATTTATATATTGTTTTTTCTTGTTTATTAAAACCTGTATTTTGATAATTCTTTCTAAAGCTTCTGTGACCTTCTTGGAAATAAGGTATTTTCCTTTGAGGTATGAGAGATTTATTCGTCATGATAAAAACAATATTTATTGTTATTTTCTGTTATGAGTATTCTCATTTATTCACTCAGTTTTATCATAACTGGTTTCTGTTTTAGTCGTTATGTATCAGTACACAGTGAAAATGGTAGTGAAATATAATTTTGCATTTCAAAAACAGTCAATAAATATTCTACTACAAATACATCTCCTTATTTGGGAAAGCATTCGCAACCTTTCTTTGTAATCCTTCCATATACATGCACATACTACAGCTAGTTTTTGATAAAACCGTTGCACATTCATTCACACATTTTCTTTTTCCCAATTGGGAAATGTTATAATAGTAGCTGTTGGCTAGAACCATTATTAGACACTCATGCTGTTGTCTCCATAGTTCTGCCATCAATCCCGAGACTATAAGTTCTGCAGTTTAGAAAAGGACCCTGAACTGGTCTTTAATAGTAGAAAATATTTGAAATAAAGGTGGTGCACCGACACACGGAAAACGAGTGAAAATTAGTACATTTATAACAATAACCCTTAAAGAATCTCATAGATTAGTGTCGGCTATTCCATGCTTCATCACCTAGCGGAGTAAAACAGCAACGATAAAAGAGGCTTGAACAGTCAAGCAGGACAGGGCCTTTTTCTCTGTATTAGACTTCACCAAAAGAAGGTCGCTTTGAAAATGTATTCTGGGTACCAAATCTGAACAGATTTGCTAGAAAATTTGCAATGAGTAATTTAGAGGAAGTACATTTCGTTTCACTTATTTTGACTTTGTTCGAAGGTTAGGGATCTGCATGTTGGAAATGCATATTTTTCCCCAATTTCAACAGAAATTCAGAAAGAAATTGTTTTACAATTTGGTCGGATAAAAGATTAGTAAAATTGAGATAATGCTCCCTCTTTAATGATTTTTTTCTCTACCTTAGTAAAATTTAGTCCCTGTTATAAAGTTGTGGATAGAGGCTCTGTTTTAAACATTATGAAACCCTATATCAATACACAACTTCAGACAATATAACTCTGTGTAGGCTTTAATTTCAAATACAAGCGTCGGAGAGGTAAAGGAAAAACTTTCAAGAAATCAATACCAAAAGCTACCCTAATTCCTTCAGAAATAGTGACGCTGCCTGAAATACTCTTCTGCCATAATGAAAACAACTCTTGATAATAAATGGATTGTGGGGCGACATTACCAAATTCAAAAATCAGGTTTTTACCCAAAGTTTTTATAGGTCAGAATTGATCGGTTCAATTTTTGATCAAAAAGTGTCTAACTATTCTACACAATGTTGTCAAAAAGAAGAAATAACACTGACAGGTTAACACCGTACTTTCCCAATAGGCAGCATAGGCAGAAAAAAGAATGGTTGGTGTAGCTCTTTGAAGATGTTTTTCTAAGTTTAAACCACGCTTGGCGTCTTTCCTAATTCAGTAAGTGTTGGTTAGTTTTATAGAATCAACCCTTATTCAATTTGACTGGACAGAATCACTTCAATTGTGTAATCAACATAACTATTAGCGTATTTCCTTTAATAGATCTCTAGGTCACGAGTGGTTCGAGAGCAATAGCTTTGCACAAATGTTGGATGTAAAGATTAATCGATATATGAATATCCAGAAGTAGCGATTTTTTGGAATGTGTAGTATAATACATAGCGTATACATCCTTGGCTGTAGTAATTCTAAGCTCCTCGCATCTCTCAATTTCTTCAATATAGATATGGCAAAATTGAATTTTAAACGTATGCCCTACCCAATGTGGATAGTTAAATACCTGCACTTTTGGACTTTGAAATTAGAGTTTTTAAATTGGAAAAGGAGAAACCTTTAAACCGTTAATATTCTATTTTCAAAAAATGAAGGAAACATTGTAATGAGTGATATCTAGACAGAAGTTGACATTTTGGTGTTTTATCATCTAGTTACCTATCTATACAAAGGATGGTCCAGCTTGATTTTAGGTCAATGGTCATCATGAAGGTCATCGAAAGAGTAAATGTTATAAACAACAGGGATCGATGTTTTGCATTGAACCATTATTGAACCGACTAAAAATCAAAGGTTACCTCCTATCAGCTTAAATGCAGTACATTGTCTGTAGGGATGAGTCAAATGAATCGTCATTACACATGAACATAATCAGTTTGGTACCTAATTCTCACATGGCCTCACCTCCAGTCCTGTTTTTATGTCAGTGTATCACTTCAGTCATCAACTTCATTTCTGCAAAAGATCTACTTGTGATCGGCATATTCTATCCTGAATTGATATTAATAAAAAACCTCATTTTAAGACATTTCGAGTATGCTTTTGCAGATATTGACTAGGCCTGAGTCAATAAAGAGAGAAAAATGTAATCAGCTGGGTATTTATTTTACCTAGGAACACGTATGAGTATCCAAAACAAACATGACGGGGGTTGAGAATTTGTCAGGTCTCTCCATGGCAAAAGTATCTGGTGCGGAATTTGAACTAGTTGGAGGGCAATATATAAAAAGTAGGCACATGCTTGGTGTTTATTCACGTCATGTTAATTCCACTAGTTGTCATTTATTTTAGAAATTGCTCACCCCGAGAGAAAGTTTAATGTATAAAATACCAATGTAAAATAGTACAACATATGTCAGTTGAAAAGTCACATTTTATTCAATCAATATATCACATATTCTTCGGCTGAATATATTCTTCCTAGACATGGTTGTAATCAATAAGAGTGTCTGAAACATAACAAATGCACATAGTGCATGAATTATGGATCTACAACCGCTTCATAAAAGACTTTACCTAGATTCCAATCAGCAGCTTTCACTTATAAAGTCGTGGTCCTTTTCATCGAAAAATTCAGCAACACTCTCAATGAGAGAACAGTCTATTGATGCACTATTCAAAAGAAAGACAACATACCCTGTGGTAACGGAACCGTCTTGTATAGTGTTCTTTTTTGAGTTGACTTTGACTTCAAGACTGTTAAAAAGGAAAGGAATGCAAGGATCTTCTTAGTGGTTGTCTCTACAGTTCTTGTAAAGCATTTCGGACGTCTTTTGCAACTTCTAAATGAGTAGGGCACCCCTGGAAGTACAGATTGCTATTGTAGGTATCTTTTGATTTTGCCGCAATGCTATTTACTTATGAAGTGTGAGAAAATAACTTGAACATTGGCAAATGAGTATGTTTTGAAGGCTGAAGCTTTTGGGCTCACAAGAATAGTTTCTAAAAGCAAAAGTTCACAAAGATGCACATAGCAGCTTCATCTACATAACGATCAAAGATACTAAGTTGCTCAGTAGTTCAGAATCATCTTTGGACCCATCAATTATGTATCCCCAAAGTGGTGCATTCTAGGGCCAGAGTATCTGTTCAGTGTTCAACTTCATTCCTGCATAAAATCTACTTGTGACAATTTTTTTCCTGAATCAATATAAGAAAGAAGCCTTTTTTCAATACTCTGTGAGTGTTCTTCTCCTAATATATCGATCAAGCCTGAGTCAATGAAGAGAAAAGAATGGATAAACTCAGCAGAACGGTTATCGCTTCCTTAGGAAAACGTATGAGTATCCAAAGCAAACATGGCAGCAGGTCGATGAATTGTAACACCCAACTGTTTTCTGAACGAGTTCTTAATTGCAGTACCATGACCAACCTCATACATATCAGAAATATGTGAAGTGCTCCAGTCAAAAAGGCTTTCTTAATGTTCAAGTCAATCAGTCCTAATATTTGATAGTGTGAGATATTTTGCAATGACGTTAATGATGAAAAAATTTAAATCAATCAAAATTTATTCATTATTAATCTGTTATGAAAAATAGTTAACACCCTTATACATGTATGTATAAATTGAATATTGGTCTAAAGGGTATACAAACAAAGTACATTGAGATTAAAAAAAGACCTCATGGTACAAACTCTGATAGTACTATTGAACAGAGCTTGCAAATAGGAGGTGAGAAAATACACCAGATATCGAAGAATGATGTCTCTATTCATAGGGTTAATAAAACCCTAAAGGTAAAATTGACATAATGATATATACATATATTAGGTAAACACCAGAATGATTACAAATAATTGTAACGTTTACATTAACTGGTTAAGTACAGTTACGCAGATGGAGACGTTACACTCCCACCTATAAAGGTCACCATTAACAAAAGAATCATTAGGGTGCAATCATTTACCGTAGGGGTCCTGCCTGATGGACTCACGTGTAAAGTCTAACCCAGACCCTGCCTAGCACCCTGGAAATCTGAGTTCATCCTGTCAATAACAACACCGCACACACTCATTATTGGTTCCATATCATCAAAAAGGTACCCTTCAGCGCATTTCCTTAGCACAATACAAGATATGTCGTTACTCTTCTCCTAAACACTTTTATCAAAGCCATTGATGACATTTCCAATGCCTGTAAACATTTATTCTCTCAATGTGGCATAGGCAGAGCATAGCATACTGACATGCTCTCTCTGCTGCTGTAAGTAATATCAGTTAACCAGCAAGCAAGAGTATCTGCATCTTTACTCCAAAATCTTAAACATATGCTTTGAAAGAGAGAATGTATTAGACAATTTAAATATGTGACATTTATTTCCTCAGAAAAACCTTTGACATGTAAATAACAAAGGGCTAGTCCTCTGCTCCTGCTCTAATAATCACTTATACTGCTGTTACAACCTACATGTTAAATTGCTGTTCAAGCTTGTATGTTATATTTCAATGGTTATTTTGTAGTCGGCCAAGAGTCCTTGCAATATATATATATATATATATATATATATATATATATATATATATATATATATATATATATATATATATATATATATATATATATATATATATATATGATGAACTAAAGAATATAAAAACGACAATGGATATAATTTAGACTCCTGTCGATATGAATTAATGATATACTACATCAAACAATTTACTGAAGTCTAGAAATAACGCCCACTGATTTATTTTTCTTTCATGCCATCAAGCCAAAAGTCAGTTATTTTAGTTAATGGAATGACACATGAATGCTTTGATATCAATGCTGATTGGATTTCATGATTTCTTTTAAATCAGTTAAGTACAGATAAAGAGAAATTATAGACATGTCTTTCAAGCAATTGTGATAAAGGTGGTAGGATTGCAGTCAGGCGATAGTAATGCGTATCATTAGGCTCCCTTGTGCAGTGAAGCTATTTCCCATTTGACATTTTCCAGTCATATGCTTTGATTGATCACACGCACACACACACACACACACATACACATAACTGTATGTTTATTTACTGCACATATAAATAGTACAAAATCAGTATGTATGGACTTAACTATACCACTGGTACATGCAACCGACTAACATCATGCCATAGGGCGCACACACTAGGCTTGCCCAATAGTGTTGACTAGAATTCGGCACCGCCCGGTAGTACCCCAAGCAGAAGTGACATCCTGCTTACTAACTCATAGAAGGGGGATGTGTGGATCTGTCTGTGTGGATGCCATGCATCTAAAATATCCTTCGGACCTCTTTCGATCTGAAGGCTCTACTATTACTATTACGGGTGGCACTAAATAGCCTTCGTCTGCTGATGTGCCTTTCAATCCCCATATTTTCTTGTTGATTCTGCCCATGCGCAGAACCGTTTGACGTAGCTCTTAATCCATAAGACATGTATCGATGTCGCAGGCGTCACTTAGAAACCGACAAAGACGCAACCAACTGAGAGAGTTTTAGTTTGCTAACGTATGTCCAAAGGGTAGCACTTTGTGCATGTGGCAATACGCGAGATTATGGAAGTGCATCAAATTACAATCATTAGCATGATGGTGGTAAGTACCCTTTAACCTTTTTCTTTTTAGACCTTAATGTATACGCTCCTATACTTAAGCCTAAATATGGCCTTCAAGGTTGAACTTAATCTAAGATTAAGGTTATCTTATATTTCCAAAGTGAAAACATCTCTCGGTCTTAAAATGGTCCTATAACTCGTGCGGTATTGCAACAAATAGTTTGCCATCACTTTCATCATCTTTGAGATAAAATAGTTATATATCTACATTTTTCTATCGTAGGGTAAGATACGAGGGAATGGTTTAGCATGATTTGTGCGTTAGTTGCTAGCTAAGGACACTTTTCAGAAAGATGCACTGAGGTGACTCTAGAATAATACAAGTGTTATCATTGAAACTTCTGCATCCATCATATTAGCTTCTTTTTCTTTACAATTCAAATACTTAGATTAATATTCACTGTAACTTAGCTGTACCGTTTCTTATCTCGACTAGATGTCAGAGTCAAACTTGTCTTACAATTACATATTGTTTTCTTTTGTGTATGTGTGCTTATTTGTTTTTTTGGTACTTCGTTTTTGCTCACTTTATTGCCATACTGAGGGTAGGGCGTGAGAAACTACACCATTTAACCCAAACTACTGTACTGTTAAACCAGGAAGGAGGGAGGCTGTCCACGCACATACCGCGTGAACAAACCAACTGGCTTCATGTTAACTGGGGACATACTCTGAAATGTTTACTTTACAGTCCCTGTATACCTGAATGCTGTTGTCATGGCCATTTTGAGGTATCCTGGTACGAGGCTTAACTAAAAACAAGACTGGGATCTAGTAAAGGGCACTTTATTCTTGATATGAATGGGTTTCCTTCTGTAATTCTTACAGGGCCAAGCCAACAAATCTGTTCGTTTCTGATTCTATACCCTCCACATCAAGGTCATTTAACTCTTCATTTTGTTGCATTGTTTTTATGACAGCTGTAAAAGGTTGGTATCAAATGAGGTCCCATAAGAATGCTAAAATTCCCACACCAGGCTTTCGAAGCTATCCGGGAAAGTGTTCCTTAGATTAACAATACTAAACGTGTCAATTGCATTACCTCACAGATTGCCTCTTTTTTTCCTTAGAATGACTTCTTCCTGCTATGACAATAGCAATAAACACAATGGCGTTGAACATGTAAGTTTGTCGAGATTGTGCAAAGGTTACTCAGTCTAGCTCTTTGAGGTATTGTGCACAACACAGATGAGATTACTTTTACTAGAGATGTGTGATGATTAATTGATGCCAACTCTTAAATGCGTACTTTGCAATCAAAACTAAACGGGTACGCGACCTGGGAACTTCGCGTGGAGTTTATTGGGAGAAGTTAACACTATGAAATAATAGTTTAGTTTGGCATCAATTACTCGTCACACATGTCGAGTTCACCATCAACACACAGGGTAAATATCAAATGCTATACTTTTTAAAGCTTCAATGGATTAATCTCTCTGTGGAAGGTAAGTCGACATCTAACAACATTACTCATATTTCACGTTTAGTCACTCATATTTCAGGCTTAGTAACAAATATACTCTAGGATTAAACTGCAATTAAATCAAATGGCTGGTATATATTACATCTTCTATCTATCTTCTCCTGTTCTGCTATGTATCTTAATGCTGATTTTGTATTTCAGTACGTTTATTGTTTGTATTTAGTAAGTGTAGAAAATCACACGAAATTTGAAACATTTTACACACAACAAAACATACAAAGCATAATATAAACTTTTGATTAACGTAAAAAGGACCAGAATCAGTTACATTTTTACAGGCCTAAAAAACAGGAACCCACAGGTAGCGCCTTCAAAATTTAAGGAAGAAACACAAAACTAACTTTCAAAACTCATGCCACAAGCTACAAAGGGGATTTCTTCTGGACGTCTTTCCAATCAAAATGAAGAAGGGTTCTAAATTCCTCCCTCTTAATCTCGTCCACTTACCCTCTAGCAAACATCTTAATTCATTGTTTATACCGCATCTATCCGTTTAAGGTAAGGGCACTGCATTATGATATGCTTTATATTTTCTGTATTCTCAAGGTCAAGTCTGTCATATAGCTAATGACCAAATACCTTCCTTTTTAGCCTGTAATCATTAGTTTCGAGGAGGCTTGTGTAGCATAGAATCACTCAAAAGAGGGGGAAGTTGCTTATAGTGGAGATAACCCATTGATGCTTAAGAGTTCTACAAATTGTCTCCTGGATCTATGATACTATGAACAGTAACCTTAGAATAAAGAACAATTTTATAAAGTATTTGAAGGGAGGGGGGGGGGGGGGGGGGGTTATATGTCATGTTCCGTTTAACAATTTTCTTTAACATATAATCCAAAAGATTAAGCTTTCATCCCACATTATTTCGTACAAATTAACAGGCTGTTTAAGGGCAGCTAGCATTAATATATTTCAACCCCTCGTATGTTTTGTTTGTACCATTTCTATATTTGATCACCCTGTTGCACTTGACTGCCTTTGGAAAATACTGGTGTGCTAGCCATAAAAGTTATCTAAATGCGAAATATAATTCACCATAAAATTTGGTAATGTTAGTAATTTTTTCCACCAATTTGCAATGACGAAAGCTAAAGGATATGTAGTATTTCACACCTAGTTACCTGTCATGTGATATTTTGATACCTTCTTGGCATTTACCACAAAGTGAACATAATACACAACTAATAATACATGCCTTCTTTTATTTGCACTTTGATGATAGCCTATCACTGAGTCATATATGTATAGACGTTTTACTTACCGATCAGAGCTATTGGTACTATTTTTCATGTAATACCCAGGTGTTGGCTATTTCTATGCTTTTGTCAGTCTCGTACACAACATTTTCCCTAGGCGCAATTTTAGGTTTTTCAGAAAGAGGCGATCCTGGGCCAGTAGAAGTTGTCATGTATCGCATTTTCTCGCAACATTTCGGATCATTCGTACACATGATAGCACATTTTCGGTCCACATAGATGCAAATTTAGATGTAGGGAAAAGAGTTATCCCCTTAGTGTTCACTCACGTTGCTGTCTGCAGTTATGCAAAAAATGGGTAAATGCAACAATCATAGAAAATATTTGAGGCCAGTCTCGTAACTGATAACGAAGCCTTTCTTTCTGTACGATCTAAAATCTGATACATGTAGTAAGTGCTCGTCCATCTTGAATTTTAAGAGGCTATATCTTATCAGGATTTGCTGAATGCGTAGATGGAAATAGAGAATTCTTTCTTTGATTTTAGGATGCAGGTTCACTTATTCCAAGGACATGGCATTGACCGCCGGCGTTGGTGACAGCGGTAATTCTGTTGGTCTAGCTGACTGTGAAGAGATGTGTAGGACCAACACGACCTGCTACGGATTTAACTATATAGTATCTTCTACTGCATGCTGGCTGAAGGATGTTAGCTTGAAAGATAATCCGTTGGATACTATGATCGGCGTATGGTTCTATTATAAAATAAACTGCGACCCCACGACCAGCAATGTAGGTAAGTCCTCTCGAATCCTTCAAAGAAGAGGCTGAAAGGGTACTTATTGCCACTTTGTATCTAGTGAAATCTCACTCAATTACTTATGACGAGTGAATGATGTTAGCAAATTGTATGGAGGATGTTTCCTATGTAGATATCATACGCCATAATTTTATGATGTGAAATCTGCTCAACCCATTATAGTCTAGTAGGAACAGGGGGGCTTACGCACACCCTCGTGATACATTTTTTTAACTCACATTTTTGGAATCCTGAGGTGTTGAATTTTACTAATTTCTTTGTTCCCCACGCCAACTCGTGCCCCATGGGTCTGCTTAGTGGCCATCTTGGCAGCCATATTGAATTTCCATAAGACAGGAAAAATGGGGGAAAAATAGGGATAGGGGTAACCTTACTACTTTAAGGCTTGTGTCTAGTCGCATCTGGTACCACAAGTCAACGCTCATGTAAAGAAATATATTTTTATTAACCCTACTCAATTTCTGAAATTACAGCCGAATGTGTTACACCTAACACTACGTGTACAATGTAGGTTTTATCCATTTTGATATGTAATATTTCTTTCTTGTTATTGATATGAGTATGGGAATGATTCAACTTTTAAGCTTCTGGCAGAGTCACAGTAAACATGCATACATTTGAGCGCATTTGATAAATATACAAATGCAAATTCTTGTCGCCTTTCAGTCGAAACTACCGAGGCGGTGACTTCTCCACCAATCATCGACGTGGTTAGCTCTCTACCAAATACCACTGCGGCGACCTCTTCACCAATCACTGCTGCGTGCGGCACTCCACGAGCCAATCAGAACACGGGAGCCCAGCATCGCTATTTTCGCCTAGAGGTAAACGATGCACAGGCCGTCGGCCAGGATGTGTGTTTTCACAAGGCATCCAGCCGTATTGAGTGTGCCGCCCTCTGCAACATGCAGCAATCATGCGAGGGATATCACTATGCCACAGACGGCGAACAAGATGGCGTCAAGACGTGCATCTTGGTGATTGGGTCGCTCGCTGCAACGGGACCTGGTGGATACCAAACTTTTGCAAGAATTAACCCTTAGAGAGGGGTGCTTTCCAAACTACACCCATTGCTAAATTAGCGCCATGTAATGAAATTGCGATTGAATGATCTAAACACATTGAATATGAATCAAACTATGATAGAAATTAATTGTCCTTCTAAGCGAATATTTTACCCTCTACTTAAAGAAACACTCTCATGCAATTGTTTGACTGTGACAAATATTTAATCGCATTTATGTTGGACACGAACTAGTCATTTAAAAATCAGGTGCATCGTACTGAATTAGCAGATTATTGCTGAAAGCTGTACTCATTCACAGCCTCAAACCAAAATCATGTCTCCAAATATACAACTAGAACAATTTCTTCCCCTCCTCAACAAAAGAAGTTAAACTGAAAATACTTCCGACTAGCTTCAAAATCTTTAAGAATTACAATTTCATTGTGACAAATGATGTCTTGTCTATAAAACAACTCGCACAAAAAATATATACATGGCTCTATACTTTGGGTGCTTGCTCACATGTGTCCGGCAGTAGACTTGAAACCAGTTTCTTAATCAAGGTCGTGACTACGCAAATGTCAAAGCACTAATCATGATACATTGGTAGATTTTAAATATGGTGTTAACACAGATGTTAATATCAGTGTTTGTGTTCCCAGGGCTGGTAACTCGCTACTTGAAGAGATGTGCATATGTTAGGTGGTAAGACACATCTATCTCATAATATGTGTGTTAACACAGAATGTAACAGAAAATGTTAGTACTGATCAGTTACAGGTATTTATGAGAGCATGGCTCCCATATAATTTCTGAAGACGTTAACAATAACGGTTTAGGTGTTAACACCGTCCTGACTTCAAGTCCCATGTTAGTGTTGGTTACCATCTTCAGCTACTGACGACACATTGCACCTAGGTAAAAAGGTTTTCTGAGTATGAATCACTTCATTTCAACAGTTTGTTGATCTTGAAAAATAATAAATAATAATAATAACAATAATGATAAAAATAATAATGAGAATGAGAATGAGAATAATCATAAGCAATAGAATGAAAATTATTAAAACAAAGATAAAATCCAATTGATGATATTTTTTTAATAATAATGATATTGTTGATAATAATAATAATAATAATAATAATAATAATAATAATAATAAAATGATAAAAGTAATAATAATAGTAATAATGATATAGATAATAATGATAAATATGATGATAATAATGAGAATGATAACTAATAATGATAATAATAATAATGAGAATAATCATAAGCAATAGAAGAATTATGATTAAAACCAAGAAAAATAAAATTGATGATATTTTTTTTAAAACTTCAAGTATCTATTAGTCTCTAATAAAAAAATTAATATGAATGATATGTGTCTGTAAATTGAAAGCGACTAATAGTTAAATACCACCTTCACTTCATGTTGCTGTTCTTTACGATGGCAATCATTGTTTGATCGAGCTGTACACACACCTTCAAAAAATATGTAACACCATTGCTAACATCTGTGTTGGCCTAGTTGTTAACAGCTTGCTCTGTGTTGAGAGGCTAGGCTAAACATATATGTTAGTGTTACTATGCGTGTTAAATAAATACCATACTTGAAGTCAGCCACTCTGCCACGTACAGTGCCGACATTTAATTCGAGCACCAAATGCACGACCAGACGCTCGATTGCTACCCAGTTTCCTAGCCATCGATGCGTGGATGACCTCACAACTGAACGTAGCTTTGATTTGCAAGCTACGTGGGGCATTGATGTGCATGGCATGTTTTTTTTTGACATGTCATGCATGGGTGTTTTTACAACCGGACACTTACAGGCGTCCGGTCGACTGGTGCAGGAATCAAATGTCTGTACTGTAAGATAGGACGTGGTCTCCCCTGGGACAAACGGCAGGGACTGCAAAGTTTCGGATGAGCAGACAAGTGGGTTACTTAACAGGGCCCTGTAAGATCTGCGCAGATACGTCTGATGTTCTATCACCGGCTCTGCTGTAATTCCCGAAAAACAGAGAAACCTGTGCGCCAGCACCATCTGAGCATGTGCAGAGCACGACGTTTGGACTTTTGGTTGAGGCTAGCTTGTTCAGATTGACTGGCTGGTTTCATATCATATATGTTTTTATTTATCAAAGATTCAACTTATTCTAAAAGAGAATGTACTGCATTGAAGCTGAAACGAGTAAACAGTTGTGTATTCACAGAGAAAAATGAATAAAAAGTGCGACCTCTGTAAAAACCTTTGTGTTTTCTTTTCCTCAACTGCTAAACTGTTAGTCTAAAGATCGATCAAGACAGCTACCTCTATAGTTCTGTGGATTTTGGCGGTTTCTGATAACAGAGAAATTACGTTCAAATGCTTCTGTAAATGTGTTGAATGTCTCTGTGCAACTGACAAAAGGTATTGATTATACAGGAAACTCCGCCTGTCATGTATAATACAGATTCTTCCTAATCCGGACAGAAATTTGGACGTCATTAAACTTTTCAAAACTTAATTTCTCAAAGCATACTAAATGTCCTGGTGGTCGAATTCTTGCAAGGTTGGTAATATGCCTAAAGTCGACAGAACTATGGAGACAACCTAAATGGTGACTTGCGAAGTCTCTACCCAACCACAACAAAAAGAAAAAGATTCTGTTTCTGTATTTCTGTATGGATACTGGCAGAAATCCCTACAGATTATAATTGCCAGCGCATGCGCGAGCATGAGCTTTAGTTATCTAAACTGCCTCAGGCCCTCATTGAAAGAGTTAATGGAGGGTGAAGCTACAACACTGTCACTTAGGGTATTCCAGTCTCTGATTGTCCTGGGAAAGTAGCTCTGACCATACGCATCACATCGTGCTGCAACAGTATGGAACTTAAGCGTATTAGATGAAAGTGTGTGAATGAAGTCAACATTAAAAAGGTAACGATATTGAGTATATTAAATCTTTTTAAAAAAAATATTCCGAAGTTCAAGAAGTGAACTTTAGTATGGACACCTATATTGAGTAAAAGGATATGAATTGCAAAGAAAGGTTGCAAATGCTTATTTAAACAGGGAGACGTATAACTAATTGTAGTAGTATTTTCATTGACTAAATGAAATGCAAAAATAGTATTTTACAAACATTTTCATTATGCACTAAAACAGAACAATTGACATCAGCAGGACTATAACAGAAACCAGTTACAATAACGCTGTGTGAATGAATAAGAATACTCATAACGGGAATTCACTATGCTTTTCTCATTACGAAAACACTTCTCACGGCATGAAGGAAGACTCCATATCCAAAAAAGTCGTCGAACCATAAGAAAAAATTATCCAAAGGCTAAACGGCCGAAAAAGAACAAAGTATAAGTAATAGTAAATCAGGAAAGTTATCGACATCATGTATTTGACGGTAGGCAGTTGGCGCCATCTATTAGACTTTTGGCTAACTGAGGTTTAAGGTACTAATTGCCACTAGCGCAATCTGAACCAAAGATGATAGAATACGTTGCCCATTCAATCTAAGAAGAGGGACCGTATACAAATATTCGCATTTTCTTTTTTCCAAGTCCTTTATTTTGCATTTGTATCATGGCAATGCGGGTTGTTATCAAACACATATTTATCAATTTTCTACCAGGATTGTTCGCCATCCACATAGGAATAGTTTTATTCATCGGTCTATATAAATATACATGGATACATATTTATATTTTTGTATATACATATATATATATATATATATATATATATATATATATATATATATATATATATATATATATATATATATATATATATATATATATATATACATGTATATATATATATACACACACATATATATATATATATATATATATATATATATATATATATATATATATATATATATATATATATATATATATATATATATATATATATAGGAAGAAGGAGTGTGGCCTGATCAAAACCTGATTATTCATCCAAAAAGGGTAGATTTAAAAAGTAGAAGCCCAGTTTTTGCTGAAATAATTGATTTATTTTGAGCATATGAATTATATAGTCGTAGGTGGGTTCAGTAGTTATGACATTACCTATCATTTACTTCATTTATGACTCAAAGGGGCTTGTAACACCCAGTAAACTATACATTTTCTGATAGAAGTTACCTCTCAATACTTCTTTAATTTATCTTATCTTCAATGTCTTAGTCTCATTGAGAAAAATGTAAAATGTTATTTTTTTCAGAACAACATTTTAACTTGGATGAATTTCAAGTTCACACAAGTACCTAGAAGACAATGTATTTAACTCGAACTAACTACATTATCCGCGGCTTGTTTCCTTGGCCTGTTTTTTTCTAGACAACACACTTAATTGCATCAATTGAAATCTCAATTTAGTGTTACTTCACTATGTTCTTGCGTGCGTGATTAAAAATCCGGCTATGCAGACATCGTGATTTAAGGCCAATACTATACCTGTACCTGTAAATTATCCTATACATACCTAACACAAGGAAATAGTATATTTTGTGAGCGTGACTTTTCTGAAATGCATGAGTAGACATCGTGATGCAAGGTGGAAAGTGGTATGTTTATAATATTATGCATATTCAAGGCAAGGAAAAAAGAATACCTTTAAACAGGTAGACATCGTGATGCAAGGTCAAAATTCGCATGCTTATAATCGTATGCATGTTCAAGACAAGGAAAAACGTAGACGTTAAAACAAGTTGACATCGTGATACAGGGTCAAAAAATTATAATCTGAATTATATTCAAGACAAGGTAAAAACATATAAGTTTAAACAGGTAGACATCGTGATGCAGGGTCGAGTAAAAAATCGTATGCATATTCAACACAAGAAAAAGGTATACGTTTAAGCAGGTTTCGCAAGAGGAATTTTAGTTCAGTTAGGATCATGAAACTCCTTGCAGCAAGTGTTGTGTTGGTCCTGCTCCTCTTGCCTTGCTGCCAAGGGGGCGGAGGCAGCAGCTCTTCAGGGGGAAGAAGTAGTTCTTCAAGAGGGGGAAGTTCTTCTAGTGGAGGGGCAGTTCTTCGAGAGGACGCAGAATTTCTTTGACAAGAGGGGGCAGTTCTTCCATAGATTCCGCAGGAGGCAGTTCTTCGAGAGAAGGGGGCAATTCTTCGAGAGGGGGTGGAAGTTCTTCAACAGGCGGCAGCAGCTCCTCAGAAGGTAATTGTAAAATTATCACCCGCTCTCCTGTGATTCACGATGCTGATTGGTCAATAGGTGTCAGACATGGAACCGTATACACATTTAGATTTTAAGATAACTCCTGAAGTTCAATGTTACCACTTGGTGTACCAGCATCATTGATATTACCACTTGGCCAGCAAAATGAAATGCAATGTTACAACTTGGGCCACCAGCATAAGTGACAGTCAGTATAACCACATTTGAAATTCAATACTGTAGAACACACAATGTACGCTTCTCTTTATATATAGCGTACATAGCGTGTGGTTCCGCTTCGGTATATATAAAAATGCATTACCTTTTTCTCACTGTACTGGCGTTGTCAGCGGCGGCTACCGTCGCTAACATAAAGAAACGCTATGATGCGAAAACTCCCCGATTCGCTATATTTGGGACACGCGTCATATGTGTGTTCTACAGTATTAACGCAATTTGAAATTCAATATTAACACTTGGCGAACCAGCATAATGATTTCACCACTTGGCTACAGAGGACATCAATGGGTAAATACTGAATTCAGTGGGCATACAGGTGTCTGGTAATCTGTAAAAATGAAAATGTTGCCTACAATTTCTTCATCGATATGTGCAACTCTAAAGCAGACTTGTTCATCGTTGTGTTTGTATTTAAAAGTTATTTTCGAAGTTCACGCGATGAATTTGATTTTTACCATGAAAGACCAGGTGATAAATTCGTTACACCCTGTTTGAAAGTGTTGTCCGGCCTGCTATTCGTCCTTGGTCATCCATATCTCATTCGGCTCTTCCCCGTAGGATATGGATTACTTCAGAATAATGAGCTGAAACGTGTTGTGTAGTCTCTCTAATGGGGAACAAATACGCTAAATTTTATCAAAATCAGAGATAAGCCGAAAAAAAGGGAGAGAGTGTTGGCATAAAATCACGCATATATACCGTCATACATTATTGGGTCAAATTACATTTTTTCATGAAATATTTGAGGAAGCGTGTGAAACTAAAATTA
>OZ012700.1:31664085-31666515 GCA_963942565.1 Maea johnstoni
ATACATACATACATACATACATACATACATACATACATACATACATACATACATACATACATACATACATACATACATACATACATACATACATACATATATATATATATATATATATATATATATATATATATATATATACACTGTAAAAATCATATGTAAACATTTACCCGATTTGGGTGCAACTGTCGAGCTGCACCTAATCGGGGTAAATTTTAACCCTGACATATGTGTACCGGGTTAACATTTCCGACTTCCATGGCAGTACAGGTAAACCATTACTTTAATGTAGTGCGAAAATATTTTCCTGCTTAGGGTTAAATGTAAACTGATAGTATGGGGTAAACATTTATTTCGGGGGGAGGGGCGAGTATTTATTAATGTGATGCATAACCTTCAACTTATACATCAAGCACGGTATAAGGTACATAACACATACATCTACAATGAAAATGCCACGGCAGTCCAGTTATTAATATATTTATTCTTTGTTATCTAAACAGGGATTGTATAGTTCTTTTCATGCAGGTTTTTTTCTTCTCTCCTCCTTTAAAATTGTGTTGGTCGGGCTACACCTACTTCTGTTTTCACAGTGAAACATGATATGGATTCGAATTCACCTTAATTGTGTGACATTTCAAGATATTATTTCTCTATCGCTGCACCATAAACTCTTTCTACAGTAAATGCTGAAACGTGGTTATTAGGTGTAGTAACTCATGGTAGTGCATGTAATATATGTAGGAAGAACACACAAAGTGTAAATGTAAAGAATTCCAACGTTACGAACACAACTTACTGTTCGAAAATGTGTATATAACTAGAGACAATTTTTCTACATAGTCTCCAAAAAACATCCTAATACAGCCCTCTCAATATATAAACCAACCACAAACATCCCGCCACATCTAACGTAACTTAAAACTGTTATCTACGTCACTGCTACTTTTTTGTATGGGTATACAAAGGAAAGTGCCTTCCCATTTTTCGAATGGGTAAGCAATCCGATGATGTGAGCTTCGAAAGTATGTCCAGAGTCTGCCCGATCTCAGGCAGGGATTTACAAAAGAGCTACAGTATTTTAGGCAGATAAGTCGGTGTATCTCCTTTTACTAGGAGTTTTCGGCCAACACTAGTATATGTATAGAACCCTATTCGATACACGGGTCATTTTTAAAACTTGAATATCTGAAAACTGAGTTTAATGAAGACAGTGACACTTATGCTATTGTAAAGGCTACCTCTCATAGTTACAGAATGATGGTAAACTTATCAATAAATGACTATTTTGAGGTAATGGGGCACCCTTAAAGAACATATCTGGATGTGTTTCGTTTTTTGGCAAAATGTCAAGACTTACCCTTTACTTGAAAATGAGAGTCTACCATATGATCATTCATGTCTTGGGGAGGTGCAAGGTCCTACCTCAACAGGGGATTTGCACGATGAGTATCTTAAAAACATTTTTGAATGTTCCCATAAGCTTCAAAATTACCAACGGCACGTGGTTAACATAGTAAATGCTGATTTTCAGGTCCTGTCAGAATTCAAGGTACCTGTGACATGACCTTGCACCTAGACGGGGTTCATATCTGTCATATTCTAAAATACAGGCTTCGAAAACTGTATAGTTATTCACTTTCAGCCAAAAAATGAGATGAAAATTTTGGTCAAAATGGTCTATCTCGAAAGAATCTGCATGGTTAAGCAGACAGCCATGTCGTTCGGGAGCAATGTAACGAGGAAAACCCCAAGGGCCCTGCTAGCTTTTGTGCTCTCGAGCTGACAACAATAGACTGTTGCCCGCTCGAGATTCGTGGCGAGTGAACACTGCTCATGTGTCATCTTTTGTTTTGATATCCATTCTTAGGGGCCAGCCAAGGACACCACCTAGTGGTGGTAATATTGGTGTACTAGACTATCACCTTAAACTCCAGATAATGTTGCGTGCCTTCCTGTCATAGTTTGTTTCTCAACAATAGAGGGCAGGAGAGTCAACCCAACACTTGTACGACATGCATCATTGGGTTGTGTGTACACACCGCTTGGACTGTGACTCCGACGTCACACTAGTAAAACATTTTTATTCGTTTTCTTCGGTTATGTTCCTCTTCTAGTTCCTGTATTCATCTTGTCAGTTCAAGTGAAAATATTGTATAGTGTATGAGTTTGTACCTTCGTACAGTCAATACACATACTGTACTATACTATACTATTAAATTACTCAGAAAAAACAAACAAACAAACACAAAATTAACCTCCAATAGTAGCTGTACAGTGCCGTCATTTAATTTCTTCACTAAATGCCTGGGCAGGCCCGGCAGTAACACGACCGCACACCCGATTGACACCCAGTTTTGCTGAGCATGGATGCATTGATGACCTCCCAATTGAACGTAGTTTTTATGCGCAAACTACACCTGTTTATAG
>OZ012700.1:31666715-31741715 GCA_963942565.1 Maea johnstoni
ATATATATATATATATATATATATATATATATATATATATATATATATATATATATATATATATATATATATATATATATATATATATATATATATATATATATATATATATATATATATATACATATCTCCATATATATATACAGTAGTGAAACACGTGCAATAATGTGACGGTTGGTCCAAGGGACAGCCATGCTTTGGGTAGTATTGAGACACTATCTTTGATTTCAATACGTTTGCCCAACTACATCGTGTAGTGTTAGCCTGTCGTGGCTTAGTGACCAAGCAGCAACCATAATTACTTCTACCTGTTTTGCTTGTTTTAGGATCAAGAAAAGAATAATCACCAACAATTAATATTCTCACCTTACTATGATCCTTGCAGAAAGGGCCTCATGTATGGATAGTCCATTTTTGTAGTATGTCACAAGTCGCACTCCCCCTTCTCAATCCGGGACCTTTTCAATCAGACTTCAGTACGAGTTACCATAGCGCTACCTACGCAGTGAGGCAACTTCCGGTTTGTTATTGAGCGGTAAAATGGATTAAAGATTAATCCCACTGTTGATGCCAGGTAATTAAACCCATTGTAAGCTTAGGTAAGAAAAGCGTGTGTCGGCTCTGAACCCCAAGCACGCAGTCCTGAGTCCGGCTGGCAAACAAGGACGACTGACCATTGATCAACGCATTCGCTTCAGTAATGTGTTTAACACGTGGGAGGCATTTATACAGGCAACTCTGCTTAATTCGGACATGAGTAATCCGGATTTTCGTCTAAACCGGACAGATTGGAAGGTTCCGGTCCCTTCCTATACATATAATTCCTAAACGCATAATAGACAGATATTTAGGGTCCACATCAGTCCGAATTAAGCAGAGTTGCCTGTAATGCCTTTGCAACAAATATCTATTTCGGGAACCATTTGATCTAAAGTTGTTGTTGGATGGTTTATTTATCTCTCTTCAATTGTCTTCAGTTGTGTTCAAAGTTGTCAGGCCTTGGAATTTGGAAAATCGTTTATCGTCGTTTTTCTGCCACATTGGGTCAAAACTAGCCAATTGGAAGTTGTTGCAATGTAGGAAACAGGATCACTCAGTGAAATCTACTTCTTGACCCCAAGTCACTGGCAACTTTCTCACTTGCCCCGAGCAGTGGTGAAAAATAGCGAGCAGACAGTGACAATGCCTTAGGCCATCAGGGCAGGCCCTCAGTGGTGAAAAGCAGCGAGCAGTCAGTGGCAACCCCTTAGACTGCTCGGCCGTCAGGGCAGACCCTCAATAGTGACAGGCAGCGAGTAGTCAGTGACAATGCCTTAGGCCACCAGGCCATCAGGGCAGGCCCTCAGCGGTGAGAGGCAGTGAACTGTCAATGGCAATGCCCTAGACCACACAGCCATCAGGGCAGGCCCTCAGCGGTAAGAGGCAGTGAACAGTCAATGGCAATGCCCTAGACCACACAGCCATCAGGGCAGGCCCTCAGCGGTGAGCGGCAGTGAACAGTCAATGGCAATGCCCTAGACCACACAGCCATCAGGGCAGGCCCTCAGTGGCGAGAGGCAGCGAATAGTCAGTGGCAATGTCTTAGACCACTCGGCCATCAGTGGTGAGAGATAGCTAGCAGTCAGTGCCAACGTCTTAAACTGCTCGGCCATCAGGGCAGGCCCTCAGTGGCGACAGGTAGCTAGTAGTCAGTGGCAATGTCTTAAACCACTCGGCCATCAGTGGTGAGAGATAGTTAGCAGTCAGTGGCATCGCCTTAGACCGCACGTCCATCAGGGCAGGACCTCAGTGGTGAGAGACAGTGAGCAGTCATTGGCAATGTCCTAGACCACACAGCCATCAGGCAGGCCCTCAGTGGCGAGAGACAGTGATCAGTCAATGGCAATACCCTAGACCACACAGCCATCAAGGCAGGCCATCTGTGATGAGAGACAGTGAGCAGTCAGTGGCAATGACTAAGACCACTCGGTCTTAAGGGCAGGCCCTCAGCGGTGAAAGACCGCTAGCAGTCAGTTGCAACAACTTAGACCAGTCAACTATCAGGGCAGGCCCTCAGTGTTGAGGGACAGCGTTCAGTCAGTGGCTGCGCCTTAGACGGCTTGGCCATCAGGGCAGACCCTCTGAAGTGTACACGTTAGCAGGCATTTAAAATACATGTATCTTTACAACAAACAAGCGTCCGGCGTACGGTTACCATAAAAGTTCGTGTAATGGTAATATCCATAGTGTATGCGTAAAAGTATGAAAAAGCGAAATCAGTTGCATTGGTCCTAGATTCTGGTTCATCCTGGTGAAAGATATTATACATGAGTTTTAACTATTCAGTACCATTTAACTCCTTGTGCACACCTTCTCAGGGCTAAGAGTATTACTGATGGTAGGGTACTTGAGGAACCATAACTAAAACCCCATAAGCATCTTGTGCCTGAATAATAGTCCTTAATGCGTTATTCTACACGAAATGTTATCTAGGAAATTCGCAACGTTGCGTGCACTCTCTCTCTCTCTCTCTCTCTCTCTCTCTCTCTCTCTCTCTCTCTCTCTCTCTCTCTCTCTCTCTCTGCTGTCGCTTAGGGATATGTTGTAACAGGCCAGTGATACGTTAAGTGAAGGGAGTAACCTGCGAACACCGCCAACATACCATTATTAAATGGCATTCTTCTCACGATTAGAAGTCGGGGATGTGGTGAGAGAAGCGCGCATTCTGTGACTACGTTTGTCTTAGCAATAATACAATGTGTAACTATATAGCAATACACTAGACTGCTAAGCGGAAGTGACCAAATTTAAACTTTTGCCAGTTATTTGATCAAAAAAATTAAATATAACTTTATCAAAAACTTAGAAAGATAACTTAGAAAGATTCTTCATTTTGCGATTTTGCGGAATTCCGTGTTCTTTACACGTCTGTAGGTTACTTCCTTATTGGGCGTTATAATGATGTAGCTGCTCATGAATATTTTGGTGGCTTGTGGGGTTAATTTGTTGTTATAGGGTCATTTTGAGATTTTTTACATATGTTAAAGCCTACTGCAGAGCGAAAGACCATCTATTACAGAAGCTCCCATCGGATTGCACAGTAGTAAGAAACATTTTTGGTCCTTTTCTCATCAAATCTCACCAAAACATGGTCGCTTTAAACATTAAACAAGCAATTGTTAACGGATCTGCTTGAGTTAGATTTGTCAATGTTATAGCGACAAGTATTCCGAAGGGAAGGGCATCACTATTTTTCCAGTTTTGACTTTATTCAAAAGTTATGGAATCTGTAAGTTGAAAAATGCACTTTTTTCTCATTCTCAGCAAAAGTTCTGAGACAAATAGTTATAGAATTTGAAAGGAGTTAAATTTAAAAAAACCCTGATACCCTTCCCTCCGTTTTGATCGTTCCTTCATATTTATAAAATTTGTTTTTCATGTGCGCGTCACACATCAATATAGTGGAACCTATGATACTAGTATTAAACCTGACCTATAATTCAGAAGCTTCTACAAATATCCCAAAATGCAAAAGTATTATGGATTTTGCATTTGAATTAATTTCGTCTGATCTGGCGCGTCTATTGGACTGCAAGTCAGGCGAAATATATTCCTTCTATTTCCATCTTTCCAAATATGAATATTTTATGAGTCTCTACAAATATCCCACGATGCAAGGTTATTATGGGATAAGGATCTGCCTTTGTAATGTGATATTACGTCTAAGGCGTCCATTAGACCACAATAGTAGTTTATTTATTCATGAGTACAATCAGCGGAGACTCGCCCAAAGATTTTCCAGGTAAACACACCTCTTTAGAAGTATTTGATTTAAAATGCAGTGTTAATGATAAAAAGGGGATAAATGTTAGGTTAAAGTTAGGTTTAATCATACGCGATGATTCGGTGAAAGTCCCAGTGTGCACGAAACTTATCTGCAACCAAATGAATACATATGGGACCAATATCATTGTAATAACGTAATAACAACGCAGTCGGACCTGGTCTTTGAAGTCTTTCGACTCTGATATCAACAAGAAACGGTACACAATAAAGCTATGCGCAATTGATCGTTTAATATGTGGTGGTCTTTGGATTTACGTAATCACAAAAGAAGATGCATAATATATATATATATATATATATATATATATCTGTGTGTATACATGTTTTTATATGCATACTTATCATTATCGGTATCGTGCGATATTGTCAAAAAGTATATATCTAATAAAGAAATAACGAGTAAAGAATTGATCATCGATAATGCGCTTTTGATTCAATTATTATAAGTAAGAATAAGTGTATTGCCACTTAATGTTTGCCCTATCCTAGTCGGAGCACCTTTACCACCAGTATGATGGCCGTGTTTAATATACATGTGTATTGATGATATCTCATCCCTAAGAGTAAATGGTCCTTCATTCAACGGCCACTTAAATGCCTAGACGCCTTGTATATTGGAAAGGGCACAATGAAATAATGAAATAATCGGTAAAATTTGAAAGTATATCATTTCTGAGGGTCCTCAATTAATGATATAGTTCAACTTTTATTTTTCTGAATTGTTTATTCTTAAAATATTAATGAAGAAATTTCAACAAACGCAGCTAAACATAACAACCTAAATACTTCCAGGTCATTGTTTGAAATTCTTTGTTTTTTCATAACCTCGCTCAGACCCTCAACCCCTTTTTAAGAGACCACCTCTTAAAAAGACCACTTTTGACATGTCCCTTCAGCAGTCGCTTAATAGAGGTTTGACTGTATTGGTAAGAATGAGCACACATACAGGGAAAGGTCCCACATGATTTTGGTGAGAAAAAAAAAGATCCATTTATCGTGGTGTGTATTCTTTAGAACACCGTGGTGTTGCCATATCTGACATATTTATTAGAGCAGCTTGTGCCCTTCTCTATTGTGTCAAAAAAGTAAAAAAATAAACCTTTTCATTCAAATACTTTTCTGTCAATGTAGCTGAAAAAATGCTATATATTTTAGTTTATATATACCGAGTCTAGACGCAAATGTTTATCCCCTCGGCGTGCAGCGCCGCAAAAGTGAAACGGCAGCAAGTGTAATTAACTGAACATCAGAATAGCAAGTTCGTAGTAAAGGCAAAATTGGATTGCGATGCCACAAAGTTAACGACATGTAAAGGCGCATTGATAGAATTACTATTGTTCATTTATTTGAAAAGGCATTAGATTAATAGATCAAAAACAAATGTTCAGCTATTTAGGCGCTCCTTATTGGGTTCCAACGACATTCAGTTGATGTCGAGCCGTTTGGGAGTGGTTAGACAACAGGCGCCATATTTGATTTTGATATTTACCGGCTCGCATGACGAAGGTAGGTCATAATCAGTTTGGGGCCGTATGTAAATATGTGGGGTCATTGATAAAAGTGGCTTGGTGGTACTTAACAAAGATTTACTCCGATTGTCAGTCACGTAATGACAAGAATGACTCGGAATGCTAGGAACGATCCCAAATATAGTTACGGGATTTCATCAATATAGTTCTCTTTTCACACAATAGCGTAGAACACTAGTCGCAATGGCCTCGTCGATAGCACACTCGTCTCCCTATGCTAGAGTCGCGGGTTCGTCTCCATCTGCCCGCAATATATTTTTTTCCACCTGCCCAGTGCTTCGTGTGGCAAATATTTCCTACTCAAAATAACGGTGGCTTTATTTCTATTATTTTTTTACTGTACTTTACTAAAATGAATTGTTGGTCAAAACCGCTGATCCCAGAAAAGACGTATAAGGGCGGATGACTTTATGTTGGGCCTTGACTAAAAACGATCTTTTATCTTTGATTTATAATAAATATTTCCACAGTTGTGAAGTTGGGAATTTCTTTGAAAAAATCTATAGTTTAATGGATGCAAGTAATGCATAGCCTTCATATAAAAATTGAGATATGTGAAGTTCAATGGTTGTAAGTATTAATTTATATCTGTTGATGAAGGACACTTGCATGCACACTTGCTGCACATGACTATTACCTTAGATGACCAAACACAAGTGGATTCGAAACCAGCCGGTCAACATGAACATGCTAGCCTCAGCTAGTGTCAACTAGTAGCCGCTAATAGGCCAGAAATTGGTGCTCTGGGCACCCCCAGCTGGTGGTGGAGATAAGGTTTCTCAGAAATGTAATCGATGCGAGAGCCCTGATTGGTCCTTGTTCCCACGTGAGCCCTCGCTGATAGCGTATCTGGTACTCCTGGCATGAGTCCAGCACTTAACTATAGGGCATATAGTAATTGGTCTCTCGCTACATATCCATTCTTTTTTCATCCAAGCTAATGAAGCTATTACTTTATGCAACTCCCACCCATCTACCTTCTATCTGCCCTTTGACACGTCACCACGTGCTGATCAGTGCCCTATCCATGCACCTTCCACATGTACTTTGGGCTTGGATCCGTGCGCCCGCCACTCACTTTTTGGACGTACGGATTCTTACTACACTGACACTTTCTACTCCTCCTGCGGCCTTTAGCGCCTTGCCGCAACACTTGCCTTCCCCCTTCTCTGTAATTGTACTGTCCTCCCAGTACCTCTTTCAACGGGGCCCTATCTGGATAAAATTTGCATACGAACACTTCTGTAGTAGTGCTCCTAAGATATTTGCCAAGTTTGGATGGAAAACTCGAACGTTTTGTCTCATAAAATGGAAAAAGCGGTTGCCAAATTCGAGTCAGACAGACTAGAGCCAGTAGTTAGTGGTGGAGGGGACCAGTGAATTTTTGAAAACCACCATCTATCCCCAAGTCACTGGCAACTTGCTCACATGCCCTGGCAGGGGTCCAGAGGAGGAACGTGCAGGCCACTAGATCAGTAGCTTACTTATAAAACAACATACATGTATATGTATAGAGATGACCTCTTTTAGAGCTGAAAAGCGGTGAAATCATAAAAAAGAAAATTACAAACATATTTTTTTTAAAATCTTCAATGATCATTCTTTATCTCTAATATTTGAAAAATAATAAAAGATCAATCCAATGCTTTAGGGTATCAAACATCGATCTTAGTATTATGCTAATGAAATTATTGAAATAATTTCACAGTTCCGTAAAATCCATTTCGATTTTTTTAACAGTAGGAGACCCTTAATAAATTAAACATTGTATAATTCTTATTTTCTACGGTAAGTATCCGTGCTGCGTTCAGTCGATTAAAACACGAATCGGCTGCTACTCGGGTATTTGGCGTTATAAATTGAATGCGTCTGAAGTACCCGTATGCGGAAGTTAGCACAGAACTGTCAACAAGTTTCTGGCACTGTCATGTGCAAAATTGGCTTTCTTTCTGCAGTCTGACTGACAAGCGGTCTCTGACAATTATTTAACCTGTAAGTACGCCATTCTATGCTCTAACATTGACATTTTATACAGAAACAGTATACTGTTATAGCATAGCGAATATGGGAAAGGTGTTTGTAAGTGACTGTCATAAGTCATAAGTGTCAATGATTGAATGAAATGTAATTTGTTTGGAAAGTTACATTCAATTTTCAAGTATTTTAACCCATTCACGTCAGGAATGAAAGTTTTAGTTTTACAACATGTTTAGAGAAATAACTGAATTATACTATTCTATTCGGATGAAACAAACACTTTTAAAGTTTTCTGGAATTATGCAAATAAGTAAATTAGACTTTAAGTTTTCAGACAAAGTACAAGCAGCACAGGTGTTTATGGGTTAAATTGTAATTAACCTAATTATGATATACAACTGAAAACAATCACAGAGATGAATGGTTACCTTATTCCATCATACTCACCAGTCAAAGACCACAAGGGCACTCGCTCATTATGTAAGTAGACTGAGAAATGTATTTCTGGAGGTCAGAGGTTCAGGTCTAGGCCATTCACTGCTCTATACTTAGAATTTCTTACAATATTTCTAAACTCTGGCTGCAGGCACGGGTGATGGTGGGAAATACTCAAACTCATTGCACTTCATCCATCATGTTTATACCACATTTATTACCACTTATTACTACATGTCCCCATGAACTTAATTTATTTTTTCATAATTTCACCCTATATATATATATATATATACAGGGTTCACCCTTAAGAAAATATTCCAGGTGCCCGAAGGGCAGCTAGAAGATTTTTCTCCCAAAAAGCTAGGCGCCCGGATTGGGCGCGGAGCGAGTGCCGAAGGCGTGAAACCACTAGCGGCCAGGAGTCCAGGGTTGCTTAAGGCCCCAGGAAAATTTTGGATTCTAGATGCTCTGAGATGCATTCTCCTGCACTTTCAGTGCAATATAAACACAATTCCAAAGTTTAAACATATAAACAATCTTATAAAAAATCTTGAAAAAATTAAATATTTGTGTCTCATCAAATTGAGATATTTAGTACTTCTATGAAATGTATGTCTTGTCTGAGTTCCTAACTTATATAACTTGAGTGAACCTAATAATAGTAGTAATGAAAAAGAAATAAAACAATACTGGGAATGCAAAACTTGAGAGAATGAACAAATCAAGTCAGGAAGAAATGAGGAAGAGTGGGGATTACAAAATAAGTACAGGAGAGGGAAAGTACAGGAAAATGCACACAGTAAGGGGAGAGGGGGAGGGAATTTAGAACCATGGGTTGGTTACAATAAGGGTTAGGAGATCAATCTATGTGATGCAGGGTTTAAGAATGACAAATAGAAGCTAGATTACAATATAAACGGTATGCTTTATTACTTACTAACATGTAGATACAGGACTCAGCTAATCCTAATATAATCCCACTAGTAAGATCCTTAAGGTGTGCTGCTGCTGCAGCCTAGATAGGTACAGTTGCTAAGCCCAGAAGTCAGTTAAAGCACATGTTAACAGCACATCTTTACAGTACAAGGGTTAAGCGTAGAGTTAGGAAAGGAACAAAAGCAGTATCTTTATGACTATTGGTCAGATAAGAAAACCACTGCAGCCCGGCAGGGTGCTTCCTGCTATGTGAGTCCAGCATGGCCTGTAGAAGGCAGGCGGGCTCTAAATGATGACCAATAAGGCAGAGGGCTCAAGCAGCAGCTATAGTGATAATACATTTCAAATAACTAACAGGGTACAATAGATCCCTGTTACACATGGGGAGTATAACACACATCTTTTCCACGGCCACTGTCCGACTCTGCAGGGTTTCGACTCTGGAGGGTTTCACTGGTGGGACTATTTGGGTCATGGACCTTCTGACACAGAGCTCTGTGTTACACACCATGTGATGTTCACTCGCATTTCGGGCGACTATAAATCAGCGTGTGGTCGCAAACCATACACTTCAGGCGCAAATGCGCCTATTGTGCCCGTTAAGGTCGATCCCTGATATATATATATATATATATATATATATATATATATATATATATATATATATATATATATATATATATATATATATATATATATATATATATGTATATATATATATATATATATATATATATATATATATATATATATATATATATATATATATATATACATATGTATATATATATATACATATGTATATATATATAAATATGTATATATATATATATGTATATATATATATATATATATATATATATATATATATATATATATATATATATATATATATATTTATGTATATATATATATTCTTAATTTCATCCTATATATATTCTTAATTTATTCTTTCTATTTTATTTTCCTACTTTTATTAAATCTAATTACTTATTCCACTTTCTGTCATATTTGTAATCAAGTGATGGTTTAAGATTGAGGGAATTCATCCTAGCTTATTTATTTACTTTTTTTACTTTTTCAGCTGACCTTGCAACATCTTACAAAACAGAGAGGGAGCTGGTACTGCTGACATCGCAAAGACTAACAACTTCTTTCTACATCCTAACAACTTCTCAAGGACAAACATTAATATCTTACACTTAAACTCATACTTGTGTCATTTCCAACTTCGAAGCAAACTTAGTGGCTGCATCGTAGTTGTAAGGAACAATTATTTTCAATCATAAGATTCTGATCGCAATTTCATTGTGACTCATTCATTAAGAAGATGGTTGTTTTCCAAGCCGCAGTTTCGAAGTTTGTGAAGAATGTGGGAGAGGAGTCTCTCTTACCGGTACCGGATTTAAACACGGCCAATAACTGTCGGCCGTTTCACATTGTCGTGAAGAAGAATCGTCGTTGGTTCTGGCAGAGCTGCAAGTACGAGGCAAAGCAGTTCAGTATCATGGAACTATTGACCAATCAGGACCCGCTGAAAGTCGAGGAAACTACGCGAGATCTTGTCACGTATAATGACACCCACACTTTCTCAGTCAGTGGAAAGGTAAGTTCTTAAAGCCTATAAATTTTGGTATCTTCGAGAAGTATGTATGTATTAGGGATTGGCACCTTTAAAATTTTCATGTACGCTACAACATCAACATTTTCTTAATAATACGATATCTTAATGATATTTTAACGATACTGCCTGCCTCTCAGGCTTGGTCTTAGCCAGCAGGGCGTCTGGGTGTCTTTTTGGACACCCATACCCTTAGGCCTAAAAAAAAGGTTGTTTGTTTCCTGTAAGCCTACGCTAACAATTTTTTATAAAAGAAAAATCCCTACCCTAAAGTTTTTTCTGCCCTCCCATCTCCCAATCATCGTAAAACATGCATAATCGCACATTTTTGACCAAAATTCTTCTTTTTATTTTACCGACCTACCTACCCTATTTTTTCTCGGACTGTTACAGGAAACCAACAATTTTTTAGGCCTTAACCCTTATGCGGCTGGTGGCTAATTTTGCCAATACAAAATTATGCAAAAAAAACTGAAAAATGACTGAAACCCTGGCACATGGGTACTCATCTGAGAGTACTCAGCGAGAGCTTTCCAATGAATACCAACATGACAGTGTTTAGATGGTTCTCAAAGGTCTTTGTGTACTTGTGCTTTGGACAAAAGTATCCTCAGCATTGGAAGGGTTAAAAAGCATCTCTCAGGACACCCAATCTTTTATGGGGAATTTCAAACATTTCATTGGATTTTCTCATCTCCATATAATTCCCATGACATTGCGGTACATCTTTAAAATTTGGACGCCCCAAACATTTTCAATTGCCAATTTTGGGAACCCACTTTCTAAATCCTGGCTAAGATCCTTCATGGCATTAAACCTCTCATTAAAATCTCAGGGGCCTATTTTTGTTAAATTAAGCACCGTGAGCTTTAAGACATGTACTATAAATATGGAAATCCATTTGTGCGGAGAGTTCTGCCGTAGCAACTAAGTCAATTTTTTATATATTTTAAATCTTAATGATACTAAACAATATTTAACTTTTTCGATACAATATTTTGCCCCATTAGAATACCGATATTGGTACTGTATCAAGAACTGGTACCAATCCCTATTAATTTTGGTATGTCCCAAAAGTAAACTAATATATTCCCAAAATATACAGAATATTCCACAGAATATTCAGAAAATTCATAGATCCAGCTAAATTTGACCTAAACTGAACCGGTTAGCGTATTCGCCAGATTAAGCGCACGTTCCCAAATAAGCGCATCCCCCCCCTATTTTTCCCAGGAATTGGGGGACCAGCAAGCGCCAAAGATTGTCTCCTTATGTTAAATCTCCCTCCAGAAGTAACCAAAACCAAATCACGTAGCTTTCCTCTTGCCATGTCTGCAAACTAGCGCTGAATTCCGCCATTTCAGCAGTCCCTTCGCGCTCTCACTGTTCATATTCGCCGCATGATCGTACTATTGACCAATTAAAGATCTTTTCTTGTGCAGATTGTCTAAGCACGCTGAACAGGGAGAGTGCGAAAGTGCAATCAGCAATCATTGAGGGGTGCGGTTATACAGATGTTTGACAACACCCCTTCTACAGAAAATTTTCCCAACCTCTACCCGCACCATGCTCTTATTCGGGCGAATACCGTAATTATTTTTCTGGACTTTTTGCAGGTTGGGGGTAAGCTTAAGGTGTTATTAGACGCTGAGATAGATGGGTCGGATACCATCGACATTGATGCCAAGTTGGGTCTGGTCAAGAAGGTAGAACTCAACCGGCCACAGCTTCTCACTCAGCTCTCTACAAGGTAGGGGTACAAGATAGGGATTGTACGATTAATCGGACATACCGATTAATCGCTCATTCAACCTCAGATTTTGATGATCGATTGCAATTTTATAAGATCGATTATTTCAAAAGTAAAAAAAAAAAATTGTATCTAGAAACAGCCTTTTGTTCAAGTGAGAGACACCACTTAAGCCTGCACAATCTTAATTGATATCAAGCAGTACTGTAACAAGTAAAACTAAAGGGTTCAAGGGGTATTTAAAGAGAGTTAGATTAGCTCCTTTACAAAATTGGAGCCAAGAACCTTTGAACAAGCCAAGACTACCAAAGGAAAGCTGCGCATGTACAACTTCGATTATTAATTGATCATCGGTCGTTCAGATGGACCGATGATTGATCTTGAAAATTGTGACCGATTCCGAACACTAGTACAAGATCAGGTATTCTCCCTCTCTGAGGTGTGTTCTATGGTTAGGATAATGTTAAAGAGAAGTTGTCCTCAATGGGCTGTCTTCAATGGGGTTATAGGTCAAACCAGTGTATTGTACAATCAGATCCCTCAATTTCAATCAAGGGGTCACTGCTGCTGGGTCTAAGGTAGCCCCAACAATGGTGCGTGAAAAACCAGCGTCACGTACGTGATCTGGCGCCAGTTTCTAGGGAAAACAAACGGTACACGTCACAAAAAACACGTATTACCATTGTTGAGCTAGTGCACAGGCCACCTTTGGCTGACTTTTAGCTCAACACTAAAGGTGCTCCTATGGCCTCAGGCCAGTAAAAAATTCTCAAAATGGCTTAGGGCCAGTAAAAAAGACCTGAACTGGTCCTACAGGGCAGGACCAATAGATCTTAGGTGTAACTGGCCAGTAACAGTTAGAGTTAGCGTTGAGCCCTGATGACCATTGTGTTTTATATGTACAAAGTATCATTTTATTATTATTACTATAACTATTGTATTGTATATGGACAGAGTATGATAATAGTATTACAAATACTGACAAACATGACTTTTAAAAAGATCAATCAGTGGACAGCTGTCAAAATGGGTTACCTATATGGCTGGGTATTGTTAAAATATAAATAATTTGATATCATTTTTATTAAATGAAGCAATACAGTATATCATTTATAGTTGAAAAAATGCCCCTTTTTGCTACTGTATAATTTCACTAATCCTATTCAACAAATGTAATTAATTACATGATGATAAAAACAAAAACTTTTTAATTATATACATATTTAGCTTACCAACAGTAAAATTCAATAAAACAGAAATTGAGGCAAGAAGTATGTAGGTGTCTTATATAATTAGTCACAAAACTGTTTACACAACTTAACCCATTAATGCTTGCAGTAGCCAAAAGCGGTCTGGCAATTTTGGTGAATTTTTTCAGGCTAAAGCATTAATGTGAAAATATTTGAAGGCGAAATGCTAATCGGAACATTGCCAACAACTCTCCTTCAAAAGTTTTGTGAAATTATACTTGATTCAAAAATTATTGCTAAAAGTATCATAGATCCAGACGACAATTTCTAGAAGAGCTCTTAAGCAATAATGGGTTAAGGGTTAGTTTCTGGTTCACCTTCGTTGCTAACAAATATGATGGGTTAATAGATAACTCAATGGATACCGTTAGAACAGGTGGTCTAAGTCAGAAAAATGATGTGTATAAAGTTCTCTTATGAATAACAAAGTCATTTATAAAAGTTTTTTTTTTGTGAAAAGGCTAGGAATTTCTTTATCAACCCAAATGATAGCAGATAATCATCACAATTATTTTAGTCATCATCATCAATACCATCATCTTCATCATCATCATTGTCAACATCATTGTCGTCATCGTCATCATCATCATAGATCTCATGTTTACTATGTAAAATTATCACCGACTTGAAATAAAGATTATCTATCTATCTATCTATCACCACCAACATCATAATTGCCATCATCGTCTAAGCCAGCAGGGTGTCTGGGTGTCTTTTGGACACCCAAAACCCTTAAAAAGCAACCCTCAGGACACACAATTCCTTAAAATGTCAATCCAGGGTTCGACAAAAGTACTTGCCCGCTTGCCCTGGCAAGTGGAATTTTTGAAAAAAGGGCTTTCGGGCAATTACATTTTAGTTTGCTCTTGCCCGAAAGGGCAAGCTGATTTGCTGAGCACTGCACATTTCTTTATATAGAAAAATGGCACAAATACCAAGGAATATGCCAACAATGCCACAAAATTATAAAGAAAATTGTTTTAGAATCATTAAATCCAAGAGAAATATTACATGCCATTCTAGCATATGTTAAAACTTGATTTTGGCAAGCCAAAAATTATGTCGGGCAAGTAGAAATCATTAACTACTTGCCCGGCATGGTAAGTCAGTTCTAAACCGTACTTTGGTGCCTGCAATCTCATCATCGCCAACACCACCGACATTAGGGTTCGAGTGTGAAGAGATTTTATGTATCGATTGATCAAAAAATACTATGAACAATTCATCGAGATTTACACCCACATTGCCGTAATTTTAAGGAAAACGATTTCAAACATAATTGTGCCTCGGCATGCGCAGGCTCATTCCAGGCTCACATGCGGAGCACCATGGCTGGGTATTGTTAAAATATAAATAATTTGATATCATTTTTATTAAATGAAGCAATACAGTATATCATTTATAGTTGAAAAAATGCCCCTTTTTGCTACTGTATAATTTCACTAATCCTATTCAACAAATGTAATTAATTACATGATGATAAAAACAAAAACTTTTTAATTATATACATATTTAGCTTACCAACAGTAAAATTCAATAAAACAGAAATTGAGGCAAGAAGTATGTAGGTGTCTTATATAATTAGATACCTATTTTGGCTGTGAAAATTTGTGATAAGTTTGCAGAGTATTAAGTTTATCAAATGCTATTTTCAGTCACAAAACTGTTTACACAACTTAACCCATTAATGCTTGCAGTAGCCAAAAGCGGTCTGGCAATTGTGGTGAATTTTTTCAGGCTAAAGCATTAATGTGAAAATATTTGAAGGCGAAATGCTAATCGGAACATTGCCAACAACTCTCCTTCAAAAGTTTTGTGAAATTATACTTGATTCAAAAATTATTGCTAAAAGTATCATAGATCCAGACGACAATTTCTAGAAGAGCTCTTAAGCAATAATGGGTTAAGGGTTAGTTTCTGGTTCACCTTCGTTGCTAACAAATATGATGGGTTAATAGATAACTCAATGGATACCGTTAGAACAGGTGGTCTAAGTCAGAAAAATGATGTGTATAAAGTTCTCTTATGAATAACAAAGTCATTTATAAAAGTTTTTTTTTTGTGAAAAGGCTAGGAATTTCTTTATCAACCCAAATGATAGCAGATAATCATCACAATTATTTTAGTCATCATCATCAATACCATCATCTTCATCATCATCATTGTCAACATCATTGTCGTCATCGTCATCATCATCATAGATCTCATGTTTACTATGTAAAATTATCACCGACTTGAAATAAAGATTATCTATCTATCTATCTATCACCACCAACATCATAATTGCCATCATCGTCTAAGCCAGCAGGGTGTCTGGGTGTCTTTTGGACACCCAAAACCCTTAAAAAGCAACCCTCAGGACACACAATTTCTTAAAATGTCAATCCAGGGTTCGACAAAAGTACTTGCCCGCTTGCCCTGGCAAGTGGAATTTTTGAAAAAAGGGCTTTCGGGCAATTACATTTTAGTTTGCTCTTGCCCGAAAGGGCAAGCTGATTTGCTGAGCACTGCACATTTCTTTATATAGAAAAATGGCACAAATACCAAGGAATATGCCAACAATGCCACAAAATTATAAAGAAAATTGTTTTAGAATCATTAAATCCAAGAGAAATATTACATGCCATTCTAGCATATGTTAAAACTTGATTTTGGCAAGCCAAAAATTATGTCGGGCAAGTAGAAATCATTAACTACTTGCCCGGCATGGTAAGTCAGTTCTAAACCGTACTTTGGTGCCTGCAATCTCATCATCGCCAACACCACCGACATTAGGGTTCGAGTGTGAAGAGATTTTATGTATCGATTGATCAAAAAATACTATGAACAATTCATCGAGATTTACACCCACATTGCCGTAATTTTAAGGAAAACGATTTCAAACATAATTGTGCCTCGGCATGCGCAGGCTCATTCCAGGCTCACATGCGGAGCACCGTGGCACTTGATGAATCGGTGCACCAAATATGGCGCAATAGATTTGTTTACTCTTGAGTGGTGACACGGAGCCGTTTTGTGTCACTTAAACGAAAGTTTTGTTGTTATTGTATGTTCTGGCCGCGTAATTTCACAAAATTTCTTCAGAAATTTCACATTTGAAATAATCGATTATTTCAAATGCTGTTTGAATGGGTCTAGTCGGCCTCACCTCAACCAAGTGCTCGAGTTCTCGCTTAATCGTCCAACCACTAACCAACTTCATTATTGTCATCTGCTCTATTTGTACAGAACCCTGCCCATAAAAACGCATAAAATCTTCACATTTTCTAGAATACAACAATTACAATACATTTCAGGAGCTTGAATCTGGAGCATCCCTTCGTGAAGCAGGTTCGGGAGAATTCCCGCAAGGTGCTGTGTGTGGTTGTGGGCGTGGCTAAGACCTCTGACTCCGCCTCTCTCCACGCCCACAAGAGCATCAAAGCCGAGGAGAAGGTGGACGTTCTTAAGGTAAGTCTAGCCTAGCCGTGGGCCTGGCAAATTTTAGGCTTCTTTATTTCTAATAATTATTGTTATTATTGTTATCATTATTATTGTTAATATTATTATTATTATTATTATCATTATTATTATTATTATCATTATTATTATTATTATTATTATTATTATTATTATTATTATTATTATTATCATTATTATTATTATTATTATTATTATTATTATTATTATTATTGTCATTATTATTATCATAATTATTATTATTATTATCATTATTATTATTATTATTATTATTATTATTATTATTATCATTATTATTATTATTATTGTTATTATTATTATTATTATTATTATTGTTAATATTATTATTATCATTATCATTATCATTATTATTATCATTATTATTACTGCTATCATTATTGTTATGGTATGCAGCATAATAAGGCTTAACTCTTATGCTGCTAGTGGCTAATTTGGCCATTACAAAATGATGCGAAAAACCTGAAAAATGACTGAAACCCTGGCACATGGGTACTCTTCTGAGAGTATCAGTGATATCAATCCCATTAATACCAACATGACAAGGTTTAGATGGTTTTCAAAAAATATGCATCCCTATGCTTTTGACAAAAGTAGCCTCAGCATTGTAAAAGTTAATTCATCACTGATTTTGCATTTTCCTGTCTTCCCAGCTTGCGTCGGCAGAAGAAGACACCAGTATATCTAACGGGGACGACAAGGTGTTTGAGATCGCGAAGGACACGCCGTTAGCGTACGCTGTGTGTGAACTCAGGATCTCCACAAAGACCGGCGCAATTATGCCTATTCTGGAGGACGATATCCAGGGGGGATTTGACGATGGAGATGAAACTGATAATAGCCTTCCAGGTAAGGAACCACCATAATTGTTCAGTAGGGATACCGTATTCGCCCGATTAAGCGCATGATGCAGGTAGAGGTTGGGATAAAAAATTTTTTAGAAGGGGTGTTGTCAAACATCTGTATAACCGCACACCTCAATGATTGCCGATCGGAGTGTTATGACCATTATTGCACGTTGGCGCTCTCGATGTTCAGCATGCTTAGACGCTTGCCACACCAATTCCACATGTGAAAAGATCGTTAAATGGTCAATAGTACGATCATTAGGACTGGTATTGACTTGGTATTTTTAGGCAAGAGATTGGCATCACTATTATTATGATACCGATCCCAATTCCGAGCCTTAGCGTCGTTTTGGGAGTTGCTGGGATTTATTTACATCTATGCATCATCATCATACATTATTTACATCTACCACAATGATTTGATTTTCATTGAGGGTCTCATAATACAGATATGTATTTTTCCCCATGGCAATCTCATTTGAATGATAAGATAGAAGGTGCCACTTTAATTTTCAATTAAATCCTAATTCAGATTCATATTATATATATTTATATACATTTGAAGATTCTTTGTCAGGTGTTATAGGGCATATGGGTATTAGAGTTTTCAAATAATAATGATAACAACAATAATAATGGTGATAATAATAATAATAATAATAATTATAATAATAATCTTTATTTCATGAAGTTAATACAGTAAAATACATGGTTAGGCTATTAATGAATAGAAAAATGTATATCTCACACATTTCAGTCTACATGGATGTAAATCCTTTTTCAAGGCATTGGCATTTCCATATTTTGGGGGAAAGTTCTCTGTAAGTGATAGTGAATATGCAATGATAGGTGAATGAATGCCGGCAGCATACAACATACCCGTCAAGTCTCCTGTTTTTAACAGGAGTCTCCTGTTTTTTGGACTTTATTTTACCTGCCTCCTGTTTTTCTCCTGTTTTTTTCTAGTCTCCTGTTTTTCTCCTGTTTTTCTAGAAAACAAGTCTAAAGCGACTATAATCTCCTGTTTTTACTCAAGTTCAGCCCAGATCTACTTAAACTCCTACAGCTTAGCATGCAACTCAGCTCTTCTAGCCTGCCTAAACAATACTCAGTTGACCTAATTGAACCCAGCTTGCTCAAAAGTTGCAATTATAGCCTAGATAACCATTCCTATTTTTAGCAGTAGATATGTTTTAATTGATATTAAGCTGAATTTTGAGAAGTAGAAAGAGGTGCATGCTGGTCTAGCATCATTACATTAAGAAAAAAAATGGCTGATAAGGAAAATTCACCTCCACGTAAAAGAGCAAAATACATGTGCAAATTTAGTGATAAAATTGATTTGTTGTTAGTATGTCCATCTGTTTACTGCAGAGAGTTGAGAGTATTGGCACTACATTAGGTAGGAGCCACCTGGTGGGACGTTGGTAAATTATATATACATGTGCGGCACCTGGTGGGAGGTTGGTAAACTAACGTATATGGTAGCGGCACTGCCGCGTGAGAAAATCTCCTGTTTTTTTTGTGTCTGGGGTTGACAGGTATGATACAAACAAATGTGACTCTTAAGCTTTATTCTCACATACGGCAAACACTAATTGCGTAATTGGTTGCCGGGGTGGGCCATTATCTGCCAGGTGTCCCGGAGTGAGAGCCGGTCTCCTGGAGTGAGTGTGCCGACACTACAATATAAACTTCCTGGTTGACGGCGTGTCAGCTTGTTCGGGTGTTTGAGCTGAGAGGGCCATATTAATGGGAGTTTTATAGTTACTCTCCAGTGTTAAGTACCATTTAGAAGTACTCATCTTAGGATCGAGTTGTATTGACATGCCATTGCCGGATCGAACAAAGGTGACTGCTTCGAATCACAGTTGTTCGGTCCGTCTCGATACCAGCACTAACGATCATGCAGCGAATATGAACAGTGAGAGCACGAAAGAACTGCTGAAATGGCAGAATTCAGAGCTGGGTTGCAGACACGGCAAGAGGAAAGGTATGGGATTTCGCTTTTCTTACTTCTGGGGGGAAGTTTTACGAGTTTTTCATGACATTCGCTCTGGCCATTGCCCCTCTCACCATGAAACATTGGCCTGTGCGGTTATTCAGGTATGTGCGGTTAATCGGGCGAGTACGGTATAAGTTTCGGAATTCAATATAAATCCAAATACATGTACCTATATCAAATGGGAACGGGTATAACGAAAAGTATCATATTGTATTGTATTGTTTTAGATTCAAAATGCATATAATATTGGCCATTCCCAAATGGGATATAGATGACAGAGGCTGGATAGCAGGTCGTTCTTTCAAACAGGGCGTATCAATTTTATTACCTTACCATGTGATATAGATTATGGCGTGTGATATTAACTTCAGATGGTTGATACTAAATCTACATAGTGTGAACAGGTGCATGACATCTATTGACAAATCAGCATCAAGAATTACAGCATTGCAGGTGATAAAAGTTGATCTAATGCTGTTGGTGGCTAATTTGGCCATTACAAAATAATGCAAAAAACCTTTTAAAAATGACTGAAACCCTGGCACATGGGTACTCAACAGAGAGTACCCGTCAAAAGCTATCTAATGAATAACAATATGACAGGGTTTAGATCATTTTAAAAATTCTTTGTGTCCTTGTGCTTTATATGAAAGTAGCTTCAGCATCGGCAGTGAAAGTTGTCTAATTATTTATGTATGTATTTCAGAGCCAAGTCTGCCACAGCTTTATCAAGGGATCTTCTCTCTGTCGAAATCCGAGCGAGACAAGTACACAGCTGATGTTCTCCAACTCTGCTCCTCTCCTGATGTTCTGGAGGATGTTTTTCTCTTAGTAAGTGGGAATATTTGTTTGTTTGTTCAGGGCGCAACATTAACTATTGCGGCGACTTGCCCGGCAGGGCAAGTGAGACTCACCTTTCAACTTTCACTAGCCAATTTTAGTATTAAACATGATTTCAAGGACGATCCACTCCAAAAGAAGCTTCAGGGCACAACGTTAACTTTTGCAGCTACTTGAGATTCAACTTTTATTAGCCCTTCTCCAACTTTCACCTGCCCTTGAAAACTTGTATGTTTTATAATGTTTCATTTAAAACCAAGTAGAACATGGTGCTGGCATGTGAAAGCATATTTTCTAGGACAAGCTTTGATGCCAGACCACAGAACTTGCACACGTTTTTTGACTGCAATACTGTAAAACAGGTATATTTCCCGAAACTTTTATTTCCTGAAAAAATTACTAATTTGTGTATTTCCCCTTTTAAATTTTATTGGCCCACAAGAGCCTGCCACACCATACCAACACAAATGGGTTAAGATACTATTTTAATTTTTACTCTCTGGAACCCAGTAGGTAAATTCGGGAAGATTAATTCCTCCTTAACATTACACGATTTACAGTATCATACTTGTGGTCATAATGGTTTGCATTTTCTTCTACAGCCTTTTTAACGTTTCTTCTTTAATTTCAGATTCGCAAGGCTTGGAACACGCTGAACTACAAACATGGCTACCACACTCCTTTCTCCAAGACTCTTAAAGAACTCCAAAACGAGGCTAAGAGTTGTTATGACTCCGCGCATACCTTACTTTCTATGTGTGGCTTCAAAATGCCGGTAGGAATTGTATTGTTTGATACTTAATTTTTCAGGAACACAAATTTTAAACTGAAAGTTGTAAAAAAATCATCGGAATTTACTGAATATTGTAGATTATCATTCATATAATCATCAGAATTTACTGAATATTGTTGATAAAATTGATAAAAATCAACAGAATTTACTGAATATTGTAGACTGAAATTTAAAAAATCATCAGAATTTACTGAATATTGTTAATGAAATGTGAAGGGTGTTAATGACTTTGAACCCCCTCAAGGTTTTTTATCAAAATCTCTGACCCCCCTCTGATTCAAATTATTGTCAAATTTTAATGATGTAAGCCTGCTCCTATGGCCTAATACCCTTACAAAAACCCTTTTAACAATGGGGTATACCTCTTTTGCACCACTAGACCTCAGGAGTGTCCATATTGTGGGGTACACAGCAATAATGGCTGGTGCTGTGAGACCATCAGTTTGAATATTGTCACAAGGTGACATTACCATATCAGCCAAAAATGACTGAAAAGGTAGTGACAAATTAATAATCCATATCAAGTCCAAAATGAAGAAAAATAGTGCCAAATGAAATAATCAATATTCAGTCAAGAATGACAGAAAAATTAACGTCAAATATAATGATCAATATTCTGTCAAAAATTATTGAAAAAGTAGTGTCATATGAAATATCATTTTGAAAAAAATGGTGGAAAAAGTAGCGTCAAATAAAATAATCAACATTCAATCACAAATGATGAAAAAAGTAGTGTCAAATAGAATAATCAATATTCATGCACAGATGGCAGAAAAAATAGTGTCAAAGCAAAAACACCCAAAATATTTGGTTAAATTTCAGTTGGAAGGACCGATCCAGCCTCCGTCGTCAAACTCTAACATGATGGACGCCATGTTCTACCAGTTCGAGGCTCTGATGGAACTTGACGATGACGAATCCATGACCTTGGCCAAGTGTGACCTTGGCTGCGGACCTGACCTTCTCAGACTGGTGAGTTTTTTTGTTTTTTTTTATAAATTTTCGTCTGGATCTTAAGTACTTTTGACAATAACTTTGGAAATAAAAAATGATTACATAAAATATTTCAAAGAGAGTTCTTGGTGGTGTTCTAATGAACATTTCTCCTTCAAATACTTTGCATTTATGAGGGACCTGATAATAATGTCTTTAAAAAGTGTTGAAACCATCACATTTAGAAAAGTTACTGTAGAATGGCTAATTTTTCTGTGTAACAATTATCCCTAATTTAATTTTTAATTTTTAGGTGTTTCCGTTTCTGCTAGTTCCGAAGAGAGGACATGCGTTTTTTTCCGTTTCTAATTTTCCCGTTTTATGTAGATTATTTAGTTAAAGTATACCAAAGAGCACAGTCTATTAAAGTAAGGTTAGGATTTCTCCAAGTTTTTTAAGTCCAGACATGTACTGTATTATTTTTTCCTGTGTATTCCCGTTAGAAAGCATTTTGGGAAAAAAGCGGGAAAATAAAACTCATGGAGAAATTAGGCGTTCTACAGTATTCAAAAAATCAACAACAACATCATGACTGCATTTTGCCTATTGAAATGAGTCTAACCTATATAAATGCCAGTCTTTTTATGAAATATGTGGAAAACTCCTCCAAAAATATTTACTCTAGCCCTAGATCCAACCAGGCTAATTTGAAAGTGAATTTAATTGTATTCATTTTCCCTCCCATTGTGTCGTTATAGCTACAAGATGCCAAAGAAGGAAATCGAACGGCCGCCAAAGATGTGCCAAATTTAAAATCTCCTGCTGCGACCGCCTTCCTCCAGGCGTTGGGAATTCAAGCCAATCAGAATGGAGAATATGTGTCATGTGACAATAATCCAAGCGAGATCCAGGGCGCGTACCGCGGAACCTTTGGTCTTTGGGGCGAGTAGAAATTTAATTCAGAATGGATCAAGGAACATGTGTTGAAAGGCCTTAACCCTAATGCTGCAGGTGGCTAATTTGGTCAATACTAAATGATGCAAAAAACCTAAAAATCACTGAAACCCGGGCAAATGGGTACTCATCCGAGAGTACTCAGCAATCGCTATCCAATGAATACCATCATGACAGGGTTTTAGATGTTTATCAATAATCTTTGTGTTCTTGTGCTTCGGACAAAGGCAGCCTCAGCATTGGAAGGGTTAAATAATTGTGTGTTTGTTTCTTTTAGTACCACAAGAAGAGGCAGGGGTGGGTTGGTAACAAAGAACTAGTCATCTTTTAGTAGTTTTTGTCAGTGTTAAATGATAAAAAAAGCTAATTTTTACTATGAGTTATGCCTGCTAAGTGCTGTGGATTCACGATCCCTTTCAAAATAAGTAATTGTAACTAATAAAAAATAACGATAAATTTTGTGCTACAATTTTTTTTAAATGCAGATATGAAATGCTTTCTAATTGAGATATTTTCCAAAAATATATTCAGATATTTTCCAAAATGTGCTTATATTAAGAGGTAAGTTACAAAATACAAAATGGAAAAATACAGATTAGTATCACTTTAAAGCTGTATGCAATGGATACCTCAATAACCTAGTCATGTATATTGCAGAGTACAAAGTTTTAAGGAATTTGACTAATTTCCAGAGGAGGATATATTCTTCATATTTGCAGAATCAGGGAATCTCGCATTGATTCTTAAAATTTGTGCTAAGAGTAACTAACTCTATTCTATGTTACTTATTATATCACTACAAATATTTCTATAATCATCAATGCCATTTTGTATATTCTTGATTTGTGCATAATAATTTTTGCACGGGCAGAAATTTGTATTGTTGATGCTGCATAATGCTGAATATTGTCAATGGCTGTGTATTCATAATATATCAATTATTTGTATAGTAGGGCTGTCATTGTTTAGAATTTTTTCTCGATTCAATATATTGATAAGTTGTTTTCGATTTCGATTATTTCGATACGATGCATTGATATATCCATAGAAATGCTATCTATGCCATGATGGAAAATCACGAAGCATTTATGCTGGTTTTTCACCATTTTATGAGGGTCCTGCCTCTTTTTACTGCTGCTTCTTGGAATGCAACAAGGAAAGTGAGGCATGATCATGTAGGGAAATGCTTTTAGAAAGTATTTGACTAGCAACATCAGCAATATTCAGCTCTAAATTTCTTCTCTAAGTGTCCATTTTCATGATTTTCATGACAGGATATGGTCACAGAGAACTTTTTAAAGTCACTTGTTACAACTTTCAACCCTCAAGAGCATGCTAAAACTCCTATATTAAGCTGCACGCCAGAGTATCGTATACTTCCAAAACTAAATATACCACTTTCTTGTAGCCATTTCCATGAAAACCGCTTTCATACTCAATTTTCTGCTGCAAGTGGAAATCTGTATGGCTGTCACATCTAGCGTCAACACTCCATCCTACACTGCTACTCGCTGGCTGCATTTGACCCATATAGATAAGCCAGTGCCGGCCAGGTGGGTAGCGTTCTCTAGGGAGTGCGGATGACAGGAAGCATTGCTGTATTACAGTGTGGCCACACCCCCAACCGTCCGGGCCACCACGGTACCGTGGTGGCCAGGACGGTTGGTACTGTGGCCATATCCTGTAATGTTGATATTTCGATACATTGCGATACGTATTGACAAGTGAAAGCAGGCTGTATTGTTTAAGGAGAGTTATCGATATATCGATATGCCCTATATCAATGACACCCCTATTGTATAGTGCTAAATTATGATGAAATGTATGAAATTCTCTATTGTATAAGAGACTCAGGTCACATTGTAACCTTTTGCTGATTGGTTTGAGATACAGTCATATTGTATCTTTTTCCATTTTATATTTGAAATACATGGTCACATAACCAAGAATACATGGTCACATTATAACCTTTTCTTATTATGTTTCAGTTACAGGGTCACAATGTTACCCTTTTCACCATTTTGTAAGCGATGAAGCTTCTATCATAACCATGATTCTGTATGGAAATAATCAATTATTCTTTAAGACATATCCACACTCAGAGAGGCCAAAACAAGCCTGACGATTTTGGAAATATTTTACCTACAAAGGCGTTTTCTGGAAAACATTTGTACGAGAAATGTTGGTCATTAGCCAAACAACAACTCTCCTTCAAAGATTTTGTGAACTTACGTATTATTCCCAAGTTATTTTCAAAAGTATGAGATTAGCAGACGATGCTTTCCAGGGGAACTCTGAGTGTGAATGGGTGGTAGAAGGTGTTCCTGCATATCTTACAAGATACACTGTCTAATTTAAATCTTTTGTGTTAAGTGTTGTAGCAGATACAGGGTCAGAAAGGAATATTTTCCAATATTTTCCTGTACTTAAGCGTATGAAGATATCTATGTGCATCGAAGACATACAGAAGTTTGTTTTACTTCTTAATTTATCTGTATTTATCTAAGGTGCTTAGGCAATATAACATGAATATGAATGCACAAATATTGCTTATGAAATAAGTGAAATTACTGTATTGCCATTATTTATGATATAATCTTGTAGGAGTCAGACGATATGTTTCACCAAAACAACTCAGACCTTAACCCTTATACTGCTGGTGGGTAATTTTGCCAATACAAAATGATGCAAAAAACTGAAAAATGGCTAAAACCCTTGCAAATGGGTACTCATCTGAGAGTATTCAGCAAGATCTATCCAATGAATACCAACATGATAGGGTTTAGATGATTTTCAAAAATCTTTGCGTCATTGTGCGATATAACAAATTTGAATGCACAAATATTGCGTTATGGAATAAGTGAAATATTGACATTATTTATGAGATCTTCTCAGAGGTGTCACACCATATGTTTCTTACAAATAATTCAAACTTTATTTATATTGCTGTTTTTGCTCAATTGCCATCTTGCCTGATGATATGATGAAGGTGTCACTACATTCAACATCTTTTTCTGAAATTTGGCTCCATTTACAAGATACTCATGGAGTTGCCAAACAAAATATATTACTACATGTATAAAGGTCAATGTAAAGATGTTTATCTTTTTGTTTTTGTTTAATTGCCAAATCGTTGTCCCAGTGAGATATACAACTGTTCCTGTTATTTTTCAATTGGCTTTATAAAATGTTGTGAATATGTTGCAACACTGTATTATTACTGTCACCAATTTGTCGGTGTGTGATTGTTGTCACAAATTTGTCAGTGTATGATTGTCAACCAAATAACAACAGCTTTAAGTATGATGTTTGGTCTCATCTTTTTTGAGGTCTATGTTGAACAATGAAGTTTATGGAAGAACTTATTTGTTATTTGTTATTCTTTATGAAATCATCCTACATCCCAAATTGTCATTGATGTTCTTCATACTCCCACATAACTCAAGATATCTGCTTCAGAAATAGATTATTTTATATCATTATCTCTTTCTTGTAAAGTGTGAATTGACCCATTTCTAATTGTAGCACTCAAAGTTAAGGGAACAGTTATGTTTGCAGGTAGAGGTTCAGAAGGACAGGAAATAATGTATATAGTCTTGCCGCTTCCAACATATTTCAGAAAAAGGGGGCGGGTGCATTACTATGGGGTCCATGTGCTTAATCGGAGGTACACGGTATATGCATTTCAAAAGCAAAATATTTACTAGTAATGAAAACAACGAAACATCTAAGTAGATAGACAAAAAACATTTTATTTCTTAAAACTTCATGAATATTCATACAAATATCACACAACCAAGAATGCAAATACTATAGGAAGAGCATTTCAATTGTTTACAGTAACTCATAAGAGTACACCACATAAAAAGTTAGGAGAATATCAAAGATAATTGATGGTTAACCCATTAATGCTTACGAGTTTCTCAAGAAATTGTCGTCTGGATCTAAAATACTTTTGACAATAACTTCAGTATTAAAATTATTTCACAAAAAATTTGTAGGAGAATTGTTGGCAGTGTTCTAATTAACATTTCTACTTCAAATATTTTCCCAACTATGATTTCCCTTGAAAGATTTCATTTGTCCCTATGTTGTAGGTATATGACCCTGGCCTTAGTATACTTGAGCTTAGATGGAAGATTATAAACATATGGAATCAAAATCCTTTTATCATTAATATTGCCTAAATATTCAAAATCCTAATGCTAAAGTGAAATAGTCACAACTTCTATATCAAAAGATGTTTATGAATATGGTAACACTTCTAATGCTTTTATCACATCTTGGAGGAATGTAATGCATTGTAATGAGGAATAAACAAGGCTATGCCTATAATGTGTTGTACATTCAACAAAAATCATATATATATATATATATATATATATATATATATATATATATATATATATATATATATATATATATATATATATATATGGTATGATGCACTTAATTTGAAACAGCAGATACTTTGAAACTGAATTAAATATTCTATAATGAAACATATAATATTAAAAACTCTAAGGTTCTTGAAGCAGTATTAACGTTTACTTTCAACATTTCTCAAAAATTTTCTTCTTTGAACGCGGCTTTTGTAATTTTGGCCAATTTTGGATATAAAGGACTCCATCCCTTACCATTATAATATCTTTAGCACCTACATGATACATCTCAGAATCCGAGACCAAACAATAACTCTTCTCCAAACACTTAAATCAACCCATTCATGCATGGTGTCCATAAAGGCACCCAGACGCCCTGCTGACTTAAAGACCATGAACCCCAGTCAAGATGATAGTTGCCTAAGAGAATTCCAGTCATGATTTGGTTTAAAGATATGTTGATAATGCTTATATTTGTGAGTTTATTATCAGATTATACGCAGACTGCTCTGTACAATAATACGCAAATATCTCAAGGGTGATGAATTCTCAAAAAAGAAGCCGCAGGATTTGGCTAGGTCCTGTTTGTTATGAGCCCTTGGGAATCTTCTATAAGTCTTTCTATCCTGTACCGCTGAAAAAGTAAAAAGGTAAAAAATCAATATACAGTAATGATTAAAAGGTAATTAGACAGGTGTATGATAATTAGTGCTATGGTTCAATGAAAGTTTACTGAAAGCTGGGGATTGGCATATTTTCATGCATGATACGATACAATATTGACTTTCCTTAATGATATGATACCATAACAATATTTTAATGATACTGCCTGCCTCCTAGAAACCTAAATATGTTCAATTTAACACTGTGAACTTTGAAAACTTCACTATAATGTAGCAGACTTCCTGTGGTCGGAGACAGTCTGGTAGCAATTAAGTCAATTTTATATATATATATTTCAAATCTTATACGATATGGTACGATATTTAACTTTTTCAACATAATAATTCTTCCCATTCAATACTGGTATTTGGTATTGTCCAACATTACTTCTTACAATGCGCTACACAACATGAAATTCATCATCTACATCATGACAATTATTGCATTTTCTGTTTTTTTGGGACTCTACAATCATCATGTTTTTATTTCTAATACCTTAACCCTTGGGTTGCTGAAGGCTAATTTGGTCAATACAGAATGATGCAAAAAAAGTTTTAAAATGACTTAACCCATGTCATGTGGGTACTCATCCGATAGTAATCAGCGAGAACTTTCAAATGAATACCTACATGACAGGGTTTAGATGGATTTCAAAACCTCAACCTCAACATGGAAACATTTCAAAGCCTCAACATGGAAAGGGTTAATCAACCCTTCCAATGCTGCGGCTACTTTCGTCCAAAGCACAAGAAAGCAAAATGTTATGAAAATAATCTAAGCCCTGTCATGTTGGTATTCTCATCATGTAGCTCTCACTGAGTACTTTCAGATGAGTATGCCAGGTTTTCAGTCATTTTTTCAGCATTCTTTCCATCATTTTGTATAGGAAAAATTAGCCAGCAGCAGCATAAGGGTTAACCTTCAAAGGCTAAGGCTACTTTCATTCAAAGCACATCATGATGCAAATATTTTTAATAGCCATCTAAACTCATCATTTTGGGTTAACCCTTATGCTGCTGGTCTAGTCTAACCAATACAAAATAATGCAAAAGTCTGTAAAATGAACGAAACCCTGGCAAATAGGTATTCATCTGATAGTACACAGCGAGAGCTTTCCAATAAATACCAACATGTCAGGGTTTAGATGGTTTTCAAACATCTTTGAGTCCTTGTGCTTTGAATGAATGTAGCCTCAGCATTGGAAGGGTTAAGGGTTAACACTAATACTCACATCTAGTTTATCGAGTGGATCTCCGCGGTTGTTGAAAGAAGGGTGTGGCGGGACCAGGGCCTGTAACCGCACAGCCTTCAGGGCTGTAGGCTGGCAGGCAATCAAATGGTTAACCTCCTGGGCCTGAAATGTAAGAAAAACAATGAAATACACATTCTCTCAAAATAAAATTACCATATTCTTCCAAATAAGCACATGACAATCAAACGGCCACCTCCTGTGTCTGAAATGTAAGAAAACAATGAAAAAACACATTGTCACAAAATATTCTGTTACTGTATTTGTCCAAATAAGCATATGGCAATCAAACGGTTCATCTCATGTGCTTGAAATGTAAGAAAACAATGAAAAAACACATTCTCTCAAAATAACAATACCATATTCGTTAGGGTTCGGATGCGAAGAGATTTTTTGGTATCGATTGATCGTAAAAATATTTCGAACAATTAATCGATTGGGTTCGAGTTTTACAGTCACATTGCCGTAATTTTAAGGCTAACTATTTCAAACATTATTGTGCCGCGTCATACGCCGGCACATGCCAGGCACACATGCGGTGTACCGCGGCAATTGCTAAATATGTGCAACAAATATTGTGCAATAGAGTTGTTTACTTTTGAGTGTTGACACGGAGCCGGTCCGTGTCACTTTACGAAAGTTCTAAAGAATTTTCTTCTCTTTCGCGCGGATTTACGGTGGAACAAGGTTAGTTGTCTATAAGTCTTTATTGTTTTCATATGTTTTGGCCATGCAATTTTGCATTATTTCACATTTGAAATAATCAATTATTTCAAATGCCGTTCGGCCTCACCAAGTTTTCGATTAATCGTCCGACCACGAATATTCGTCCAAATAAGCACACATGCAAGTAGCCTTCAGCAGTTTAAGCACCTGCCTATTTTAATTGAAGTATGACGAGGAATGATTTTGCACTTACTTTATTGGCTTGATATCGAAGTCTCATTATCCGTAATCTATTTCTGGCCTCGGCAGCCCTGAAAAAGAAAATGAGGGTTAAAAAGTACCTGTGTGTACTACTCAAGAAGCGCATTCGTAATACATAAATCATAATTTGATTTTCTTAACAATTGCATATAACTATCCTAGTGATGCATTATATACAGTATTCTCAGTGAATAACAGTCAGGTGCTCTTAAACCATTTAGACTTATGGTGACTTCCCTCACCAGCTATGTCCTAATTAACCCTTATGTTGCAGGTTGCTAATTTTGCCAAAACAAAATGATGCAAAAAACCTGAAAAATTACTGAAACCCTGGCATGTAGGTACTCATCTTAGAGTACTCAGCAAGAGCTATCAAATGAATACCAACACGACAGGGTTTAGATGGTGTTCAAAAATATTAGCCTCCTTGTGCTTTGGATGAAAGTAGCCGCAGCATTGCAAGGGTTAAAAGTAAAAGAAATTCACTTACTTTAATTGACCTATCAGCTTTTCATGTGTGTCTCTTTCTGTTAAATCCTCCTCTGGAACTAAGCTCTCTTCCCTGCAAAGGAAATAGTAGGAGTAAACATATTGATGTTCATTTGAATCCCACCACGGGCATGTGAGAAAGTTGCCAGTGGCGGTGGTTTTCACAGGGCACTCTGGTTTCTTCCACCAGTTACAACTGGCTACTGAGTGGCTACTCACGACTTAGCCGAAATATGGCAGAAAAAGTGACAAAAAACTAAATTCCAAATAGAAATTGATTCTATTCAAAAGATTTAAGTGTGACTTTGAAAAGAACTCATGTCAATACACAAGACAACCTACTTTCCTTTCTTTTTTCTTTAAGGCAATGAGTCTTTTCCCTTATTTAAATTGATTATATTCAAAAGATCCAAGTGTGACTTTGAAAAAAATAATATTTTAATACACAACCTACTCTCCTTTCTTTTTCTTTAAGGCAATGAGTCTTTTCCTTAATTCAAATAGATTCTACTCAAAAGATTCAAGTGTGACTTAAAAAGAACTCAGTCAATACATAACATACTTTTCTTTCCTTTTCTTTAAGGCAATGAGTCTTTTCCTTATATCAGATTGATTCTATTCAAAAGATTCAAATGTGAATTTTAAAAGAATTCATTTTAATACACAACCCACTTTTCTTTCCTTTTCTTTAAGGCAATGAGTCTTTTCCTTAATTCAAATAAGTTTTATTCAAAAGATTCAAGTGTGACTTTTAAAAGAATTCACTTTAATATGCAACCTACTTTTCTTTCCTTTTCTTTAAGGCAATGAGTCTTTTCCTTGATTCAAGTTGAGCTTCTGTTACACTCTTGGGTGGTTCCTCATACTGGAAAAAATGACAGATAAATAAAATATAGAAATTTCTAATTATATTGGGCTAATTTGGGCATTCTATGTTCAATGATGAACATATTATACTCAGATAACAACCATAAATATGTATTTACTTAATGAAATAAAGCATAATATACGTATACAATGTCATGGGAATTTGAAATGAGGTGAAAAATACAATTTTTGCTTTGAATTGTCATTTCAAGAAATTCCTTACAAAAAGATTTGGGTGTCAGTAGGGGTGATTTTTGAGGGTTTGGATGTCCAATTGTCACCTAGACATCCTGCCTTCTAGGATTGTGCACCCAGTCTTAAGTGCAGCTTTCTTAACTTTTGTTTACATTTTTATCTGTATAAATTGAACAACTCGTATGTTAGCAAAAGTCAGCTCTTTTGAGCTAGCATAGTTTATGACTGTGAAAAGTGACGATGGTTAATCAATTTAACACAATTGCACATATTTTCTCATTGTTCTGTTTCATTGATATCATATAAATAAAAAGTCTTCAGGAAAGATGGGATTATGGTAGAAGGGTCCGCTCATCTTGACAACCCATCTCTATCAAAAAGGCAAGCGTTAACGGAAGAAGAAAAATTGAAAGTAGAGGACATAATTCACTCACTACCTATTGAAAGAAATTAAATGAAATTGGATACAGGCCTCAACGCTAACTGCTACTTGCCCCTTAGGACCAGTAATACCTAGGATCTACTGGTCCTGCATAATTTTACTGGTCCTACAAATTTTTCTTTACAAATATAAAAAGAAAAAAACATTGCATAAAATCCACAGATTACATTTATTTTTCATTTATTTCATCTTCACTTATTTAAAAAACATTTGGCACATTTTTGAGGGGAAACTTGTTAACAAGAATGTCTCCAAATGTTTACTGGCCCTGTAGGACCAGTTGAGGTCTTTTTTACTGGCTCAGTTAGTGTCGAGCCCTGGAATATATTCATAAATGATTAAGAAGCCTCATGAAAAATCCCACATTTGTGAGATAACATTCATTCACTATAACAAGAACTGTCATTGCTAATGCAGTAATGTTAACGCAGAATTATTATAATAGGCCTAATAAGATTTGTTTGTTTTCCGTTATTAAACTCAACCCTAACAAGTTTTTACTTTAAAAAACTCTATCCTCAAGTTGTATTTGCCCTTCCAACTCCAAATAAACATAAAACATGCATGAAACACACATTTTTTGAAAAAGAAATAATAACCCAAAAAAGTTAACCTACCCACCCTCTTTTTTGGAAATGTTACAAGAAACAAACATTTATTTTTAGGTCTTTTTGTATATTGATTATTATGTACTCACAGCCATCATTTTACTCTTAAGTTGTGGCGCCATCTTTCTCATTTCTTTCTCTGTCTTCTTAAAGTGTGACCAGTTTTTTGGTACCCATTTCTCTTTAATAGGGGGAAGAGACTCTTCCTCTTTCTTCTCTCCAGGTGGAGCTGGCGAACCTTTCTCCTGTTCAAAGATAAAAAAATGCAATAGAGTTAACATATTTAAGATATGGAGTGGAAAGAAGCACTAAATTTGCAATTAATAAACGAATTGTTTAAAACTGTGCTCATTGAGAAGATTACAGAAATTTATCTATTATTATTCATTTATAGCTTTTACAGCACTCAAATCCCCACAGAGTGAGAGAAATGAGAGCTTTTTGGCATGAGGTGAGAATTTTCTCCAAGTTTGTTCTGCCATTAAATTACAAATAGAAGTTGCACCCTGATGAAAGCTCGCGCTGACCTCGCGTAATCTCGGCAAGATGGTGGTCACCATTTGATAAACAAACCATCTCAAGAAATCTTTGGACTACCGTTCCGTTAAAAGTGATTTTATCAGCACATGAAGTTAGCGGCACCCATTGCTACATGTAGCCCATATTAGGGAGTCATCCTAATGTAGTCAGGTATGAAGTAAATTTGTCACCTACAGAGAAATTTGGGAAGGACGATTACTACCACAGCAGGGTATAGACATGTTCCCTGACTCCGATACCAAAAACCATCAGTATATAAAATCGGTATTAGACCAGGTCCGGTTAGATACCCCGATCGGTAAAAATCTCTCGATCGGGAGACCTCCCGATCAGGGTACATTGTCAATTACTGAGACGTGGCCACAAAACACTTAATTACTTAAAGATTGAGCACTTCAGCCGCCTGGTAGCTGCTGAGCTGGTATTTCCTCAACTCCCAGACGTCTGGCCAGCCTTGAGCTTACTCAATATATTTCCCAGCAGGCCATTGACTCCGTTTACGTGCATTGCCGGGACACCCTGACAGGATTTTTTTTTAGATAAAATCAGTTTCGGACATGAGATTCTGCTTAAAGTCAGTAATCCCATAGTTAATAATTTTTTTATCAACTTCCATTTTTAAGATTTTTATTTTGGATGAGTGCTTTTCGGAAGGTCAACAGTAAAAGTTGACCTTCCAATTTAGAATGAATGCTATACCCGAACGGGATACTTAGTCCTAAAAAAAAAATTGTTTGTTTCCTGTAACCCTACCTACCCTATATTTTTGGCCCTACCCGAAATCTTTTTATGACATTTTGAATCAAAAACATGGTATTCCAAATGAAAAACATGAACAGCTCAACTCTGAGGCTACCATTTATCACTAAAAAGATTTCTTAAAATAAAAACATTTTCCTACCTACCTACCCTAATTTTTCCTGGGGTGTTACAGGAAACAAACAATTTATTTTTTTAGGCCTTATACCTAACTGGAAAAAACATGGTTTGAGAAAAGTATCACGAACGGGGTAACCATGTCACATGATGTGAATTTTCAGAAGGGAGGTAAAGATTATGGCTGAGGCTATTTACCGAACATCTCAGTAAATAAGAAAATTTTCAGCCTTATTTACCGAACATCTCGGTAAATAGTGTTAAATTCAACACTATTTACCAAACATCTTGGTAAAAAGCTGTGAATTCAACGTTATTTACCGAACATTTTGGTAAATAAGGTTGAATAATTTCTTATTTACCGAGAGGTATCTTAGTAAATAAGGGTGAATCTTTGCCTATTTACCGACATGTTCGGTAAATAGTGTTGAATTAAACACTATTTACCGAACATCTCGGTAAATAGCTGTGAGTTCAACGTTATTCACCGAACATTTTGTCTCTTTGGTTCTTGTCCCCCCAAAAATAAAAAAGTATATTTCTGCAGTCAGCATGTTCGGTAAATAGTGTTAATTTCCACCCTATGAAGAGATGAATATTAAAGCATGGATGACGACTTGTAACAAAAAACGCCATCAAAAATATTTCTAGAGCCCTTTTAGGGATTTCGCTTGACCAGACAGGAGACTTGCCACCGTAGGCTGTCTGTACCGTTTACCGTGAGAAGGCCCGTCAGAGCAACAGTAGCATAGGGCCGTAACGTTACGGCACGGGGGGTCTGGAATTTAGCCACCCGCCTTTAATTGCATTTGATGTTTTGAAACGTTTTCAGAAATAATGTGTGATAATTCCTGTGTATAAAATAGGGTTCCCTTGCTCAACAATATCTTATATAAGAATGGGCATAAACGGTAACAATTGAGTAACTCTTTTCTAATTTTTTCTTGAAAATTGCCCCCAAAAAGTCCTATTTCACAAACTTTGACCATTGTAGTTTGAAAACAAAAATGATGACCTATCATATTCTTTGTCTTCTTATCAAGAGCATTCTGTAGATTGCGTAGACAAAAATTGGTGAAAATTAAACTAGACAATTCTGACTAATATCAATTTTTGGTTTAAAACTTGTTTCTCGAATTCCTTGATTTTTCCCAATAATTCCTATATAACAGCAGTAAAATAATTTCAACAAGGCAGAACAGTATTTCAGGCAGTGTCAGTATCTCTGAATGGATAAATTTAGTAAAGAAAGATACCAATTTTGGAGAATGAGATGTTTGTGACATAAATTGCATTAATTTTTCAAAAATCTATAAAGTCAATGACTCCATAATTTTACGTTCTTTTGAAGATCACTGTTCTATGTTCTTTCCTCATGCAAAGATTCAGGAAAATTAAAAATATTTATAAAAGTGTTGTAACTGAACAGCCTAGTGAGCACTTTGGCCGATGGGAGATTTTTAATATTTTAATATTTTTCTTTAAAAGTACACTATACTGTAGTTTGTTAACAATTACTTTTCTTTGCAATACTTGAAGTGGGTTTAGGGTCTCTTGATAGCATAGAACTGGAGGTAAAAACTGACACAGTGTATAATCTAATGTATCTATTTAATGAGCAGCATACGTCCAGGCTGCTAAATATTTTGTTCTGCCCGCCCACGAAAAATGTATGTATACCATAGAAGAAACCACAACCCTACAACCTGACCTAACTCGATACAGGCAGGTAAATGGTAAATAGAGCATGACACACCTGGCGCACACCTCCGATAGCACTAGATCTCGCGAAATCTCGCGAGAAGAGACCAACGATATGTTAGGTAGATAGTGATAAATTTGGCGCTATTTACCGCGATGTTCGGTAAAAAGCCACTCCCAAAGATTATTGAGCTGGATAATCATCCGATCGGGAGATTTCTTGGGAGAATGTACCCCGATCGGGAGGAATCTCCCGATCAGGAGATTTCTCCCGATCGGGGTATCTAACCGGACCTGTAGACTTACGGCCCCAACTACATTTTATTTAGCCTAATGCCTAGCCGGGGCCGACTCTAATACTCATTTTATATATTGACGTTATTGGTATTAGAGTCGGGGATAACCCCTATACCCTACAATGTTATTTTTCAATCTTCCCAAATTTCTCCGTCGGTGTTAAAGTTACCTCATACCTGACTGCACTAGGATGACTAATATGATCTAGCAATGCGTGCCGCTAACTTCGTGTGTCGGTAAAATCACTTTTAACGGAATGGTAGTCCAAAGATTTCTTGAGAAGATTTGTTTATCAAATGGTCACCACCATCTTGCCTAGTTTGCGAGAGGTCAGAGCGAGATTTAATCAAAGAGCGACTTCTATTTGTAATTCGGCACATGCGCCAGGCCCAAGACCATTTTCATAAACAATAGGCGGCATGTGCCGAATTACAAATAGAAGTCGCTCTTTGATTAAATCTCGCTCTGACCTCTCGCAAACTAGGCAAGATGGTGGTGACCATTTGATAAACAAATCTTCTCAAGAAATCTTTGAACTACCATTCCGTTAAAAGTGATTTTACCGACACACGAAGTTAGCGGCACGCATTGCTAGATCATATTAGTCATCCTAGTGCAGTCAGGTATGAGGTAACTTTAACACCGACGGAGAAATTTGGGAAGATTGAAAAATAACATTGTAGGGTATAGGGGTTATCCCCGACTCTAATACCAATAACGTCAATATATAAAATGAGTATTAGAGTCGGCCCCGGCTACCTAATGCCTTACTAGCGAGCGCGCCAGCGCTGCTGCACGAAGTGCAGTTAGCGCAAGCGAGCATTCATGTAACGTACGTGTGTGTACGTATGTAGATACAATGTATACATTCAATCTGTATATGTACCAGATAAGTTTTGAGGTGCCAACAATGTGGTCTCACGCGCGAAAACGGAAGTATTATTTAGTACATCCGGTCACGCAGGCGCAAGTTTCTGAAGTCTGAAGGGAAGTCTGGGAAATGAACATCACCTTTTGCTTTCAGGGCATATTTTGCCTCCAGATCTTTTCATATTTCGAGCATTGCTTTGACACGTAATAAGTATGGAGTGTTCCCTTCGAATTGAATCAAAATAGCGTTTCGATCAAGCATCAAGCGAAACTACGCAACAAAGTAACATTGCAATGCTCACGCGACGTCGGGGAAAGCCGACAGGCGGTGACGGGGTGGTGGACGATATGTTGAACAGTAAAACTAAATTTATAAATACTCGCTTTTCCGTGGGTCAATTTTATTGCGGTTTGAAGCATTAAAACCGGCACAACACATTCTACTTGCAACTTTAAGTTCTCTCTCAAATCTGTTGCGAAATCAGGATTTTGCGACAGGTTGAAATCGTTGCAGTTTTAATGCCAATTTTTTTCGCTCAATTTATTTTATCTTTTGGTCAGTATGAAATGAAATCATCCGAAGCTGCACGTTTCCGTGGCTCAATTTTCATGCGGTTTAAATTGTTAGAACCGCCACAATTTCTTCTACACACCTCTGAATTTGCTTTTAAATCTGTTGAGAAATAAGGGTTTTGCGACAGGTTGAAATTGTAATTTTAATGCCAATTTCATCGGCCAATCTATGCTATCTTTTGGTCAGTAATGAAATCATCCGAAGCTACGCCTTTCCGTTGGTCAATTTAAATGCGGTTTGAATCGTCAGAACCGCCATAATTTCCTCTAACTGCTTCTCAATTTACGTTTAGATTTGTTGAAAAATGAAGATTAAGGGACAGGTTGAAATTGTAAATTTTATGCCATTTTTTTCCGCTTAATCTTTGCTCTATTGGGCAGCATATAATGAAAACATCCAAAGCTACGCCTTTCCGTTGGTCAATTTTAATGCGGTTTAAATCGTTAGAACCGCCACAATTTTCTCTTCATGCTTTTTAATTGACTGTCAAATCTATTGAAACATGCAGATATTGCGACAGGTTGAAATCGTTGTAATTTTAAAGCCGTTTTTTTTCGCTGAATCTATGCTATCTTTTGGTCAGTATGAAATGAAATCATTCGAATCATACATGCTTTCCGTTGGTCAATTATAATGCGGTTTGAATCGTTAGAACCTCCACCATTTCCTCTAAGTGCTTCTCAATTTGCTTTTAAATTTGTTGAGAAATGAATATTAAGGGACAGGTTGAGACTAATGTAAATTTTATGCCAATTTTTATTTCGCTTAATCTATGCTCTATTGGTCAGTATGAAAAGTAATCATCCGAAGCTACACCTTTCAGTTGGTTAATTTTAATGCAGTTTAAATCGTTATAAAGATAAAGATATTGCGCAGGTAGAAATCGTTGTAATTTCAATGCCAATTTTTTCGCTCAATCTATGCTATCTTTTGGTAAGTATGAAATAAAATTATCCGAAGCTACGCCTTTCCATTGGTCAATTTTAATGCGATTTAAACCTTTAAAACTGCCACAATTTCCTCTACGTGCTCCTCAATTTACTTTTAAATCTGTTGAAAAAGGAAGATTTAGGGACAGGTGGAAATTGTTGTAAATTCTATGCCATTTGTTTTCTTTTGGTCAGTATGAAATGAAATCATCTTAGTGAGTTTGATGACATCATTAGTAGCGGTAAAAGTTGCCACAGTGGTGGACCCAATGTTTATGGCAAAAATCAATTACTCGCCAGGTTTCAAATTTCAAAATCTCACAATTACTTCTACTAGCCTTTTACTGCTCTATTAAACCTCTTACAAAATGATGATTTTGCGACAGGTGGAAATGGTAGTGATTTCATACAATTAATCTTATCTGGTCAGAACAAAAAAAATCATCAGAAGCTTCGCGCTCGCTTCCTGGCCATGCCAGCATCATAGCGAGCGCGCCAGCGCTGCTGCACGAAGTGCAGCTAGCGCAAGCGAGCATTCATGTAACGTACGTGTGTGTACGTATGTAGATACAATGTATACATTCAATCTGTATATGTACCAGAAAAGTTTTGAGGTGCCAACAATGTGGTCTCACGCGCGAAAACGGAAGTATTATTTAGTACATCCGGTCACGCAGGCGCAAGTTTCTGAAGTCTGAAGGGAAGTCTGGGAAATGAACATCACCTTTTGCTTTCAGGGCATATTTTGCCGCCAGATCTTTTCATATTTCGAGCATTGCTTTGACACGTAATAAGTATGGAGTGTTCCCTTCGAATTGAATCAAAATAGCGTTTCGATCAAGCATCACGCGAAACTAAGCAACAAAGTAACATTGCAATGCTCACGCGACGTCGGGGAAAGCCGACAGGCGGTGACGGGGTGGTGGACGATATGTTGAACAGTAAAACTAAATTCATAAATACTCGCTTTTCCGTGGGTCAATTTTATTGCGGTTTGAAGCATTAAAACCGGCACAACACATTCTACTTGCAACTTTAAGTTCTCTCTCAAATCTGTTGCGAAATGAGGATTTTGCGACAGGTTGAAATCGTTGCAGTTTTAATGCCAATTTTTTTCGCTCAATTTATGCTATCTTTTGGTCAGTATGAAATGAAATCATCCGAAGCTGCACGTTTCCGTGGCTCAATTTTCATGCGGTTTAAATTGTTAGAACCGCCACAATTTCTTCTACACACCTCTGAATTTGCTTTTAAATCTGTTGAGAAATAAGGGTTTTGCGACAGGTTGAAATTGTAATTTTAATGCCAATTTCTTCGGCCAATCTATGCTATCTTTTGGTCAGTAATGAAATCATCCGAAGCTACGCCTTTCCGTTGGTCAATTTAAATGCGGTTTGAATCGTCAGAACCGCCATAATTTCCTCTAACTGCTTCTCAATTTACGTTTAGATTTGTTGAAAAATGAAGATTAAGGGATAGGTTGAAATTGTAAATTTTAAGCCATTTTTTTCCGCTTAATCTTTGCTCTATTGGGCAGCATATAATGAAAACATCCAAAGCTACGCCTTTCCTTTGGTCAATTTTAATGCGGTTTAAATCGTTAGAACCGCCACAATTTTCTCTTCATGCTTCTTAATTGACTGTCAAATCTATTGAAACATGCAGATATTGCGACAGGTTGAAATCGTTGTAATTTTAAAGCCGTTTTTTTTCGCTGAATCTATGCTATCTTTTGGTCAGTATGAAATGAAATCATTCGAATCATACATGCTTTCCGTTGGTCAATTATAATGCGGTTTGAATCGTTAGAACCTCCACCATTTCCTCTAAGTGCTTCTCAATTTGCTTTTAAATTTGTTGAGAAATGAATATTAAGGGACAGGTTGAGACTAATGTAAATTTTATGCCAATTTTTATTTCGCTTAATCTATGCTCTATTGGTCAGTATGAAAAGTAATCATCCGAAGCTACACCTTTCGGTTGGTTAATTTTAATGCAGTTTAAATCGTTATAAAGATAAAGATATTGCGCCGGTTGAAATCGTTGTAATTTCAATGCCAATTTTTTCGCTCAATCTATGCTATCTTTTGGTAAGTATGAAATAAAATTATCCGAAGCTACGCCTTTCCGTTGGTCAATTTTAATGCGATTTAAACCTTTAAAACTGCCACAATTTCCTCTACGTGCTCCTCAATTTACTTTTAAATCTGTTGAAAAAGGAAGATTTAGGGACAGGTGGAAATTGTTGTAAATTCTATGCCATTTGTTTTCTTTTGGTCAGTATGAAATGAAATCATCTTAGTGAGTTTGATGACATCATTAGTAGCGGTAAAAGTTGTCACAGTGGTGGACCCAATGTTTACGGCAAAAATCAATTACTCGCCAGGTTTCAAATTTCAAAATCTCACAATTACTTCTACTAGCCTTTTACTGCTCTATTAAACCTCTTACAAAATGGTGATTTTGCGACAGGTGGAAATGGTAGTGATTTCATACAATTAATCTTATCTGGTCAGAACAAAAAAAATCATCAGAAGCTTCGCGCTCGCTTCCTGGCCATGCCAGCATCATATTATTATTTAATGTGAAATATTCAATAGATATATTCTAAATACATACCGCCATGCTTAGCTTTTCTCACCAGTGCTAGCTCCCTTGTTGACAAGTCACAGATTACAAGGTCAGTTTAGAATATTGAATTTAATTGAATGCTTCAGGCAAAAATGACATGGAAATCAAATGTTTGTCATGACCATTTACAATTTTGCTATTTTTTTAGATAAAGATGTGTATCGGCGCCCAAAGTTCACATTTTACTTTTGTGAGGATGGACGCGTGCGTCTGGTAGCGTAGTCTGTAATTTTCCCCGTATCTTTACTATCCTTCGGGAAGCCTAAACAATCAGTTGACTTGTTGATCATGCACAACATCTATAACCGGAAGTTGATGTTTGTTATGTTGTCAAGCAAGGTGCGCGTGCGCGATTTTCTAGGTCACGAGAATTTACGAGATTTTAGACGTGAAAGTTCGAGATTATGGCATGACGGGTGAGTGTCCGAAATCAAAGACCTCAATGTTTATATCTAGAATTGCGCCTATTGCGACCACTGCCTACATGGAATCGAAGTAAAGAATATATCTGCGGTTTATTTATTTAAGTGTTCCTCTCTAAAACTCACGAATTTGGCCTCAGTGGTCCGCATAATCTCATATTCGAGTTCGGCAAGTGCGTTTTTTGGTAGCTCAATTCTCAACTTCACACGTCATGATGATGGTGTTTTGGTGCTGCACAGACAGTAGCATCTTATCTGTGACTACCCACTTGCCGGCTCGCCCTTTCGCTTTCCCTTAATTACAATTAGGATCGTAGTTGATAGGTATCAGTGTCTTTTGGACAGGCAGTTTCTTGAAAATCTCCTTTTCTGGACAGGCAAAATTTATAAGAAGATTTTTCAATTTTGACTTTTTTGAGGGTAAACACCAAATATTTTCCTAACAAACCATCTCCTATGACAAGGGTGAAGTGTAAATTGCCCCTTTGGACACAGTAGGCTTATGAATGTAATTGGTATAAGGATTTGAAGTAAATTAGTAGCTGAATCTGGACAGGCGAAAATTTGGAAATTGATGTTTTGGACAGACATTTATAGTGCTGGGACTCGACCTAAATAATTAACTCGAGTGCGAGGCAAATCTAGCGACCAAAACTTGAGTCCATATTAAGTTTTATGGCCACATTGACACAATCTCAAGGCGATTGATTTTGGACCCGAGCGCTCGGATCAGAGGCTCCATCGACCGAATGCTCGAGCTTCCGAGTACTCGTCCCACCACTAGACATTTATACAACCCTGGCTAAGACCCTGGTCCATCATCCAAACAGGGTCTTAGTCAAGATTTTTAATAACACAATTTGCACTTGCAATATATGATTATTGATAACCATTCCAAAAGAATAAAAATTGAAAATCCTTCATTTCAGTTTTTTACATGTCTGAAAAGGAGTTTTTCAGGAAACTGACTACACACCAAATGACAGACTCCATAACCACAATGTTGCACTTGTATATGTATAGCAACCAGGCCAACCTGCTAATGACTTGAACCTGCTTGGGTGTTGGGACCCAGGGTCTTAGGCCTAAAAAAGTGTTTGTTTCCAGTAACCCTATCCTAACAAGTTTAAAATCCCTACCCTAAAGTTCTTTCCATCCTCCCAACTCCCAATCAATGAGAAACATGCATAAAACACACATTTCCTTCCAAAAAAATAATCTTAATTTTTTTTCCTGACGTACCCTATTTTTTGTCCCGGATCGTTGCAGGAAACAATTAAATTTTTTTAGGCCTTAGCCAGGATTTTAAGGATGTCTGCCAAAAACAGCGATTCCAAAATTTCTCTCCATATTTAGCTTCTCAGCTGCACTGTACCTCAAATCAGATTTAACAGTCTATTGCATCAAGAAGGGCGGTTTGCACTTCAGTCATGTCTCAGAAGATTGTTTGTTAGAAAACAATTTAGTTATTACCCCCAAAAGTTCCAAATTGAAAATTCCCCACAGAAAATTGTCTGCCCAAAAAGGAGGATTTCAGGAAACTGCTTAAGTCCAAACGACAGGCTGGACGGGGCCTGGCTAAGTCCCTGATCATAAGCAGTTAACTAACTCCAGCAGATCCCTGTTAACATACATGCTACTAGTAGGATTTGGGTCCTTTAACCCTTCCAATGCTGAAGTTACTTTCAATCAAAGGACGCAAGGATTTTTGAAAATCATCTAAACCCTGTCATGTTGGTATTCATTCATTGGATAGCTCTCGCAAAGAACTCTCATATGAGTACCAATGTGCCAGGTTTTGAAGTCATTTTTAGCTTTTTTTTGCACCATTTTGTATTGGCACAATTAGCCACCAACAGCATAAGGGTTAAATAAGTTTAGTCTAGTGACACCGATTGGTATTTTAACTTTAACGTAATTTGCAGATTCAAAGTACCTCATCATTGACATACATTTTACTTTCTTTTCCACAGCTTTGAGACATCACCAACATGAGTGCTGTAAAGATTTTGTGCAAAAAGTTGCTAGGGATTTTTCTCAGTATACTTGGCCTCTTCAAGCGACTGATATGCAGAATTCGGGGGCGACGAAAGAATTCCGGAAACCTCCTACCAGTCACCAACCACTTCCCAGTCACCAATAATATTCCTCAATCTGTACCGAGCAATGAGGTAAGTATGACTATAATCTATTGAATATTATACAGGCTTTGAAATTAATTGTGTTTTTTTCTCCAGTGAGCTCAAATTCATCCCCAAAAGCTACTTTGCCCTTCAAATGCTTAAGACTATTTCATCCAAAACGCAAAGATGCAAAGTTTTTTGATAACCATTTAAACCCTGTTATGCTGGTATTTCTTAGATAGCTCTCGCTGAGTACTCTCAAATGAATACCCATATGCCAGGGTTTAAGTCATTTTCCAGCTTTTTCTTGATCATTTTGTATTGACAAAATTAGCCACCAGCATCATAAGGGTTAAAGGTGTTGTGTATAGAAACCAGTTCATCTTTGGGCTACCTGCAGAAATTTCACGGAGCCACCGGAGAATTCAAGATACTGGGCTCCCGGCTTCAGCTAATTTCAGTTCCTGGTATAGGATCCAGCCCATATGTCTGAATAGTATTACTTTATTACTCACAGTTACAAACAAATGCAATCGATCCTAGACCTAACTGTCAGTGATGTAAAGGTTAGTAGTGGTCGGACGATTAAGCGAGAACTCGAGCATTTGGTTTAGGTGAAGAGGACTCAACCTGTTCGAACGGCATTTGAAATAATCAATTATTTCAAATGTGAAATTTCTGAATAAATTTTGCAAAATTACACCGCCAAAACATACAAAAAATGAAAGAACTTTCATTAAGTGACACGGAACAGCTCCTTGTCAACACTCAAGAGTAAACAAATCTATTGCGCCATATTTGGTGCAGTGCCGGCACATGCTGCAGCACAATAATGTTTAAAATCATTTGCCTTAAACTTGTGGCAATGTGGCTGTACAACTCAAACCGAATCGATTAATTGTTCGAAATATTTTTCGATCAAGCGATACAAAAAATCTCTTCGCATCCGAAACCTAAAGGTTAATCATTAACTGGTGAGCGTTCTCAGTAAGAATGACTAGATTGTTCAGTTCCAATTTCTTTGTATATAGTTCTCTTTTTCCCCACCAGGTGGAGCTTCAGTCTTGGGATAATTGGGGAATGGAGGATTCTCCCGCCTCTGTCAGCGTAGATACCAATCACCATGATAACCACGGTCTCCATGGGCGACAGTATCCTAACAAGCAGAATGTTGAGCCGGAACCAGAACCGGAGATCGATTACTTTTCAGACATGGTTCCAGCAATTAAAAAACCTAAAAAGGTGAGCATTTAAATATAAAAATGAATAATCTCATCATATATATTTGAAATTTCAATAATCAATCAGAATGTTGAGCCAGAGTCAGAGATTTATTACTTTTCTGACATGGTTCCAGCAATTGAAAAACTTAAAGGTGAGAATTTAAATATAAAAATAAATAAACTCATCATATATATATTTGAAATTTCAATAATCAATCAGAATGTTGAGACAGAGCCAGAACCGGGGCGGAGATCGATTACTTTTCAGACATGGTTTCATCAATTAAAAAAACCTAAAAAGGCGAGAATTTAAATATAAAAATGAATAATCTCATCATATATATATTTGAAATTTCAATAATCAATCAGAATGTTGAGCCAGAGTCAGAGATTTATTACTTTTCTGACATGGTTCCAGCAATTGAAAAACTTAAAGGTGAGAATTTAAATATAAAAATAAATAAACTCATCATATATATATTTGAAATTTCAATAATCAATCAGAATGTTGAGCCAGAGCCAGAGATCGATTACTTTTCAGACATGGTTCCATCAATTAAAATCCCCCAAAAGGTGAGACTTTTGATACAAAAAAGTAATCTCATCCAGGGTCTTAGCTAGGATTTCAAAAATGTGTGTCCAAAACAGCGATTCCAACTGGGAGTGTGGCAATCTTCAGACGACAAATGAAAACACATTCTGATATATATATATATATATATATATATATATATATATATATATATATATATATATATATATCAATTAACTATGTAGATATCAATATTTATCTTTTGACAATGGCATGTAATGCGCCTTTGAGCATGTGTATATGGAAAGGGCGAAATATCAAATGACAATATTATTATTATTATATTAAGTACTAGTACCAATCCCTTTGTTCCTTTGCAGCTTACTTCTCTGTAACTTGCAATCTTTGATATTGAAGTAAAACCAAATATTTGTTTGTCATAGTTGGATTTAATGACATCTTTTTTTTTCAGATTTTAATAAAAAAGAAAGAGGATGCACATTATTCAGGAGGTTTCTCTAGTCGCCTTGCCATGACATCAGAAGTCCCAATTGCGGTAAGATTTAATAATATATCTAAAGTACTGCACTGAATTTTGGTATTATTTGGTATTATTTTAAAACTAGATAGATGGCCAAATACATGTTGGACAGAACCATGAACATTAAAGGTGCACTAAACCCTGAAATACATGCTAGCATATATGAAAGGAAATACACTTTTTAAGCCATCAATCATAAAGACCCAATCCAATTAGGTCCCACGGGACAGAAAAGTGTGGGGCCATATCACAATAATTGCGACGGAGAACTTTAAAAAATAATTTCATTTTACCAATATGAATTGAAGACGTACTGAAAATAGACAACGACAAAAATGAAAAAAAGCAGAACTTAAAGCCCTCCACCTCACATAAAATTGACTTTTTACCTTAAAAATATTTTTTTTAGTGTTGCGGACGGAAAAGTGATTAAAATCATTTTATTTTTGATAGGGTTGTCAGAAGTACACTTTTTTGGTGTCTTTTTGTAGGTGTGAGGCTGAAGTACATTACCACTGAACATATTTGATCTGGTGATCATTGATCAATGAGGTATTGAACTGGTTTGATAGCCATTTTCCCGTCCACAACAAAAAACTTTGAAAAGTTTCTATAAAAAATTCATTTTAAGTGATAGTGTAACCATTTTTGGAATCCTCTTACTTTATTATAATGCATATCTATTAATGTAAAAAAATTGAAGAAAATAAATCACATAACTTGTAAAAATGGAGTTTGAAAATGTTCCGTCCGCAACAGTTAGTGCTGTTTCGGACGGGAAAGTGATTGGGACAGGAAGTATGACTGGATGGCAAAAGTCTGGTGATCAATGACAGCTATGGATTTTCATCTAAATAAAAGAGTCAAGGCACATCCATCTTCCCTCTATGGGCTGGGGAATTTTCCAAAGAAAGATCTCTGTTGTTTTAATGGTATAATATACAGAAAAGAGGATTACACTTAGGTAATGGGCCTTGGAGGTATGAGCAAAGTTTGAGTACCACTCTGTTTCTTACATACATACTCAGCATAATAGTTCCAACTGACTTAGGTGTGATGCTTCCTTTAGAACATTAAACAGAGAAAGTTATGAAAAGCATAATTTAGTTTATGTTCTCAGAGATAGATGATTTCACTCACCACCTGGTCAGTTTTAACAGGAACAATAATTCCATACTTCCTGGTTTCAATCACTTCCTGTACAAATCAAGGTATAGCCCAAATGATGTGGATTCTGTTTTACCTTCACTTCCCCCTCTCATCAACACCTCTGATTCGCCAGTCTGGGGAGAAGAATAGAGTAGGGGGAAATTGCATTTACCTCTGATTCTCCAGTTGTGGGAGGGAGGAAAGGGTTGGGGGGAAATTGCATTTACCCTGATTGACTGAATAGGTGGCTTCAGGATTAAGGATGTAGGGGTGCAGACAGGATGAAGGTTCATGTCTAGACAGTGCTGAATGTGTACACCTGTACATTGGTTGGATCATTTATCATTAGACCTATGCTATTATGAAAATTAATAAATAAGCTAAATCAGCAAATTAGATGAGCAGGTAGAAAGCTAAATCATTTCTCATTGCATCATCAACATGGCATCAGGTACAGGGCATTCTAGAAAAAGTTGAGAAAAACAGAAAGGATCCTGAGAAAGTTGTTTTAAATGATACCAAAGTATCTGTATTCTGAATGATTTAGGAATATGTGTAGTTACTGAGTGTCCAGTTTGCCAAATACTTTGAAATACCTATGTGATATTTTCATTCATACATATTTGACAGTTGGCTATTTTTTGGGGCTCAGATCTAACATGTCTATTGAGTGAATGGAGAATTAATGTAGGTGTGCATTGATATTCAGTATTGGATATGAACTGGATTTATAGTCCTAACCAAACATACATATCATGAAAATCAGTGGTTTATCTATACTTGTAATTTAGCATTGCTAGTATGTTTTAAATTGCACTTAAGATTTCCGTGCTAAGATCTGGGTATATAGCCCTATTGCATTTTGGAGCACCAGCATCACTCCACAACCTGGTTATAAGAATCCTCTCTTAACTTGCTTAAATTGCTGTATATAGTTATCTTTTCTAATAGAAAGAATATAGAATTCTTGTTTTAAGTGTTTTCAATGTTTAAGCCACAATAATTTAAGAACCTAGAATTGAGAGTATCAGTCTCTGAGCTAAATCCAATGAAATTTAGTTTCAGGAATCATTTTATCTGTAGCTCAGCATTTAGACTACTGATCTATGAATAATGTTGTATAAAACATTCTTATGTCAGTCTTCCAATTGACTATTTTCAATTTTTGAGTGATGTTATCAAATTTTGACCTCTTACAAATGTTTTATGTACTAAATACTTCCTCTCATGTACTTGCGACGAAAATTTCCCGTCCGCAACAGTTTGCATTTTCCGTCTGCAACACTGAATAAATTCTCCAAAATTTGAATGGGATGATCAAAATTTGAAATACATGCAGAAATAGATACTTGAGGGTCTTGGCTACATTGCACATATGCAAAACTTTAATTTTCTTCAGTATTTGAAGAAGGATTTCTGTTTTTGTGAAGGTATCTAAAACCTCCGTTGCAGAGTTTCCCGTCCGCAACAGCAAGAAATTCATTAAAATCGACTATTTTGTCAAAAAAATTTAACAAACTTTTTTTATAATAGTGTTTTAGAATGATATATCTATAAGATAAAACAGCCAAATCAGGAAGTTTACATGAATTTAAGGAAAAATATTGAATTAAACACTCTAAAATTCCTGTCCGCAACGATTTGAATAGCTTGATATGGCCCTGTGTATTGCAGTAGCCCCATCTCTCTCTGTAGGCAGCCATACTTCACACATCCTGCAGGAGCCAGGAAGCCACACTCACATGTGGGCATGGCAGGATAAGCTACTATGCATACAGTGCATAAACTCTTGGTTTCTACTCAACGTTTCCCGCTTTTGGTTGAGGTAAATTGGCCTCCAAAGGCTGATGATAGCAAAAGCATAATGGTGAATTCATGTGTTGCCTTTGGCTGTACTAATAGACCAAGAAGTGGCGTTGTCTTTCACAAGATACCATGTTATAAAGAGAGACAAAAATTGTGGCTGGCATGTATTTCAGGGTTTAGTGCCCCTTTAAGGACTTAGATTTAATTTTGATTTGTGAATGTAGAGTCATTTTGAGACTATACCTGGCCAATTCAGCTAGTCAGGGGGTGCAAGTTGAACCCAAGTTCAGATTGTCCCGCTTGTCGTTCAGGTTGCCCGGCCAATTTGATAACAATTGCCTTGGCATAGAGACAATAAAAGTTTTCTTCTTTTTTAAACTTTCACTTTCATGTTATTTCTGTATATTATTCTAGTCCTTTTTATTTCCAACTTTACCAGTTTACCCTTGATGACAATTCAAGGTTGCTATCAACTACATTGTTATTCAAAAGATCCTGTTATGAATTCAATGAATGTACCTCTCTATTTCCATTCTTATGATAGATAGTCAAGCGCGGCAAGTTGGGGGCTTGTGCCTTGTTCAGCTTGCCCCACATGCCGTTTTTCCATAATTAGATACTTATGACTATTGGGCTATCTGTTATGTCGAACCCAATACAGGTGAACTTGGATATGACGGACCACTGTACGACGGATATTTGCATATGACGGACGATATGCTTGGTCCCAGTCCGATGCATACCAAGTATTCGTCATATGTATACGGCGGATTTTGCATATGACGGACCAATTTCCCTGGTCCCATTGAGTCCGTCATATCCAAGTTCACCTGTATAACCATAAGGGTGACAATCAAACAAAACAAAATCCAGTTGGCTTTTTGAGGGGATCTGATTTAATTCTATATGCCCTTGTTTCAATAGGGACAAAGTAGCTCAGTTGGTTAAGTGTCGGACTAGTAATCAGAGGGTCGCTGGTTCAATTCCCAGCCGGGGCACTTGGGTCTGTCCTTGGGCAAGACAGTTTATTCCATATTGCTTCAGTCTACCCAGCTGCAAAATGGGTACCTAGCATAAATAAGGCAGTGTATATGGAATATCCCCCGGGAGATTGAAATGGTTTCTGTGTGTACAGGCCTGCGTGTTAGTGCTTCGGGGGATATAAGACTATAAACCGCATACCTTTACCTATATATATATATATATATATATATATATATATATATATATATATATATATATATATATATATACGGTATATATATATATATATATATATATATATATATATATATTTATATATATATTTATATATATATATATATATATATATATATATATATATATATATATATATATATATATATATATATATATACATATATATACCTTTACCTTTTTCAGGATGGAGAGTTGGGTACGTGGGAGGAGGTGGACAACGGCTGGGACGAGGGCGTGAACGAGGATCTCTCCTGGGAGGCCGAGGCGGCCATTAAGGAACGGCGGAGACTCGAGCGCGAGCACCGACAAGTGGAGCAGCTCCGGAAGAAACAGGAGCGCGAGGCCGGGAGGACAAATAGAAAAGACAGTGGCTCTCTGGCGGCCGTGAAACTATCGTGATCTCTGCTTTTTTCCCGATTCTGATTCCAAACCGATCACACTCCTAGCTATGTGTACATGAGGGTACGTGATGGGAGAAATAATGTGCAGGAAGCACTGGCTTTTTGGCAGCGGTGAGATTATCACCATATATATGTGTGTGTGTTTTATATATGTATTAATATATATATTTATGTGTGTTTATATATATATATATATATATATATATATATATATATATATATATATATATATATATATATATATATATATATATATATATATATATATATATATATATATATAAATGTGTGTAAATATATAAATGTATATATATGTATATATATATATATATATATATATATATATATACATATATATATACATATATATATATATATACATATATATATATATATATATATATATATATATATATATATATATATATATATATATATATATATATATATATATATATATACACAAATATATATATTTATAAACATTTATATATACATTTATATATGTATATATAAAAAGCTTTTAGCCCCAAGGTACCAGGATGGTCTGTTGTTTATGCCATTGTTCTGTACATAGAAAACTTTTTCATCAACCCAATAATATCTGAAGCATACACATGGTCTTAAAATATCTTGACAGCCTAGCAATATCTTGATAAATACTGAAAGTTATTTCTATTTCGTTCAACACCCTAAATCTAATTGATAAGTTATTTTAAGTTGTTAGACTATTAGTACCTTCCAGTAGGATAAATACATGAAATGTGAAGTTGCTTCTTTATTTTGCTTTTCTAAGAATTCTCTTGATTTAAAATTAAGTTACACAATTCTATTTGAAGGTCATTAATGCACACAACTAATATGAAAACATTAAAATATATACTGATATCAAATTCAAATTTTATTAGGGTGAGTATTATGCTGTGTACACACAAAGCTTATATGTCTGCAGAGTTTAGCTACAGTGCAGGGAATATATGCATTCCCTTATGAAAAAACTGGAACAGTTTATGCAACAAGTTGGGCGGGAAACAAAGTTTTTCTCTGGTACAAGTGTGTCTAGTAATTGTGCAACCAAGGCACTGCCATGTAGCTACCACATGCTGACCACATACTGTAGAATAGGAAATTAATCAAAGTGGTTTATTCTGCCGAACCTTTCCAAGTGGGGTCAGTTCGGTATAATGAAAGTCAAATTTATTATTCCTGTCATAAGAATATTAACCTTCAATATTGGGTTTTCGGAATAAAAATTCTCAGAAAAATACAAAATCACAAATTCGGTTAATTTGCACCTCAGATTAATTTCCTATTCTACAGTAACCTAGGCAGTGCCACATAATTACTGTGCACTAACCACACATCATGATAGACATATGGGTAACTCATGGTGGTAAGAGATTATGTAGGAGTGAAAAACGCTCACCAATAAAGAAAACTTCACTCATCATTTCACAATAGGGATGGATGCCTCTAAGAATGTAATGATACGATACAGCATCGGTACCAATAAAACGGGGCAGTATTTTGATGGTTTTGTTAAAGGTACTTTATTGCATAATTACCTTATAAACTTTGTTGTGAATAATCATGTTTAGGATCTGTGGACAATCCCTAATTCATGATAACTCCACAGTGGTTAGTATTGTTAAGGGCACCTCTAAGGAATGAAACAGTAAGATACAGTACCTTTTGAAAAGATACTTATACCAATACCGGTACCTCTTAACCTTTCCAATGCTGAGGCTACTTTTGTCCAAAGCACAACGACGCAAGATTTTTGAAAAACATCTAAACCCTGTCAAGTTGGTATATTGAAACTGTAAAACAGTCCGCTTACTACTTTATCTATTAATGCTCAGCAGCCTGAATATTTTGATGAAATTGTACAGCCAAAAGTACAGTGTGGGAAAAATTTGAAGGAGGAATATTATTCAGAACATAACCAACAACTCTCCTTTAAATATTTTGTAAAATCAATCTTTTTTCAAAGGCCTGAATATTTTGATGAAATTGTACAGCCAAAAGTACAGTGTGGGAAAAATTTGAAGGAGGAATATTATTCAGAACATAACCAACAACTCTCCTTCAAATATTTTGTAAAATTATTCTTTTTTCAAAAGATTCTATCAAAAATTTTAATAGTTCCAGACGACAATTTCTTCAGGAGCTCTTAAACATTGACCGGTTCAAACATAAGGAGACCAGGGTTGCTCTCATTCCTGGAAGACCTCAAAAATGCATGACTATTTTGTCCTCTTTCACATACTTTTCCTTGTAATGATTAACCCATTTACACTCAGAGCGGCCAAGAGAGGCCTGACGATTTTAGAAATATTTCCCTTACAAAAGGATTTTTTTGAAAATATTTGAAAGAGAAATGTTGATCAGAAGACAAACAACAAATCTCCTTCAAATATTTTGTAAAATGTCACTTCATTCCAAAGTTATTTTCAAAAGTAAGAAAGTAGCAGACGATATTTCGAGAGGAACTCTTGAGTGTGAATGGGTTAAGTTAACATTTATAAGAAGCCTCAGCTTTTATTTCTGTTGTATACTTCTTACAGTGTTAACAATATGCGTATCATTTTCAAAAAGGATTTGATGAAAAATTTCTTGGTGCTGAAATATTGCTTTGGGCCCCTAACAGGGTCTTAGTCAGGATTTAAAAACTGGGGGCCAAAAATTGTCAGTCTTCAAATTTTTGGGCATCCTATTTTTTAAGGGACACCACAGTATACTTAAGATTACAACCATAAACATGTATTTACTTATTGAAATAAGGCATCTTTTCGCTATACAATGTCATGGTATTTACTTCGGTGTGAAATGAATTCCATTTTATGTTTGAAAATGACATTTTACTAAATTACTCCTGTAAAATGATGGTTGTCCTGAGGGGTAATTTTTTAGGGTTTATGTGTCCAAATGATGCCCTGCTGGCTAAGCCTATGGCCCACAATTTCTCTGGTTTATAGCCCTAACTCGAGTTGCAGAGCACTACTGAGTCCCAGAACCAGGAATTCAAAAGCATGAGATAGTACCTCTGCTTGATCAGTTGCAGTAATTCCCAAAGACATTACAGCATTATGTGTACTATTTGCTAAACTTGGCAGCATAAATGTCATCATGTAAAAACCAAAGCGAGACCTTCGTTACGTTAAAGTGCAATTTGCTTTGTAGTTAGGTCCTGTTATGAAATTGCTTTATTTTTATCATATTGGCATTATTTGTTACAGAGTTGCCTCCTTTGTTACAGATGTCCATCTCTTGTTACAAATGTTCTTCATTTGTCACAGTTTCATCTTATGTTACAGAGTTGCATTCTTTTGTAACATAGTTTGATCTTAGAGTTAGATCCTTTGTTACAGAGTTTTATCTTTTGTAACAGAGCTGCATCCTTTGTTACAGTTTCATCTATTGTCACAGTTTCATCCTATGTTACTGAGTTAGATACTTTGTCACAGAGTTGCATCCTTAGTTACAGAGTTCCATCCTTTGTTACATAGTTTCATCCTCAGTTTCGAAGGTATTACTGTGTGTGGGTTTTATAAAGATGGTATATAGTTCTTAGTCTTCACTATTGTTTGTTTTTTGCACTTAAATAAGAATAAAGGGTGCATTTATCACATTGACTTTGTCTTGCTAACAGATGAAGAATGTGTACATTATTCATAACTGATGAAGCTTAACAATATAACAAGCTATTATTTCTGCTATAAACTACCCACCATTTATTGGTTTATTGATGGTCAACTTTTATATCATTATGTATTTTTCACATTAACCCTTTTATCTCTGGTTGCTTGTCAACATAAGACGTTTTTATGATAACTTCGGAAAAAAATTAAAAATCAAATGTCTCATTTAAATTTTGTTCACAACTACATACAGAACTACTCTAATTGAGGTATATTACATAATGTTTCTTCATTTTTGAAATATTTTTAATCGGTTAACCCTTTTGCTGCTGGTGACTAATTTGGTCAAAAGAAAATGGTGCAAAATTCGATAAAATATGACTGTCTACGTGGCAAATTGCTACTCATCTAATAGTACACAGCAAAAGCTTTCAAATGAATACCAATATGACATGGTTTGGCTTGTATACAAACATTTCTGCCATCTTGCGCCTTGGAAAAAAGTAGCCTCAGAATGGAAAAGGTTAAGTCACCTTTGTACTCTAGGGATGTAAGGGTTAATGAATTATGTTGTAATCATCTATGTTTTTGTGAAATCTACACGGAAAGTACGATTTTGTAAATAGTTGCTTGAAATCATTGTATATGTCATATTTGCTAATAATTATTGAAAAAGAAGCCAATTTTCTCTAATCCCGGCTTGTGCGTGCGAGAAAGTTGGCCGTGACTTGGGGTTAGGCGGCGGTTTTGGCCAGGTACTCCAGTTTCCTCCGCAACTGAAATTGGCTAGGCACGACTCGACCGCAATTTGGCAGAAAAAGTGACGAAATTGTTTTTCTAGTAGTAACACTTTCAATACTACAGCATCTCTGACATAGTTGGGGAGTGCTATTTCACTTCATGGAAAATATTAAATATTTATCAGAACCAGACCAACAACTCTTTACAAATACTTTTGAATTCATGTTTAGTTCTTAAGTTATTTTCTAAAGGATCATAGATCTAGATCCAGTAATACTGGCAGCAGCAGAAAGCCGCCTAACAATTTTCGGACAAAATTGGGAATATTTTCGAAGAAGAAATATTCAACAGAAAATGACCAACATTTCCCTTCAAATATTTTGTGATATCATTCTTAATTTTCGAGTTATTGTCAGATTCAGGTGAATACTGTGTGGTACAAGTCAAAGGTACATGTAAGTAAATCTGTCTCCGATTTTTTCTCATAGTTTTTGTAAAAATGTTACAAGGGAACACTACAGGGGAATACTACTTTGTTTTTAAGTCTTTCTCAGTTGTATACAAATGTTACATGGGGTATCTAATGAGGGAGAAGACTTTGTGGTATAAATCACACATATAAGTGGGGGAGTATTGTTTAATTCCATTACATGCAAGAACATGTTCAATAAATTATCAATACCTAAATGACTTGCCTTTAATGTTTTTATTCCCGTAAAAAGGTTTATGTTAGGCCAAGAAAAAAATATTGTTTGTTTCCTGTAACAGTCCGAAAAAAAATAGGGTAGGTAGGGCGGCAATTTTTTTTTTTTGCTTTATTTTTTTGGTAAAAAATGTGTGTTTTATGCATATTTTACATTGATTTGGAGTTGGATGGGATTTTTTTGAATAAAAGCTTGATAGGGTAGGGTTACAGGAAACAAACAACTTTTTATAGGCCTTATTTGTAATGTGAGCATCATGTCGATCTTTTTTTCTTCTGTGGCATTGTGAATTACACTGAATGCTGATATGGATGTTTTAAATCAACATTTTATCTCCAAGTTGTTACCTGCTCACATTGGAAGTTATCTCATGGACTTGCTCCTTTACCCAAAAGGGAGGCTCAAATTTTCAAGTCCTAACCTAATAGCAAGACCTTACAGATGTTCATAGGTTTGGGCTATTAAAATAGCCTCACAAAACAAAAACACATCTTAGTGTACATCTAGCCGGCCCGCTAGGGGCAGCACTAACGTAATGTTCATCTTCCCTTATGTGTTGACCAAGTACTGTGGTGTGGTACCAGGTTTGGTAAATAGATGACACCACCTGCTCCTATCTCTATATGTTTCAAACTGAATCCTGGTGAGACAAATGTAAACTAAATTGGACACTATGGCCATCTAGACTATTTAGTGCCTGGTAACAGAAACAAATGAGAGAAAAAAATACATATGACAGCCTAGAAATCTAGGCTATACGCACATGCGCCCTACCTCTTTTCCATTTTGTCCTTAATGCTCCTCCATTAGGTTGAGTGTTCTGCTCGAAAAAGGATTATCTTACAGAAACCTCTATTTTCCCATCCTTAGCCCCGTATTTCTCCCCCTATTACGTCCCGAACACAATGGTCATTACCGGTAGTTACCAGACTGACCCTTAAGAATCCCTTTGACCATAAATTCTCTTTCTTGGACAAATCACCTACTTCAAAGCGTGATACAGGGGCAAGCTTTTAAGATGGAATTTCTATTGTGTGCGATATGAAAGGCTGATATGCTGGCAAGGCTGATTGTGGTGTACATTTCCCGGTAGAGGCCACCAACGTTGACATACTTATATTGTTTTGGTGACTGAGGTTGATCAAAATAGCTACGCAACCGCAGGGGTAGTCCATGTACGCACAGCCGAGACATGTGCTTTTCAGCAAATTTGGGAGTGTTTAGATTGTCATGCCAATATAAACTGATACTTATGGAACTTTCTCCCCTCCATTGATAAAATGCGGTACTATAGGCCACTCAGCTTTATTCATGTTATATCTATTTCTCTCTAAGCGGCGGCATTCTAACAGTAGTAGCACCTGTTAATATAAGTTAATCTAAACTGCATACAGGGGTTGTGTGGTTTTGACTTACAGGATGAAATACAGTATATGAGGTCAGAGACCACCATATATATAGAATCTCTCTGATGAGATTTACCATAGGATTACAACACGAAAGTATCTTAACCTACGATCGGGGTCATATAAAAATATAACACCCTTTCGTACTAGCTGATATGTAGTTACTAATGGTTACTCCACTACATGCCTGTTCTTCTGTGCCCTCATTAGTCTCTCTGATTCGAGGGACAATTGAATAATATCCTATCTTATTTTATGATAAGTTACCATACCCAGTAGTCTTAACTGAGTATGGTGTAGTAACAGATATGACAGCTAGATGGCACCACAAGGTCCTCAAATCTTTAGCTGTTTTAGGCATACTCAATCTGACTCAGTACTCTTTTCACCTGGTCAGAAAATTTAAAACTAATTTGGCCATCTTTATCACATGGTGTGTGATATCAGAAAAAGCCTGAGAAAAAACACATATGACAGCCTAGAATGAGCACATGAATCCCATTGGGTTTTAGCTTTTGGGCATGCTCAAAATTAGTACTCCATTCACCTGCTGTTATAAATGTGAACTAATAGGGCCATTGAGACTAATTCGCACACAGAGGTTGTGTGGTTTGTACACACAGGTTGAAAGACACTATATGAAGTTTAGCATAGGATTACATCACGAAAGAGGTTTAGTTACGATCGGGGACTTATAAAATTATGACTCCCTGTCGTACAAGCTGATTTGTAATAACTGAGGGGAATTCACTGAAAGTCGCTGCTTCTGGGCCCTACTATTGAGTCTCTCTGATTCGAGGAACACTTGACTAGGCTCTCTGTTCCTGATAAGTTTCCTTCCCTTCTATTAAGAAGACTAAACTGAGTATGGTGTAGTACCAGATATGACAGACAGATGGCACCACATGGTCCTCAAATCTTAACCAGGTTACCTCAAACATGCATTGCATTCATTTTGGCATGGCTTACTCAATCGGCGCCAGAAACGCCGAGTTTATTTTCGACAGGCCAAGTTCAGAAAAATGCGATGACGCCACTCAGGGCAGCCATGGACGAGCTTTTAAGTTCTGAAACAAGTCTCCTTTACTTCTGATACCAATTTGCCGACCAGCTGAAAGAAGTACAGTATTCGCCCGATTAAGCGCACTGTCTTACCTAAGCGCACCCCCGCAACTTTTCAAAATGAACACTGAACCTACATGTGGGCCTTAGCATGAAACGGCGAAATGGCCTGGACTGATTACATACAACTATCTGATAATGAGGCATTGAAATATGCCTAGGGCCATATACATATATATATATATATATATATATATATATATATATATATATATATATATATATATTATATATATATATATATATATATATATATATATATATGCATATATATAAATATATATGCATATATATATATATATATATATATATATATATATATATATATATATATAATATATATATATATATATATATATATATATATATATATATATATATATATATATATATACATATATATATATTTATATATATATATATTTATATATATATATATATATATATATATATATATATATATATATATATATATATATATATATATATATATATATATATAAATATATATATATATATATATATATATATATATATATATATATATATATATATATATATATATATATATATATATTTATATATCGATATATATATGTATATGTATATATATATATATATATATATATATATATATATATATATATATATATATATGTATATATATATATATATATATATATATATATATATATATATATATATATATATATATGTGTGTGTGTGTATGCGTTTGTGTGTGCGTGTGTGTATTTATATATGTACATGTGGAATTTATATTTGATTTTCTCAATATTTCTCCCATATTTTGACAGCCAGGATACCCAAACTTCATGTTAACAGTCACTTACGCATCAAAGAGCTATTATGTTAACTAGGTCTACCATGTAGCAGGGGCTTAGCCGTAATGCGTCCAGCGTGTCATTTGGACACGCAGAACACTGTTTTTTGACAGTTTGGACACCCAAAATTCTATGTCAGAATTTGCTGAAGATGACTTTTCTTAGAACATAGAAGATGTAGAAGCTGTAGTGTCACTTTTATAAGACACACAAAGCAGTATCTGGCCTAAAAAGCAAAATCCGTAAAGGTATAGGGTCTATCTTATTAGTAGTATGTATTTTGTACCACACTTTGGACACGCAAAAGTCTATGAAACCTCTATTTGGACACCCTGTTTCCAAATATCGGCTAAGACCCTGCCATGTAGGGGGGGGAATTAGTACATATGGATCAGTATTATGTACTGGTGTTGTATAAAGGCAAGCATGAATTATCTATTCCTGCAAATAATGCTTTTATTCATATTCTGTCTAGCAGCAAATGCACTCAGCTCAAACATGCATCTACATGTCAATATCATGTGCATAATTGATTATGAAATAAAATATGAAACAATTCCTAAATACAATTTCAATAGCAAGTAGCGATTAGCGCTCCCTTGCAGTTCTCTCCTGTGCATTGTTGTGGTTATGAAATGATGGTAGTCGAATGGTTCACACTATACATGTACTACATGTTACCTAATACATGATAAATAGTGTATCATATAACCAGAAATAGAGACATTTCATTCTCAACTCACAGGCAGGCGCCTTTTCATAACTGTAGTATTAATCAATTTTTCAATACTCCAGAAAAGAACTCAAGAATATGTTCTAGAAATGTTCTTCACATATATATATATATATATATATATATATATATATATATATATATATATATATATATATATATATATATATATACTTAATTTGTCGAGTATTTAAAAGTTTTATTAAGAAGTTCACCCTGCATAAAGTAATATGCTGTATTTGGGTTAAGATTGTATTTTCTTTGCCTTTCTCCCTTTATGATTTTGACAATTTGCATGGGATAAGAAGACATTGGACATGGGTGGAGCATTGGGCATGTTTTACCAGAAGTCCTGTTATGGTAACTAACAAAGAGTGACATCCACTAGACAGGTAGCATTCAAACCCTATTACTATTCAAACACACATAATAAAATCCCCTAAAATGTTTACATAAGTCCTGAGAACAGCAGAATTGCAAATAATAGCTGCACTAGTTACTTGCCAAAGGTACATACATGATAAACTTAACCCTGCTGCTGCTCCGGACTACTTTAGTCAATTCAAAATAATTTGAACGAAGCTAAAGAACTACTGAAACCCTGGAAAATGGGTACTCATGTGATTGCACCTAGCGAGAGCAATGTATACCATTATGACAGGGTATGGAAGATCTTTTTCGATTTCTTTATTGCGTTTTTGTGCCTTAAAGAAAGTATCCTCTGTATCAAGAGGGTTAACCAATTAGTTGTGCATGAAGTGACTATCATTTTCACATTGTAAATATTGAGCCCCAAATCTGTGAATCCACAATAATTCTAAAATTATACATACTGCTAAATATCCTCCTGTGAGGCAAAGTTTGACCCCTCTATCATTTCACAATATCTATAGGACATCATTCTCATTAACCATGAAGTCATTTTCGATGTTACTCCTGCATGATTTATGGCAAGCTCAAAATTTAGGGGCATCTGTAGATTAAGTGTTTAAGTAAATGGTTAATTCTACGTTCTCGTTACTAACAGTAAATTCTAGAAAGTGAACATTCTCTGGTGAGATATTAGTTTCAAACTTGATTGAATTTACTTACTGCTTAGTTTAGACGCTTTTAAATCTTTTAATCTTTTCTCCTAAGTTGTGTGTCCAAATTTGAAAAATATATCAACTTTACCAGCCCATAACAATATTTGCAAACAGGGTGCAACTTTCATACTGATTTTAACTTCAATAGCTTATAACACTCAGATAATTCACTCTTAGACGGCTATATCATACAATTTCTAAGATTTCTGGTTTAGAAAATCATCTACTTTTTGTTTTTGTTACATTTTCATAATTGATAAGCAATAAGCCATATTTTAAATCATATTTGAGCTAATTGCTTTCATCAACCATTTTGTCAGGTTGGTCTGATCTTAGATGAATAGAACATTCTGAATCATTAAGAATAAGTACAGACCTTTATTATGATATCATTGCGTCATGAAGAAAAATATCATGGCAGCATTTTTTACCTATATATGTCTTATTGCTAAATTCACAGTGAAGTCAGGTATATTAGCATAAGATTATTTGTTAGATATTTCGACAAATGATATAACCATGCATTAATCTCCAATTAGCAGCATGGCTAGCAGTGCCTTACATTGTCTTATTAAACAAAATGCACTTGTAGAGCATATATTCTCTGGCAATTAGGTGTGAAGGAATAAGTTCTGCCTAGTACAAGGGCGGAGTCCGTCTTTGGAACAGCGATGACCTGACCATAAGCTGAGGTGGAGCAGGGATAGGTAATGCCCTCATTCCTTATATCACAATATGCCAGTTCCATTGGTTCTTGTTGGTGTTGAAGTCCTATGAGATCCCCTTTTTTCACCTCGAGAGGACAAACAAGATTGTGCTTGTGGTAACCAGCCGTATTGTTCAACAGTTGACTCTTTGATATGTAGGTGTACTTCCCGGAATTGCCTCGTCGCCAAACACTCAGGAATGAAACTCCACCTACGTAACGATAGAATAAAAGACTATAGTAAAGATTTCCACAAATCGACTTATGAACAGGCCCTGATGACTGTGTGGTCGGAGTTGTTTCCGTCACTGACTGAAAGCTGTCTCTCAAAACTACCTGGGTTTGTCTCATATCACGATGACCAGGTTAAAGGCATAGTTCGATATTCCTAAAAATTAAAAAATTAAAAAAGGGGGGTCACAAGTCATGCCGTCCATATAGGTGCCGCCAAAAAGGGAAACAATAAAATTCGCAAACGAGGTGCCACTTTCGCCCTACCTATATAGATAGCAATACTGGTGACCCCCCTTTTTTATTTTAGACATTTAAAGGAGACCTACTAATAAGACCTGTAAAAGGTTTGATGATATTCTTATTGTGGGGTACTTTTTAAAACGGACTTTCAATTTGCAAATTTAGTGCCATTTTGGTGTTACGCTTGTTTCTCCAATTTTTTATTTCAGGTTTCCAAAGGGGATCTGACAGTGATAGCTCAAGCAAAGTTTCAAAGATTTCTGAATGTGGGGTATATTTTAGATGGATTTAAATGAAATTTAAGTTTTAGATGTCACTGTCACCTTGTCAAAAACTGCGTCGTGCCTTTAACCGTAGTGGGTCTGAATTAAAGGGCATATCAGGATGCCTGTGTTTGCTGCAGTGTAAGTCCAACCTGTACTTCTTGAGGGATTTAGATTAGAATGTCATTTGTTTCATGTCTTTGGAAAAAAAACATATGCGAGGGGAGTACCAAGATGGCGAGAAAGAGAGCCAAGAGTAAGTGAATGACAGACAAGGTGTCAAAACAGAGACAGGATTTCGAAAAGAGAACCAAGATATAGATGATTTTATATGAAATAGATATTCATTATCCACATCTTGGATCCCTTTTCAAAATATTGCCTCACTTTTTGACACATCTCTAAAATCATGCGCTGAAACACGCACGCTGCGCCTGTTTTGATCAAATGGAGATCACACCTCCGGCATCTTCTCCATGTATCTAGCTATCTTACAACACTTACCAGGTCCTTTCAGAAGATAGCTAACAGATACTACGTTGGTGTCAGCTGGGATGATGTAATTCAAGATGATTTGTAGCGAGGGCCCAGTATGGCCTGGATATGGCAATATTGGGTTTCCAATGTAATTTTGTGGTGGAGAAACTGAAACAAGATAAAATTGAACAATACACACACACGTATATATTATATATATATATATATATATATATATATATATATATATATATATATATATATATATATATATATATATATATATATATATATATATATGTGTGTGTGTGTGCATGTATATATATATATATATATATATAGGTACTGTAAATCACATATGTATAGCGGGAGCAATAAGGTAGCGATAATAGCGCTCTGCCCATATGCACTGTTGTAAAATCCCCGTTTTTATTAAATTCTTAATTGAACTTGCTGCTGCTGTTCCTGTTAACCGCTATACTTAGATCACGCTATCCAGGACAGTAACGTAATTGCACTATTTAATGTTCACGCCAGATTTAAGTGATTTATAGTATATATATATATATATATATATATATATATATATATATATATATATATATATATATATATATATATATATATATATATATATATATATATATATATATATATATATATATATATATATATATATATATATATATATATATATATATATATATATATATATTGTGGCGGATTGACCCCATGCTGAAGAATGAGGTCACACTCCCCCACTGACGTATATTGTTAACTTGGATCTCAGCTGATTCTAGTAAGAACCTACTTTGCAACATTGTAGATAGTTGTTAGGAATACATTGTAATGTTGCGCGTGTCTAGTTAGCCGCCACTTCTGCATGTGAGATCTAGGGATTTCCGGCACGAGCCATTGATAAGAGACAGACGATTAAGTGGAATTAGACTAATGGTGAAGAGAAGTTTAGAGAGAGTAGTGTAATGGCGGTTTAGAATAGAGATCGGCTGGATGATTGATACTGGATTATTGGAAGATTAAGAGAAGAGAGGTCAAGTAACTACGTGTACGTCGACCCAGCTGAGCGAGGAATCAAGAGATATGCCAGAAGGGATCATTGTGAGAGAATAGCTACAGGAGAGAGATAGACTGGAACTGGATTATTGTGTGTGCTGTGCCAGATTAGCCTGAAACATTCTACATGAGAGTATGCTGTATATAGAAGGACTTATCCCCATGAGACCAGACTTTTAAAGATTTTTGGAGCGTATGTTTACATGAGATAGAACTGTATTGTATTGGAATTGTTGCTGTTGATGAACGACTGCTGTGGTATGTATAACCTAGCTATGGTTATTAAACTGCTCTGTTGATATTTGTATTTACTTGTCCCGTTTTCACTCTGCAACACATCCATCTCCCCAGCCGACGCTAGACGCTATCACAAGTTGAGAAATCCAATTGAATTATTAATTATTAAGCAAGACAACCAAGAAACATTATATTTTAAAAGCAAGGTGATTCTGTATGCTTAATCGGATCCTTCCTTCGGCCCAGGACCTATACCGCTACGATATATATATATATATATATATATATATATATATATATATATATATATATATATATATATATATATATATATATATATATATGTGGGGGGGCTAATAACATATGAAGTATACCCAAGGTGTTTGGTTTTTAAGGGTTCATAGCGTCGAAAAATCTCTCTCGCAAAATTTCTGAGAGATTGTATCAAGGGCTAGACTACTGACAAAAATTTTAACATCTGTTTTTGCCTTTGACCTGACCCTTCCTTGCCTTTTTATGAGGCCGCCAGGGGTTGGCCTTGAACCCTTCCTCATGGTACATAGTATGTTTGGCTTACTCCTGGATGCAACTTGTGCATATGATGCATCCACTTCAGGAGCATTTACCACCATTTTCATTGGGGGTTGGCTTATATAGTGCATTACCTTGGGTAATATCAATATCCAACTTGATTGAATGTTGGCATTTTAGCTATGCCACTTGGAAATGATGTGTGTGTGTATATATATATATATATATATATATATATATATATATATATATATATATATATATATATATATATATATATATATATATATATATATATTATATATATATATATATATATATATATATATATATATATATATATATATATATATATACATATGGGTGTGTGTATGTATGTGTGTGTCTGCCCTTTGTCGATAGGTTGTGAGAGAGAGTTATTAAGTTCCACTTACCAGGATATCTATTTTGACAGGTAATTCCTCTGTAGGGAATGGGACATCGGCATCCGCAGTCCTCACTGATCCAAACACCATTATTCTCACAGGTGTGCTGGGGAAAAGTACATAAAACAAGAGTAAACAATAAAAGCTATAATGGAGATGAATAGGCTGACTAAAAATGTTCTTTATGTGTATTTGTACCTTTGGGGATGTTAGGAATGATCTTTGTTTTCACATTATTATATGTATACGTACGTTCCACCAATCCTGCTATAAGGCGAAGGACATGACGAAGGAAACAGATGGTCTTTGGGAATGGTAGAGATGTTCTTTATGGGCAGATGGTTTTTAATAACAGGAAGTATTATAACAGTTTAGTCTGTATTAATCTAACTGAACTACTGTATGAGCAACTACAAGACTACTATATGCAAACTATCGAATGCTCTTCCTGTAAAAAATATTTTTCTCAAGGAAATCCATATCTATACTAAAGATTTAAAAAAATGAAGGTGTTTTTAAAATTTAAAAATACATTTTACTGCCAGTGAAAGAGAATTCTAGAAAGGTAGTCTCTGTCTCATCTATCACAGATGATTTCCTGTGATATTCAATTTCATCAGAACAGCAAAGTTAATCAGTCTGACAATTTTGTAACTTTTTCTCATTTTGCAACAACAGGCCTTAACACTAATTAATGTGTTGCCTCATGACTAAAGATGCTTCTTACAGGTGTTTTTTTCAGATTTTGCGCCGCTCACTTTGATGTATAAATTGGCGGTTAACACTGAATGAATGAATTAGGGCTTAAAGGCACATCGGCACACAAAGGTCATTTAGTGCCATAAAGTTTTTTTCAGAAAGTGGTCCTTTGTCATTGTAACAATGACAAGCTTATCAATTCTAGGTGAAAGAAAAAAAATGAAGAGAAAGAGCAGAGCCTTCAAATCCAAAGAGAAGTAAGGAATTTAGATGCCCGGTATCCACAGACAGATCCACACATACCATATGGCAAAACGACTTATTGTCCTGACAACCAGGTATCTTAATGTTGTAGCCTAACTTCAACTTAATCAGAACAGCAAATCACATCAGTCTGACGATTTTGGAGTTTTATACCAATCTTGATAAGTCCTAAACGATTGATGTTTATCCCATTACTAAAGATGTAGCTAACAGTTCTTTTTATCATTATTCTGGTATCCAGATTAGAGGGTTAAAGCTGACCATTGAGCCTGGTAGACACAATATTTCAAGTTAGCACTAACAAGTTATCTTGCAAATGTGTTTACCCTATCTTACCATGGCAACTACGCATATGCAGAGCGCTGTAGTACTCCCACCTTTTATTTTTTACCAAATACATCTTGGTCAATTTGTGCCTTTGAATATTCTCTAAGATGACCAGACTATCTTTCTTTTTTTCTTCAAATTTTAGTGGCCATAATTTGATATGCAAATTAGGGGTAAAACACTGATAATTGAGCCTAATGGGCAGAATATTTGAAATCAGCACCACACAATTGTCTAAGCAGTGTTGTCTACCGATTTTTTTACACGAAATGCCCTACCAACCTTGAATAATCCCCATTTTTTCAGATTTAGAACATGTCTATGAGTGTCAATTTCTAACATATCTTTTTGGAATTCTAAGGAAATGGTTGTGGACAATGTTTAAGCGTATTGAAGGTACCATTTCATGCAAATGTGTGCGGACATTGTCAAGGCATATTAAAGCTCGCATTTCTTGTGTTGTGTTGACTGAATATATTTCGTTAGAATTCAAAGGAAATGAACGTTGGCGAGGTATAAGCATATGTTCTTGCCAATGCCAATACTATTATCTTAATTTAGTAATATTTCGCCATTCTTTACATGTAGATGGAAAATATTTATACATTTTGACCCAGGATAGTATTGCCCCAAAATCAATATTTCTGAAAATTTCCTTTGAAACTAACAGCAGCATTTACAGAAATAAGTAATATCACATTATGTTGTACATTGTTGACGCATGCTGACATTTTTGTTTTGAAAATTGATATGTTGATAAAGAAAAAAATAGCTTACCCTTTTTTCAAGATAAGTGTGATTTGCCAGTGCTGTCAATGCCCCACAGGTGGGTGATGTTGCTCGGCTTAACTGACACGTCCCTGTCTTCTTTCCATAGTTAATAGACTTGCAGTCCGCATCTTTCGTACACCAGTCAGCGCATTGTAACTTGGAAATCCCTGGGATGGCTTGGATTACAGCTCCTTGAAAAATGCTCCCTTCATCAAAACCACATTCAGGCCTGCCTTGAAATATCCTCTTCCTCACCTCTTGGCAGATACATGTTAATGATAGAAGACACCCGACCAGCAAGTACTGGAATTGCACTTTGAAGATCATAGTTCGGTTCAATTTCTTTACTGGACTGCGAAAGCAAATCCTTTTCTTTTTAGAATCTTTTCCTTTTTATGCAATGTTTGAGGTTACCTTAACTGAGATTTGGTTGTAGGTGAGATTCGCAATGTTCGACTCTGATGACTCCACTGATATGTGTGAGAATGTTTCCAGCGAGGGCAGCGACCGGTGCACTTCAACTCTGAGTTGCATGGCAACGTAGAATGCAGCACCATATCAGCGACAGCGATACTGGTCTTGTTGTTGGCAAGTTTCCAGTTTTGTGGAATCGATTTGCAGCCTTGTCATTACAGGAAGAAGGGCTGTCTGCCTGGCAAGGCTGATATGCTAATAAAAAGTTCTTAACTTAGAAAATGAAAATTTATCTTATTACATTAGGTTGATAAAATGAGATACTATTGATAATGCATCTATATCAAACTAATTTCAAACTTATATTTCAAATCAAAATGAAAGAGTTCTATCAGCAATTGAATAAAGGAGGGCAGATAAGTAACATAAACCACTCATATTTTAAGAAGGAAATAGGGAAAATACTCAAATTCAGGGAAAGAGATAGGATTGGTATGGATGCAAAAATCACGTTGATGAATTAAGTAACATTGTAAAGCTATCTAAAAATAATGAAATTAAGCCCCGATCCTGATGACCTCTCGAATGAGAAAGGCATTGGTTTTGCTACTTTTTAAGACTACTGTTTTAAGTCAAAAGAGTGCTGCAAAAAAGTAAAGGGGTCATAACATACATGTTGCGCCACATAATCCTCCTAAATTCAATTTACAAGGTTTACTCCAGAATAATTGCAGAAATGGAGGTTTCATTACGAGTGTATGGCAAGAAGAAGTGTCTTGCATGATGTTTTGTCTTGGGACGAGGCTTATATATATATAAACCATTTCACGAAATTCAATTGCTGCATTTTGATATGATAAACTTGTCAATAACAGTTATCCAAGTACTACCATGGAAGGCATTTGTAATTGTAGTACAATGGATGCGATTTCCATGTACTTTTATTTGCCCACTTCAAAGGACAATTCCACCATGTATAAAACAGATGCCCAAATAGTTTCTTATGGTATTCTCTACTAAAACGCAAGTTCCCACCAGTGCCAACCTTCATACAAGAAGTATATTGCTGTTCAAACACCTCCTAATAGACAAAAAAATAGAAGCACTGGGGGCGGCCATCTTAGCCAGTTAATAGCCTCTAAGCAGGCTGTTGGTGCAACTATTAGTCATTAGCAGTAAGGTAACTTTTATATCAATAAGAATTCCATGAAACTTTACATAAGCTATCCTTGGCATGTCCCCTTTGGAAATCTAACATGAAAAAGGGGTCACCAGTCATCCCGCCTGTTTGCGAATTACATTTTTTGCCACTTTGGTGCCACCTATATGGATGGCGTGAATGATGACCCCCCCCCCCCCCCCCCCTTTTTTCATTTCAGAGACAAGGGGACCTGACAATGAAAGCCTGTGCAAGGTTTGATGAAATTCTTATTGGGGGTATTTTTTACATGGACATTTAATTTCAGACATGAAATGTCCAAATATAGCGCCGCCTATATATACTGGATGACCCGAACATGTCTTTGAAAGGACAATGGCTCGAATGTGTGTGATAGTCCATATATCGCACATTTCATTACCACTACTAATACTTCTACGACTACTTCTACTACTACTACTGTGATCTTCATCATCAGGAAACTACTACTACTACTACTACTACTACTACTACTACTACTACTACTACTACTACTACTACTACTACTACTACTATTACTACTATTACTACTACACCTACTATTAACTACCAATGATAATAATAATAATAATTATAATAATACTACTACTACTACTAATAATAATAAATATAAAATAATATAGATTATAATGATGCATAAACCACTACTTCTACTATTACAGTCTTACTACTACTATTATCATCCTTGTAATAATAATAATAATAATAATAATAATAACAATAATAGTAACAATGATAAAGATTCTGATTATAATAATAACAATAATTGCAATACTACTACTACTACTACTACTACTAATCATGATATATAATGCCTATACTATACATATACTACTACTACTTCTACAGAAACATCAAATACTACTACTCCTCCTCCCACTACTTAAAACTACTATTGCTGTTGCTGCTGATACTGCTACTACCTCTACTACAAGTACTAGTACTACTACTACTACATCAACTTTTTCTTCTCCCCCTTCTCCTTTTCCTACTTCTACTACTACTACTACTACTACTACTACTACTACTACTACTACTACATCAACTTCTTCTTCTTCCCCTTCTTCTTTTTCTACTACTACTACTACTACTACTACTACTACTACTACTACTACTACTACTACTACTACTACATCTATTACTACTTCTTCTACATCAACTTCTTCTCCCCTTTCTTATTTTCCTACTACTACTACTACTACTACTACTACTACTACTACTACTACTACTACTACTACTACTATTTACCTTAGTCACACGACTGCTCTGAACAGATACCCTTGAGTGAGAAATACCTTGGTTAGGTCGATGGAAAAAAGTGTTTTATATTACCTTCTTCTGTCCGAAAAAACCCCTTACAACACGACTTCCTCTGATGTATGCGACAGCGACGCAAACGAATACAAAGATCTTCTTGTCTCCGACCAAAGCATTATTCATGGGTGATACATTGCATGTCTGACAACAATGTCTGGGACATGGTCTGTTTGGCCTTAGTACTGAAATTTAATACTTAAGTCGTGCCAGAGGAAAAAACAGTACCTCTACTGCTTCTCTTTCTAAACAATGTATTTGTATAGTGATGTTTTCCAATTTATTTCCTGGTTAGAAGAAAGAATCGTTGTCACGACTCGCTTTGATTTTTCGGGTTATAGCAACAACGTGTATAAGTCAAGGTGTTCTTGTTAAACACGTCACTTGAGCTAAGTTTACCCTACTGGCTGAGCTGATATTTCTAACAAGGAAGAAGCAGCATTGAGCATGAGATTCTACATACTTGGGATGCTACTGGTTTTGTATAGCCAGTATGGGACAAGTTCGTCTCAAGGTGAATCTTGACAAATTTACTTATCTTTCTTTGCTCACACTGATATTACAACTACTTGGAATTTTGGCATTTTTGTTTTTCGTCACTTTTTTGTGTCTCATTGTGGCTAAGTCATGACTAGACAGTTGTAACTGGTGGAGGAAACTGGTGTACCCGGCGAAAACGACAGCCTAAACCCACGTCACCTGCTACTTTCTCACATGCCCCGGCCGGGATTTTAACCCAGGCAATGGTGAGAGACAGCTTACAGTCAGTGGCGCCGCCTTAGACCACACGGTCATCAGGGCAGGTCCCTACCACTGCTGTTACTGTTATTTTTGCTGCTTATACTACCACTGCTACCACTGGTGAACTACTACTACTACTACTACTACTACTACTACTACTACTACTACTACTACATAAAAAACTACTACTACAACTACATCAACTACTATCGCTACTACTTCTATTTTTCAACAACTGTTAATTTTAAGGTGACTTGTGGGGTTAATTTGTGGGCATAGAATACTATGAGGCGCCGTTGTGGACAAAAGTAAAAAGCACAGCATAAATGCATGTAAAAACTTTGAAATTAACTAAATTTTCAATGAAAAATAAAGAAAAACTTTGAAATGAAATAATTTGCACTGTAAATATAAACAAAACATTGAAAACTTTTCAAAAATTTTGAAAATAAAAAATATTTACTGAAATTTTCCAAAAAAACTTTGAAACAAAAATTTAATTCTCTATAAAAGTTCAGCAAAATAGTGATTTTTGTTTCACATTTTCTTTGATAATATAACACTTTTCAATGCCTTTCTTTAAAAATCCCAACGCTTTTTACTTTTTTTTTCAGATAATCTTTTTTTTTTTTGGAAGTTTTTCAATTTCTTTTTGGAAGTTTTCTTTCTAAATCTCACTGTAATTTTTATCAATTCTCACTGCGTTTTTTAGCCTCATCCGGGTCCTAACGAATCACGTGCAAAAGCATGTGACGTCACTATATTTAAAATTTCCCGCGCTTGCACGTGCAAGCTGACAAGATGGCTTGATCAAGAGAGGCATTTAATAATCTGCTCACCGAGGAGCAGTTAGGTCGTATACGGGACGTCTTAAGCGCCCCTCCTACAGCCCCAGCTGCAGCTTCCCCCGCCGATCGACCATCGGCATCGAATGTCAGCCTGGGAGGAAGCCATCCCAATGCATCACGCTTTTTCGTGTGCCAGTTATTTGACCAGCCGCCATTCGGCCAATTCGTTATCAATCGTGATGAAAGTTGACACACTCATAAAATTGGATATCCTCTTTATAAGGAGACCAAGAATGCAAGGCTAGGCCAAGGGAAACTGCCGAAATGGCCAGTCGACATTCGATGCCGATGGTCGATCGGCGGGGGAAGCTGCAGCTGGGGCTGTAGCCCAGCGGACACTGTACGTACAATGTACGTACATTGTACGTACGGTTGGTACAATGTACGTACAATGTACGTACATTGTACGTACAGTGCCCGCTGGGAGGAGGGGCGCTTAAGACGTCCCGTATACGACCTAACTGCTCCTCGGTGAGCAGATTATTAAATGCCTCTCTTGATCAAGCCATCTTGTCAGGTTGCACGTGCAAGCGCGGGAAATTTAAAATATAGTGACGTCACATGCTTTTGCACGTGATTCGTTAGGACCCGGATGAGGCTAAAAAACGCAGTGAGAATTGATGAAAATTACAGTGAGATTTAGAAAGAAAACTTCCAAAAAGAAATTGAAAAACTTCCAAAAAAAAAAAGATTATCTGAAAAAAAAAGTAAAAAGCGTTGGGATTTTTAAAGAAAGGCATTGAAAAGTGTTATATTATCAAAGAAAATGTGAAACAAAAATCACTATTTTGCTGAACTTTTATAGAGAATTAAATTATTTTTTTCAAAGTTTTTTTGGAAAATTACAGTAAATATTTTTTATTTTCAAAATTTTTGAAAAGTTTTCAATGTTTTGTTTATATTTACAGTGCAAATTATTTCATTTCAAAGTTTTTCTTTATTTTTCATTGAAAATTTAGTTAATTTGAAAGTTTTTACATGCATTTATGATGTGCTTTTTACTTTTGTCCACAACGGCGCCTCATAGAATACTTTTGAGATTTTGACATATGTTAAAGCCTGCATCTTTTTCCTTATAATCATACTGACTGTGAATGTCTAGGCAATCACAGAGCAGAGTGAGAGGCCATCTTTTACGGACGGTCCCATAGGCGCCCACAGAAGCAGGAAATGTTTTGGCCCTTTCCTCCATATCGAATTCCATCAAAACATGGTTGCTGTAAACATACAGTTTGGGTATCAAATGCTGAGTCAAAACGCAATGTTTTTGCGTTTATATTTTTTCGGACATTAATAAATTTAGCAAGAAGTAGAGATTTTACCTCTCCATAGAGATTTTATTTTATGTGGGTGCGGTGCAGCAACTAAAATACCTGTGCTCCCATCTACCACACGCTTACACAAATATCTAGCCTAGATATCAAGGCTGTAATATGTATTTTCTGTTATTTTTTTCTGCTACCTAGGACCAAATATTTAAGGTGGCCATAGTGGTCCATTTAGTTAACACTTATCTCACCAGGATTCAGTTTGAGTATTACCTAAATACTCTAGAGATAGGAGGAGCAGGTGTACAATTTTCTTTAGTCTGGTTTTTGATTACGAGAATGCAGCACTAATTACTCAGCTGGTTTCCTTCCCTCACCTTAATTCCTCTCACTTTTGAAGGTAAATGATGTATTCATGATCAGCGAACAATGGTTGAATAATGATTGTCTACCTACACTAGGAGATGTTAGTAACAAATTTAATTACCATGGTGGTAGATCTAGTAATGCTGCACCCAAAGATACGTTTGGTATACATATAGGGCAAGGATGGATAGCCACATTTGGAGAAAAAGCCCAGAAGGGGTGTCATTGTTGGAAACCCTTAAACATGACAGGATATGTCGAATTAGGAAGGAAATTGAAGATGGTTCTGTACTGGTATGTTGTCTGTACAGAGTACATGCCTGCTAGTGGGTCTCGTGAAAATATTTCAGTTATATTAGATGAACTCTCCAGTGTCATTGATAGTCAGGAGGATAATGCACTGACGATTATACGTGGGAATTCAAATGCGGCCATGGGACACCTAGGCGGGAGAAGAAACACAAGCCCTCCGACTAAAGCTTGTAGATAAATAGCCAACATTATGACTAAATGTGAAGTAAATGGCTATGAATAGGCTCAGGGCCCCTGCATATGAGTCCCATAATAGCCAATCATCCATAGTTTACGCCATGATTCCAAGCTACTAAGCACCACAAATAATGATGTTTTGATCCATTCGGGAATAGTCTTTAAACAAGAAAAACAGGAAACATCCCAGTATTTGGGGTTCAGGTAATAAAATGTGTGTATTTGATGGGAAACGTGGGCTTTGGGGAGGATGTTGGGTCATTCTTTCTCGGACCTCAAGCTGGAACAGACACTCTATGCTCTTTGGATAACTGACAGTACTAAAGTGGGACTGGGAAGGAATAGGGGAAGAAAAGAAAAAAGAGGAAATGCACACAAGCCACATGTATCTCAGCTACACATAACATGGTATTTTCTAGTACCCAAAGTACAATTACACCCATATAATTCAGCTATCAACTAATTGAAGCCTGGATTGTATTTTTCACAACAATGTTGTCAATGCAATTAGTGGAACAAAGGAGATTGAAATTGCAGGTGTATAAATGGGTTAGGTGATTGATTAGCACTGTGGCTTCAGTTCTGTGGAAATAGATACAGGTATCTGTGTGGTGTCAATTAGACATAATCCCCTCCGGGCTCCCCTTAGACTCGCTGAAGTCTTCTAAAACTATAGATGTTTAGTGTCCCTCATAATCCCCCCAAGAATTATAGGAGTTAAGATGAAATGTTTAAATAGGAATACAGGTGTGTAGTTTTGGTCTGGGTAGGAAAGGCATTTGCTCTGAGCACTTCCAGCAAAATCAATTTGCTTGTAGTATACAAAGAGTCCGCTAGCATAACAAACTAGATAGCTGAAAGTTGATTTTGATGGCACAGTTCTTTGAAGAAATAAGAAGAAATCTAGAACTATAATGGATTATATCAGCATGCAAACACGATGCCAGTCTGACAAGTAGGCGGGGCTTGGGTGAGGTCAGATGCTCATATATGGAAGGCACCCCAA
>OZ012700.1:31751715-31761715 GCA_963942565.1 Maea johnstoni
AATCGTTATGATGACGTATTTATTGCATGTAAAAATAGATATTTACGAGCTCGTAACGTCAACGTCAACAAAATATCCTTGTAACGCAAACCTTTCACCAACGTAACGTTGAAAGATTACGTTAACAAAACGAGGGTATCGTCCATTTATCATCATAAGAGCTCGTACTTACGTTGACGTAACGAGAACTGCACAACCTCGTTACGACCTATGGCATTCCTGCCTGTGTACCAGTAGCCTAAGTGTTAATGTCACAAAAAAGACAACAAATGAGATTCGATAGATGGCCGCAATAGGGAAGCTACTTTGCACTTTGAAGTCAGAAAAACGTCATGATATCTTAGTCGATTAAAGGTTTCGTTCTATTTGGATATGTATTTGGGTAGGGACTTAGCTATTTGAGGCGTCATTTTTATATACATTGTTCCACATACACTTGCACATGATAACGATAATGGCCTTTTCCCCGCATATGCGACCGGCAGTGGTTTGATAAATTCAGCAAAAACTAGTACGTTCACCATTGTGGGGTTTGTTCGGTATAGTAAAACAAGTATGATATCCCAGTGGGGGTAAGCTGATGAAACGGATCCCCTCAGATGGATCGTTTCCATCGGGCTTCGCCATCGGGAAAACCATCCTCCCTCGGTGATCCATTTCATCATGTTACCCCCACTGGGATGTCATAATGGTATAATAAGGCTATCATAGACAATGTCTTTAGCAACTGCAGCGCATACTGATTATCCATTATGATCAACACATGTGGCCACATAATCGATTGCGTAACTCATATATCAGTATTTACTGCGAGTATTCATACTTTATGAGTTGCGACACGGTAAACATGTGTTCTTTATGTATCAAAGCCCTGGGGGGGATGCTGCTGGTAGTAAAATTGGAATCAGGGGATATAGTTTCATGGAATTCAAAGTATGAGATATAAATGTCACCGATTTTTCAGTGCTAGGACAGTACTAGAAAAACGATGCGAAATCAATTATCTTTAATCATTGGTTGATGTGGGTCAATAATCAGCTATGATATCAAAACGCATTCCCATCCCTAAAGATTAGTTTGTTGTGCTATGTGCATGTTAATTTTTTTATCACAGTCACCAGAAAGGCACTGCTATCGGGGTACATGTAATATCTCCCTAATAAAGGCATACTGTGAGGGATTTCTAATGGGGTACAGTGCAGACATTTAATTTACTGCACTAAATGCGTGGGCAGCCCAGGCATAATACACGACCGCATGCCCGATTACCACCCAGCTTTATGGTCATGTATGTATGGATTACCTCACAACTGAAAGTATCTTTGATTCGCGAACTGTATATGGGTAATTGGTGTGCTTGGCTTGTATTTAGGCTTATTTGATATGGGTACAACCAGGCGCTGGCAGACGCCCGGTCGACTGATGCAATGATTAAATGCCTGTACTGTAAATGCAAAAATAATCATTCACAATTATCAATGTATTAATTATTCAAAACTCTTATGAAACTCTAATTTCATGAATTTATACTTAACAAGAAAAGTAACCATCTAGCGGAGTGTAACCATGATTTTTTTTAATGGCAAACTATATGAGAGCACTCAGGTATCCCTGCGAACACACACTTGGGACTAGTACAGGCGAACTTGGATATACAGGACCACTGTACGACGGACTTTTGTCTATGACGGACATATCCTTGGTCCCTGTCCCATGCATATCAAGTATGTGTCATATGTGTATGACAGATCTTGCATATGACGGACCAATTTTCCTGGTCCCATTGAGTCCGTCATATCCAAGTTCGCCTGTTTGTATCAATTATTAATGAAGCTTGGCAAAAAGGTATACCATTGATAGATGCAATAGTAAACCAAGAGTAATGAAAGGACGGGAGCCGTGTCCGTTTATAATATCACTGATACGTAATTCTAATCATTTCTACTCAAAACTATCTTCGTTTGGTAATATGCACATTTTCGAAGTTAAAGTATGACATAGCGTATGTCATTTGCATTCGTGATAAAATATCCCTTTGAACTATTCGTGAAGAGAAGGGAATTTTTTCTAGGTTACAGGTTTTTATCTCGTCGTGATATGACCTAAGCTGTCGAAAGCGATGTAAAAAAATACTCCTTCCTTCCTCCTAATGCACTAGTTTTTACGATGGTGCAAGTTTTTTTTGATTTTTTCCACTGTATGGAAAAGGAAATAGTTTTTTCCACCATTTTCCGAAAACAGCAGAAAAATAGGCGACAAAATATATTTTGAAAAATCTAGCTTTTTTCCCCGCTGTCTTTGAGAAAAAAACAGTGGAAATAAATTATCTTCTTTTCTGCCGTTACCACCTGCACCATCGTAGATTTTCCACCGGTGTCACAATTCATCAGCATTCGCACTATACAAGCCATCTTGCCTACGGGCGTTATAAAGACAATTCGTCATTAATCAATCTCGCATTGTTTTCCTATTTCCGCCGACCTTTGACCCTGACCCCTGACCTAAAGGTGAATGTCGTTATCTGTTATACGAAATATTTGCAACATAGTACATGCCTTTCCCTATGGTTGGCGTGGGTGTACTCGATGTGGCAAGTAGTAAAGTAGTAAAAAAAAGTAGTTTGAGTAAGTGGATAAGGTGGCTCCGTTGGTTCGGTGTCGGACTAGTAATCAGTAGGTCGCTGGTTCATTCCCAGCCGTGGCACTTTTGTCTGTACTTGGGCTAGACAGTTTATTCCATACTGCCTCAGTCCACCCAGCTGAAAAATGAGTATCTAGCATTAATAGGACAGTGCTTAGAGCTTGTGCGCTATATGCTGCCTGCTGCTCTGCAGTATCCCTCGTGGGATTGAAACGGTTTCCGTGTGTACAGGCCTGCTAGGGGAGGAAGGTCGTGTGGACATTTCGGTGGATACAAGACTATACACCGAATACCTTTAATGTGCTTGTCTATACTCCATTAAGATAGATAGATAATCTTTATGTCAAGTCGGTAATAATTTTACATAGTAAACACGAGCTGCCAGGGCTCTTGGCTGACTACAAAATAACAATTTGAAATATAACACACAGGGTGTTACAGCAATATAAATGATGTAAGTGGCACATATTAATTGACGATGAGTAATATCTAAAGCCATACTTAAAAGTTACGTGCGCGTGACCTGGATAATCAAATGGAGGAAGAGTGATCGGAGAAATCTGCATTTCTATATACTCTAGTAGCAAAATAGTACACACGTATACCCATGGGTAGACTAGGTTCCTAGTCCCTTAAAAGTAAGTTGACATTCCCTTCTGTGCTGACCAAGCAGTGTGGTGTAGTACCAGGTATGGTAGATGGCACCACCTGATCCTCCTATCTCCAGAGGATTTGTGTCATACTCAAACTGGATCCTCTAATCCCCTGGTGAGATAAGTGTAAACTAGATTGACATCTGTGGCACCTCGACTATTTGGTGCCTGGTAACAGAAAAAAAACATAACACCAAAATACATATGACAGCAAAGAGATTCTATATGTCTCTGATGACAGTCAGAAATCTAGGCTAACCTATGGTGTATGGTGAAATATAAACAGTTAAATATGGAGCGTTCCATGGTAAACTCCGTGAAAGATGCATGTCTTTAAAACACTTGATACATATCTGATCTAAACTTTTGGTGCATTTGTAAAAGGCTGCTCCAATAGCCCAACCCCCCCCTTCTCTCTCTCTCTCTCTCTCTCTCTCTCTCTCTCTCTCTCTCTCTCTCTCTCTCTCTCTCTCTCTCTCTCTCTTGCTTTCTCTCTCACTCACCATCTCTCTCTCTCTCTCTCTCTCTCTCTCTCTCTCTCTCTCTCGCTCTCTCTCTCAAGATTCCTAGATTCAAATCCGGTTTGGGGCAACTTAAAAGAAGTTACCATTGACTTGAGGATATGCAGTAGTCTGTCCAAATACCATACCCAACTATTCCACCATCAAGAACATGCTTATCACGATCTAGCCTATTTATGGTAGAAAAAGTGACAATAAACACATTTTTAAATCTGACCCGAACGTAATTGTACAAATTGATACTGCAAATCTCATATACTTTTTGTTTCTGTCTTGAGGGTGACTATATTTTCACATTTGAGTTTATTATACTAGTTGGTTCTCTCGTGAATGTGACTATATTTTCACATTTGAGTTTATTATACTAGTTGGTTCTCTCGTGAAGGTCGCTATATTTTCACATTTGAGTTTAATGTACTAGTTGGTTCTCTCGTGAAGGTGACTATATTTTCACATTTGAGTTTAATGTACTAGTTGTTTCTCTCTGGAAGGTCGCTATATTTTTATATTTTAGCTTAATATACTAGTTGTTTCTCTCTTGAAGGTGACTATATTTTCACATTTGAGTTTAATAGCTCGCGTAGTGAGTCGGCCGAAGGCTGGCTCAGCGTAGCGAGCATTTACGGTATAGGATGTCAACAATGCCGTTGTCAATGGAAGTACATACTGAGGCCCTTGAAACCGTGTCCGCACTTCCGTCAACACTTCTGTCTGTTCGTCTCTTTGTCTCGCTCGCTAGATAACCTCGCGGGAAATGAGCACAACTTTTTGCTTTAAGAGCACATTTTGCCGCCAGATCGTTTCATGTTCTAAATATTTCTTAATCAAATAATAAATTTGGATTGTTTCCTTTAAATTGTGTCAAAATAGCGTTTTGGTCGCCGACTATCGTGCAACACACGCCGAACTATGCAACAACTGAAACATACATGCTCACGTGCGACAAATGCTGACGTCTTGAAATGACGTCATGTTACGATGGAATTCCGCGCATTCCAAAGTCGTAACTTCGATGTTCACGGTAAAACTGACTTTACTCGTCTTCCCGTGAATCGATTTCAATGCAGTTTAAATCGCTACAACCGCCACAAATAATTCTACATGTCTCTTAATTCTAGAGGAAATCTGTCGTGAAATGACGATTTTGCAACAGGTTGAAGTCGTAGTAATTTTTATGCCATATTTTCGGTCAATCGCTACGCATACTGTGTGTGGTTATTGCACAAATATGAAGCTCATATGAAGGGACTTCCAATATGTTTCAGCGAAGTTCAAGTAAAGAATGACGTCACGGATAACAATAACAAACACTTTGTGACTGCATTTGAAGGGTAATGCAGAAATATCATCGAGCTGCGCGAGCATTTAAAGCTTTGCTTTCTCATCATATTATACCAGTTGTTTCTCTCTTGCAATTGAAGGTGACTATATTTTCACATTTGAGTTTAATATACTAGTTGTTTCTCTCTTGAAGGTGACTATATTTTCACTTTTGAGTTTTCCTCCGCACACAAAAGACCGTGTTTCCTGGATTTTCCCAGCTGCACTGGAAAACCGGATGGGCTCTATCCGGATGAGATCCGGACATGCGCACAGTACTTCCGGTGCAAGGATGAAAGGAGCCTGGACGGGTTTCAGAGGTGCCCTTCACCAACCAACCATGCAATGGGAAGGAACTCTACCTTTGACCCTCACAACTGTAAATGCACTCTGCCCTGTCACATTTTGGAAGATAGTGAGTATTATATCGATATTAATATTGAGTAATTCAATATCAGATTATACTTAACTGGTGCTCATTAAACTGGCCACACGCAAAACGAACTTATATTTTATATGTATGATGATTTTAAAATGATTGAAAATGTTCAAAAAACATTTCAAACAAAATACAGATATATATGCATATATATATATATATATATATATATATATATATATATATATATATATATATATATATATATATATATATATATATATATATATATATATATATACATATATATATATATATATATATATATATATATATATAGTATTATATACACATATATATATATATATATATATATATATATATATATATATATATATATATATATATATATATATATATATATATATATATATATATATGTATATATAGTTTTAGCGCAATAATATGTTATCAAATTAAACCATTATGCTAACTATCATTGACTAATGACAGATAAATAGAAAATCTTCAGTTCGTAAACTTCGAGCTTTTAACTCTTCCAAGGAGAAGGCACATCTTTAATGAATATCATCCGCTATTTATTTCTTCATCTCAGTGATCGTATGACTCTAGTTAATCTTGATTGACCCTACCGTAGAATTACTCTTTCATTATAGGTATTGAGAATGCGGCCCCAAAATGTCCCGGTTGCCTTAGAAACGGTAACTATGCCGACATCAATGTGTGTGGGGATTTCCATGTTTGTCAAGATGGCGGCCATCTTGCCACGATGAAGTGTCCGGGAGGATTGTGGTTCAATTCGACCCAGAATGCTTGCGATTGGCCAAGAAACTTTTCCAAGGGAAGACAGACTCAGTGTCGCTTGAATGAGAAATAAAGTCGTCAATACTCGACTTTGTTAATGCCTGCAGAGATTTGTTCGGTGATGGTATTTTGATCTATTTACTCTCAAATCGAATTCATATATTCTTTTGAAATGAAAAGAAATCTCACTAAACGTTTCCTGTATTTATTGACATGACACATAATGAATAAATAAATTATTGAAAAATACACAAACTTTTCCGTGTTATGGCCTAAAAAAGTCTTAGCAGTAAGGAATCCGAAATTTACTTCGTATTGGGCCTTAAATGTCAATGATATCCCCATAAGGTAACTATGAACCTGCAGTGACCATCACCTGCGTACCTAATAAGATTATGTCAATTGAGTGAAAAGTTGTAAATACTGTAATGGAGTAGAATATGAATTGACTAAGGACGATTGGCTATGATAATTTCTACTTGAGAAGATATATATATATATATATATATATATATATATATATATATATATATATATATATATATATATATATATATATATATATATATATATATATATATATATATATACATGTACAGTCAAACCTCTATTAAGCGACCGCTCAAGGGAAATGTCAAAAGTGGTCTTTTAAAGAGGTGGTCTCTTAAGAAGGGGTTGTGGGTCTGAGCGAGGTTATGAACAATCAAAGAATTATTGAGGTTGTTATGTTTCGCTGAGTTTGTTGAAATATCTTCATTAAAATTTTAAGAATAAACAATTCGGAAAAATAAAAGTTGAACTATATCATTAATTGAGGACCCTCAGAAATGATATACTTTCAAATTTTTACCGATTATTTCATTATTTTATTGTGCCCTTTCCAAAATACAAGGAGTCTAGGCATTCAAGAGGCCGTTGAATAAAGGACCATTTACTCGTAGGGATAAGATTTCATTGTCGTTGGTCGCGTCAAGCAAGTGGTCGCTTAATCAAGGTAAAATATACAGGGAATAGCCTTGGGGGATTTGAAACGGTCGTTCAAGGCAAGTGGTCGTTGAGGCAAGTTTGACTGTATATATATATATATATATATATATATATATATATATATATATATATATATATATATATATATATATATATATATATATATATATATATATATATATATATATATATACATACATGCCTTATTGTATGATTTTGCTGCTGTGAGGTATGTTTTGGGACGGGGCTTTTAATTAGGTGTCAATGGTACTCGTCACTTTAAGATGGTTTTCATTAGATTTACAGATAAGATAACGAGTAACGTGGTATTTATAGTATTTATTCCATAATGTCTACACACTGGTCTTTTATATAGAGTTTTGACCATTGTTTCCCTCAATTTTACGATAAATATAAGTATAGTATATCACGTAACTCAGTATTTACACTAACTTACTGTAGATTCACAAAAGATTGTGTAGAGTAAATAATGCGAATTTACAGAAAATCGATTTTTACGTTTTTTAACTTTGCGAACATGGAGTGCCAGCCATACTCTCGAAGTGGCAGCACTAATCATTACGAATTTAAATTGTTCGTCCGAGGCATAATGCAAAAAAAACGCAAAAATTAAACTAACGCAAACTTTTCCGAATTTACAGTATTTTAAACTGTTTACATAATGTTCCTTCATTTAAGTAAATTTTTTGACATTACATAGTCGTGAAATCATACCAAATAAAACACTTGATGTACTCTTTCTCGAGTGTACTTTACAAACTCCTCTGACCAGGCTCAGGAATTTCGACATCTGAGATTTCTTCCAGGAAAGGATAAAAAACATGACTGTCACCAAGTCAATGGCAACATTTTCACAAGCCATGAACCGGATCTGGCTTTTACAGTGTTATTATTACAATATATACAGGTAAGAGATAGTCCTTCGATCTATGCCGTGTCATGCTGTAGTTGTAATGTATGTATATATCACGTCAATGTTAAAGATATGATAGTTTAGGCAACTACTGTAAATCACTTAAGTATAGCGGGAACAATAAGATAGCGATAATAGCGCTCTGCCCATATGCACTATTGTAAAATCCCGTCTTTATCAAATTCTTAATTGAACTTCCTACTGCTGTCCTCGTTCACCGCTATACTAAGATCGCGCTATCCAGGGCAGTACCGTAATTACGCTATATAACGCTCACGCCATATTTAAGTGATTTACTGTATTTCATAACCAAAACACCAACAAGTGATAATACTGATAACATTATAATATCACTTGAACATTACAAAGTAATATCATTGTAGCAATATTATACATTCAGAATATATGCAGTCATAATATTGTATTTTTTATCTCCATACCCTTTTCTTTATTTTCCTGTGCACTTATTCATGGTTTCCTGCCTTTAAATGATATCTATGACAAAACGTGAGAATACGTACCTTATATGACAGTCATAGGATATCACGCACATACAAATACAAAAACAAAACATAGTATGGGTACTGTAAATCACTTAAGTGAACAATAAGATAGTGATAATAGCACTATGCCCATATGCGCTATAATAACAACCCCGTCTTTATTAAATTCTTAATTGAACCTGCTGCTTATGTTCCCAGTCACCGCTATACTTAAATCACGCTATCCATGGCAGTACCATAATTGCGCTGTATAATGTTCACGCCATATTTAAGTGATTTACAGTATTTATTGTGTGTATACTGTCAAATACATACAGCTAGAAGAAACATCTAGGTATCATACTTCGTTTCAATGCGATACATGTTCAGAGATACAAACACCTCTTTTAATACATAGTTAAAATGTTTATATGTACAAAACCAACTTAAGTAAATTATCAATTATGGAGAGCAGTTAGTTGTTCTATTAGGAAGTGCTGCCATCTCACTACAATATCCCGTTCAGGGAAGTATAAATGTGTAAACGATATTTTTTACAAGGCAATGTCCTGTTTGACAATATCGATGCTCTGCTGTCTCAGAAAATCGTCGCATTATGCTTGGACCAACATAGATATGATTTGGTCATCGATCACATTTATAGCGAATTGCATATGTCCATTTGTATATATGTACAGACTTACCAAGTTTAGCGTCCAACCCTCTCTCTCTTGTACAGACCCACCTAGCCAATAGTATTTTGACAAATACGAGAAAAGTAAAATTGCATGATTGTAGGCTTGATACTTCTATTTCAAGCGACAGCTATTTTACGGCAACACATATAATTGCAATGGAAAATCCATCAAGTTTCCAAAAAAAATTCAGTTGAAAGAGTAAATGATATAAAATCAATTACTTAACTGACTATTGGATCAAGTCAAACAGAATGTGTTGACATAATCAACGGTTAGGGTTTCCTTATTTTGTTTGGGAAACATCCTCTTTGAGATAAACGCTCTGCTGCAATTCTCTATGCTGATTGTCAATAGATGTTAGATCTGGAGCCGTTCACATTTTGTAGATTCAATATCGAACGGCAGAATCCAGTATCGAACGCCAGAATTCAATGTTACCACTTGACCCCTAGAGGTCACCAGCCTAGTTCTGACCTCCAAACTTATTTCAAAATTGTATGAGATGTATTTTCTACTTTTTCTTAACATAAAAAGCAGGTGATAAATTCGTTATGCCCTGTT
>OZ012700.1:31766299-31776299 GCA_963942565.1 Maea johnstoni
TAAAAGAGGTGTTTGTATTTCTGAACATTTATCGCATTGATACGAAGTATGATACCTAGATGTTTCTTCTAGCTGCATGTATTGGACAGTATAAACACAATAGATACCCATACTATGTTTGCTATTTGTATTTGTATGTGGATGATATCCTATACTATAAGGTATGTATTCTCACGTTTTGTCATAGATATCATTTGAAGGTAGGAAACCATGAAAAAGTGCACAGGAAAATAAAGAAAAGGGTATGAAGATAAAAATACGATATTATGACTGCATATATTCTGATTGTATGACATCGCTAAAATGATATTACTCTGTAATGTTCAAGTGACATTATAATGTTATCAGTACAGGCAACTCTCCTTAATCCGGACTGATATGGGCCTAAATTTCTGTGCGGAATAGGCAAAATCCAGATTATGCGTATAGAAAGTATATGCATAGGAAGGGACTGGGACTTTCCAATCTGTCCGGTTTAGATGAAAATCCGGACTACACATCCGGATTAAGTAGAGTTGCCTGTGTTATCACTTGTTGGTGTTTTGGTTATGAAATAGTTAGCTTAACTATCATATTGTTAACATTGAAGTGATATATACATACATTACAACTACAGCATGACTCGGTAGAGATCGAAGGACTATCTCTGACCTGTTTATATTGTAATAATAACACTGTAAAAGCCAGAACCGGTTCAGGGCTTGTGAAAATGTTGCCATTGACTTGGCGACCCTCATTTTTTATCCTTTCCTGGAAGTCCTGAGTCTGGTCGGAGGAGTTTGTAAAGTACACTCGAGATAAAGTATACCAAGTGTTTTATCTGGTATGATATCACGACTATTGTTACTTTAATGAAGGGACATTATGTAAACAGTTTAGAATACTGTAAATTCGGGAAAGTTTGCGTTAGTTTAATTTTTGCGTGTTTTTTTTGCGTTAAGCCTCGGACGCAAAATTTAAATTCGTAATGATTAGTGCTGCCACTTTAAGAGTATGGCTGGCACTCCATGTTTGCAATGCTTAAAAAACGTTATAATCGATTTTCTGTAAATTCGCATTATTTACTCTACACAATCTTTTGTGAATCTACAGTAAGTTAGTGTAAATACTGAGTGACTTGATATACTATACTTATATTTATCGTAAAATAGAGGGAAACAATGTTTAAAACTTTATATAAAAAGATAAGAGTGTAAACATTTTGGAATACATATTATAAATATCACGTTACTTTTTATCTTATCTGTAAATCTATTGAAAACCATTATAACCCAATGCTGAGGCTACTTTCGTCCAAAGCACAAGGATGCAACGATTTTTGAAATCCAATTACACAATGTCATGTTTGTATTCATTGGATAGCTCTCACTGAGTACTCTCAGATGAGTACCCATATGCCAGGGTTTTAAGCATCATTTTGTATTGGCCAAATTAGCCACCAGCTGCGTAAGGGTTAAAGTGATGAGTACCATTGACACCTAGTTAAAAGCCTCGTCCCAAAAGATACCTCACAGCAGCATAATCATATAACAAGGCATATCTCTATCTCGTATTCTTTTTCATTTCAATATTTACAACTTTTCACTCAAATGACATAATCCGATTAGTTACGCAGGTGAAGGTCACTGCAGGTTCAGAGTTACCTTATGGGGATATCATTGACTTCTAAGGCCCAATACGAAGTCAATTTTGCATTCCTTACTGCGAAAGATTTTTACAGGCTATATAACATTGAAAGGTTTGGTGAGATTTATTTTCATTTCAAAAGAATATACGAATTCGACTTGAGAGTAAATAGATCAAAAGACCATCACCGAACAAATCTTTGCTGTGATGCTGGTGACACTTTCAAGATAAGACGTCTCCTAGTTTAATAGCACTCTTGTCCCCTTTCTAAAAATATATATAATGATTATGTAATCCCTGAGGTCTTGGTGTTTCAACTATAAGTTTTCTTTAACTTAGTTGCTTGAGTATGCCTAGATAGGACCACAGTTTCAATTTTACCTCAAATGACGTTTTCATGATCAACAAAGGGTACTTTGATTTGTAAATACCATGCATGTATGCTATATATACTAGGCTATGGCAACTTGTTGGAAAATTGGGAGTTCCTGCATGATAGTATAGTTAAAGAAAACTTATAGTTGAAACACCGAGACCTCAGGGATTAGATAACCATTGTTAGAAAGGGGACAAGAGCGCTGTAAAGGTATTCGGTTTATAGTCTTGTATCCACCGAAGTGCTCACACGACCTTCCTCCCCTAGCAGGCACTGTACATACATAAACCATTTCAATCCCCCGGGGGATATATCAGAGCAACTGGCAGCATATAGCGCACACACTCTAAGCACTGCCTTATTTATGCTAGGTACCCATTTTGCAGCTGGGTAGACTGAAGCAATATGGAATAAACTGTTTTGCCCAAGAACGACCAAAGTGCCCGGAGTGGCCGGGAATCGAACCAGCGACCCTCTGATTACTAGTCCGACACCTAACCAACTGAGCTACTTTGTACCCTACGCTGTACTAGGAGATGTCTTAGTTTGGATGTGTCACCTGCATCACAGCCTTAACAAAGTCGAGTATTGACGACTTTATTTCTCGTTCACGCGACACTGAGTCTGTCTTCCCTTGGAAAAGTTTCTTGGCCAATCGCAAGCATTCTGTGTCGAATTGAACCACAATCCTCCCGGACACTTCATCGTGGCAAGATGGCTGCCATCTTGACAAACATGGAAATCCCCACACACATTGATGTCGGCATAGTTACCGTTTCTAAGGCAACCGGGACATTTTGGGGCCGCATTCTCAATACCTATAATGAAAGAGTAATTCTACGGTAGAGTCAAACAAGATTAACTAGAGCCATAAGGTCAATGAGAAGAAGAAATAGGTAGTGGATGATATTCGTCAAAAATGTGCCTTCTGCTTGGAAGCGTTAAAAGCTCGAAGTTTACGAACTGAATACTTTTTATTAATCTCTCATTAGCCAATGATAGTTAGCAGAATGGTTTAATTTGCTAAAATATTATTGCACTAAAGCTATATATATATATATATATATATATATATATATATATATATATATATATATATATATATATATATATATATATATATATATATATATATATATATATATATATATATATGTATATATATATATGTATATATATATATGTATATATATATGTATATATATATATATATATATATATATATATATATATATATATATATATATATATATATATATTTATATATATATATATATATATATATATATATATATATATACATTTATAATACATACATATATATACACATATAAATATATACATGTATTTATACATATATATATATATATATATATATATATATATATATATATATATATATATATATATATATATATATATATATATATATATATATATATGTATATATATATATATATATATATATATTTATATATATATATATATATATATATATATATATATATATATATATATATATATATATATATATATATATATATATATATATATATATATATATATATATATTACCTACATACATATTCATACATACATGTTGGGCCAGTTTAATGAGCACCAGTTAAGTGTAATCCGATATTGAATTATTCAATATTGATATCTATGTAGTACTCACTATCTTCCAAAATGTGACATGGCAGAGTGCATTTACAGCTGTGAGGGTCAAAGGTAGAGTTCCTTCCCATTGCGTGGTTGGTTGGTGAAGGGCACCTCTGAAACCCGTCCAGGCTCCTTTCATCCTTGCACCGGAAGTACTGTGCGCATGTCCGGATCTCATCCGGATAGAGCCCATCCGGTTTTCCAGTGCAGCTGGGAAAATCCAGGTAACACGGTCTTTTGTGTGCGGAGGAAAACTCAAATGTGAAAATATAGTCACCTTCAATATAGAAACAACTAGTATATTAAACTCAAGTGTGAAAATATAGTCACCTTCAAGAGAGAAACAACTAGTATAATAAACTCAAATGCGAAAATATAGTCACCTTCACGAGAGAAACAACTAGTATATCAAACTCAAATGTGAAAATATAGTCACCTTCAAGAGAGAAACAACAAGTATATCAAACTCAAATGTAAAAATATAGCGACCTTCAAGAGAGAATCAACTAGTACATTAAACTCAAATGTGAAAATATAGTCACCTTCGAGAGAGAAACAACTAGTATATCAAACTCAAATGTGAAAATATAGTCACCTTCAAGAGAGAAACAACTAGTATATTAAACTCAAATGTAAAAATATAGCGACCTTCAAGAGAGAATCAACTAGTACATTAAACTCAAATGTGAAAATATAGTCACCTTCAAGAGAGAAACAACTAGTATATTATACTCAAATGTGAAAATATAGCGACCTTCAAGAGAGAAACAACTAGTTTATTAAACTCAAATGTGAAAATATAGTCACCTTCAAGAGAGAAACAACTAGTATATTAAACTCAAATTTGAAAATATAGTCACCTTCACGAGAGAAACAACTAGTATATTAAACTCAAATGTGAAAATATAGTCACCTTCAAGAGTGAAACAACTAGTATATTAAACTCAAATTTGAAAATATAGTCACTTTCAAGAGAGAAACAAAAAGTATATGAGATTTGCAGTATCAATTTGTACAACTACGTACGGGTCAGATTAAAGATTGTGTTTATTGTCACTTTTTCAACCATAAATAGACTAGATGTTGATGATGTTGGAAATGGGTCAGTATTTGGACAGACTACTGCATATCCTCAAGTCACTTGCAACTTATTTTAAGTTGCCCAAAACCAGATTTGAATCTTGGAATCTGGGAAGGGAGAGACAGACACAGAGCGAGAGAGAGAGAGAGAGAGAGAGAGAGAGAGAGAGAGAGAGAGAGAGAGAGAGAGAGAGAGAGGGGGTTGGACTATACAATTGCAGCAGCCTTTTACAAATGCACCCACAGTTTAGACAAGATATGTATCAAGTTATTTAAAGACATGCATCTTTCACGGAGTTTACCATGGATCGCTCCATATTTAACTGTTTATATTTCACTATACACCAACGCCGCCAATAGGTTAGCCTAGATTTCTGATTGTCATCAGAGACATATAGAATCTCTCTGCTGTCATATGTATTTTGGTGTTATGTTTTTTTCTGTTACCAAGCACCAAATAGTCTAGGTGCCACAGTGGTCAATCTAGTTTACACCTATCTCACCAGGGGATTAGAGGATGATATAAATCCTCTGGAGATAGGAGGATCAGGTGGTGCCATCTTCCATACCTGGTACTACACCACACTGCTTGGTCAGCACAGAAGGGAATGTCAACTTACTTTTTAGGGACTAGGAACCTAGTCTACCCATGGGTATACGTACGTACTACCGGTATTTTGCTACTAGAGTATAGAAATGCAGATTTCTCCGATCACTCTTTCTCCACTTGATTATCCAGGTCACACGCACGTAACTTTTAAGTATGGCTTTAGATATTACTCATCGTCAATTAATATGTGCCACCTTACTTCCCCTCTACTTATCATTTATATTGCTGTAACACCCTGTGTGTTATATTTCAAATTGTTATTTTGTAGTCAGCCAAGAGCCCTGGCAGCTCGTGTTTACTATGTAAAATTATTACCGACTTGACATAAAGATTATCTATCTATCTTAAGGGAGTATAGACAAGCACATTAAAGGTATTCGGTGTATAGTCTTGTATCCACCGAAATGTTCACACGACCTTCCTCCCCAGCAGGCCTGTACACACGGAAACCGTTTCAATCCCACGAGGGATACTGCAGAGCAGCAGGCAGCATATAGCGCACAAGCTCTAAGCACTGTCCTATTAATGCTAGATACTCATTTTCCAGCTGGGTGGACTGAGGCAGTATGGAATAAACTGTCTAGCCCAAGTACAGACCAAAGTGCCACGGCTGGGAATGAACCAGCGACCTACTGATTACTAGTCCGACACCGAACCAACTGAGCCACCTTATCCACTTGCTCAAACTACTTTTTTTTACTACTTTACTACTTGCCACATCGAGTACACCCACGCCACCCATAGGGAAAGGCATGTACTATGTTGCAAATATTTCGTATAACAGATAACGACATTCACCTTTAGGTCAGGGGTCAGGGTCAAAGGTCGGCGGAAATAGGAAAACAATGCGAGATTGATTAATGACGAATTGTTTTTATAACCCCCGTAGGCAAGATGGCTTGTATAGTGCGAATGCTGATGAATTGTGACACCGGTGGATAATCTACGATGGTGCAGGTGTGAACGGAAGAAAAAGATAATATATTTCCACGGTTTTCTTTTTCAAAAACAGCGGGAAAAAACTATTTTTTGGAAAAAAAGCTAGTTTTTTTTTTAATATTCTGCGGCCTATTTTTCTGCTATTTTTGGAAAACGGTGGACAAAAATTCTGTCCTTTTCCATACAGCGGAAAAAATCAGAAAAATCTGCCGTTCACACCTGCACCATCGTAAAAACCAGTGCATTAGAATGGAGTGGAGGAAGGATTCATTTTTACATCGCTTCACGACTAATTCCAAGTTGCCTCTTATGTCGCTTGCAAATGACATACGCTTTGTCATACTTTAACTTCGAAAATGTGGATATTACCAAACGAAGATAGTTTTGAGTAGAAATGATTAGAATTAATTATCAGTGATATCATAAACGGACACGACCCACGTCCTTTCATTACTGCTGGTTTACTATCTTATCTATCAATAGTATATCTTTTTGCCAATCTTCTCTAAAGATTGATATATACAGGCGAACTTGGATATGACGGACTCAATATGACCAGGAAACTTTTTCCGTCATATGCAAAATCTGTCATATACAAATGACACATACTTGATATGCATGGGACAGGGACCAAGGATATTGTCCGTCATAGACAAAAGTTCGTCGTACAGTGCTCCTTTATATCCAAGTTCGCCTGTACTAGTCCTACGTGTGTGTTCGCAGGTATATCTGGGTGCTCTCATGTATTTTGCCATCTCATGGTTACAGTCCGCCGGATGGGTACTTTTCTATTTAGGTTTAAATTCGTGAAATCATAATTTCATAAGTCTTAAATAATTAATACATTAATACTTTTGAATAATTATTTTTGCATTTACCCCATTAGAAATTCTTCACAGTATGCCTTTATTGGGGAGATATTACATGATATCTATTTTAGTTTGTGCAAATACTGACACATCTGATGATACAAAAGCGACAGTATTGCATATACAGAAATCTTACTACATTGCCTATACATGTAACTCAAACGAACAATTGGATACCTTATCATTAACTTGTAAATAACTGGAAAAAAATATGCGCCTAAGGGCTGTTATACCATAATACCAGTTATGTATTTCAACGACATATTACGCTTATTTCCTAACTAACCAACATCAGTATATCTTGAAATTAATATTCGGAATATTACGTTTTCTTTATTTGTATTATTTTGTGTTTATTTGTGATTTATATTATGTTATTTTGTAGAAAGTATGATTTTGTAATTGAAAGATTACAGTTAATTAACATACATACATACATTAGGGAGATATTACATGAACCCCGATAGTAGAGCCTTTGTGGTGAATGTGGTAAACAAATTAACATGTATAGGGCGTCCCAAAAAAAATGCAATCCTCCCCTTTTCCTAATATATTTTCAAAACAGCTTAAGTAACATCTAAGATGAATTCATGGTTAAATAGAAGGATATTTTAGAGATAACTTGTTGCAGTTTCAAGCAAATCCGATCATCCATGTCAAAGCTGTTAGGCAATGTTTGACCCCTCTATCATTTCACTCCAACACAAGGTGAATTTCTAATGCAAACCTGCATACTGACCAAGCTATTTTAGCATGCTGCTCTGGCTCAGCTGGCGAGGAGACATGAAAAACCAGTCTTCACCATAGGTTTTACATTGCGATGGAGTGAAATGATAAGGGGGTCAAGCTTTACATCACAACTTTGATGAACGGATGTGCCTGAAACTTCAACAGGATATCCCTAAGATATCCTTCTACGTAACCATGAAGCCATTTTTGATGTTACTTCAGCTGTTTTGAAAATATATTGGGAAAAGTGGAACATTGCATTTTTGGGGGGACGTCCTGTACATAGCACAACAAACTAATCTTTAGGGATGGGTATGGGTTTTGATATCATCGCTGATTATTGACCCACATCAACCAATGATTAAAGATTATTGATTTTGCATCGTTTTTCTAGTGTTGTCCTAGCACAGAAAAATCGGTGACATTCATATTTCATATTTTGAATTCTATGAAACTATATTCCCTGGTTCCAATTTTACTACCAGCAGCCTCCCCGCAGGGCTTTGATACATAAAGAACACATGTTTACCGTGTCACAACTCATAAGGTATGAATACTCGCAGTAAATACTGATATATGAGTTACGCAATCGATTATATGGCCACATGTGTTGATCATAATGGATAATCAGTATGCGCTGCAGTTGCTAAAGACATTGTCTATGATAGCCTTATTATACCATTATGACATCCCAGTGGGGGTAACATAATGAAATGGATCCCCGAGGGAGGATGGTTTTCCCGATGGCGAAGCCCGATGGAAACAATCCTCCTGAGGGGATCCGTTTCATCATCTTACCCCCACTGGGATATCATACTTGTTTTATTATACCGAACAAACCCCACAATGGTTAACGTACTAGTTTTTGCTGAACTTATCAAACCACTGCCGGTCGCATATGCGGGGAAAAGGCCATTATCCTTATCATGTGCAAGTGTATGTGGAACAATGTATATGAAAATGACGCCTTAAATAGCTAAGTACATACCCAAATGCATATCCATAAAGAACGAAACATTTAATCGACTAAGATATCATGATGTTTTTCTGACTTCAAAGTGCAAAGTAGCTTCCCTATTGCGGCCATCTATCGAATCTCATTTGTTGTCTTTTTTCGTCACATTTACTCTTAAGCTACTGGAGGCTAATGTCGTCAATACAAAATGTGCAAATAACCTGAAATATGACTGAAACCATGGCTCATGGTACTCATCTGAGAGTACTCGGTGAAATGAATACCAACACGACAGGGTTCAGATGTCTTTCAAAAGTATTTGCGTTCTTGTGCTTGGAAAAAAGTAGTCTCAGCATCGGAAGGGTTAAGGGTTAATGTGTGAATATCTTAAATTGGCACCATACACTATCTTACATTGGCACCATACACTATCTTACATTGGCACCATACAATATCTTACATTGGCACCATGTAATATCTCACATTGGCACCATACAATATCTTACTTTGGCACCATACAATATCTTACAATGGCACCATGTAATATTTTACATTATTATACCTCACTTTAAGATCGTAAGCCGTGATTGGCTGACTTAACAGTGAACAATCATCATGTTGCCTGATGCCGTCAGTGAGGGCTTCATGTTGCCCGTTGCCACTAGCGACACCTAGCGGGGAATGTGTGAATAACCAGTCATCTGTGACCTTGCTTTGTTTACAATTACAAACGGGGTTTGTTCAGTATAATAAAACAAATATGCCATGCCAGTGTGGGTAACATGAATGTCTCCCCTCGGGAGGATGGTTTTCCCTCGGGCTCCGCCCTCGGGAAAACCATCCTCCCTCGGGGAAACATTCCGTCATGTTACCCACACTGGCATGGCATATTTGTATATTGGCACCATACAATATTTTACATTGGCACCATACAATATCCTACATTGGCACCATTCAATATCTCACATTGGCACCAAGTAATATCTTGCATTGGCACCATACAATATCTTACATTGGGACCATACAATATCTTACATTGGCACCATACACTATCTTACATTGGGACCATTCAATATCTTACATTGGCACCATACAATATCTTACATTGGGACCATTCAATATCTTACATTGGCACCATAGGGTATTTTACATTG
>OZ012700.1:31781299-31958200 GCA_963942565.1 Maea johnstoni
ACTACTACTACTACTTCTACTGTTACTACTACTACTACTACTACTACTACTACTACTACTACTTCTTCTACTGTTACTTCTACTACTACTACTACTACTACTACTACTACTACTACTACTTCTACTGTTACTTCTACTACTACTACTACTACTACTACCAAAAGTTGATCATACTAGTATGATCCATTTTTGCTACTACTACTACTACTACTACTACTACTACTACTACTACTACTACTACTACTACTTCTGCTTCTACTACTACTACTTCTACTCCTGCTACTACTACAACTACTGCTGCTGCTGCTGCTGCTGCTGCTGCTGCTGCTACTATTAATACTACTGCTGCTGCTACTACTACTACTACTACTACTACTACTACTACTACTACTACTACTACTACTACCACCTTAGATGAATAAAAGAATGGATATGTATCGAGAGACCAATTACTATATGCGCTATGGTGAAGACTTGGCTACCCGAGGGGTAGACACATATGGCCTTATTGTGACGTCACTAGGAGACAAAGACCAATGAGGGCTGTCGTATCGTTTACATTACAGAGAAAGCTGCGCACCAACAAAACTCTTGGGCTATTCGCCGCAGCCTGGTTGTTAAGGTTGACCGGCTGGTTTTGATTTCCACTTTTTTAATTCATCTTAGCTACTATAACCACTACTACTACTACTACTACATATAGTAGTAGTACATGTACTTCCACAGAAACATCAAGTACTACTACTCCTCCTCCCACAACTCAAAGCTACTATTGCAGTTGCTGCTGATACTGCTACTACCTCTACTACTACTACTACTACTACTACTACTACTACTACTACTACTACTACTACTACTACTACCAGAGAGATGACTACTCCCAGCTACTACTACTACTACTACTACTACTACTACTACTACTACTACTACTGCTGCTACTACTCACTGTCTTGGAGAATGTAGCAAGGGGCGGTACACTTGCAAGTCCTGGGGTCGAAGGTACTGTTCTTTCCGAGAGCGTGATCTGTAGGTAAGGGGCATCCCAGGTTGCCCTTCAGGTTGCGGCCATCTTGGCACCGGAAGTAGTAACTGCAGTCACGTGTTGGGTAGAGGCCGTCGGGTTTGTCCAGACAGTTGGGATGGTTAAGGTGGCAGGATACTCCACTGTGACTAGGGAGCAAAAACGTTGGTCCGTAGTCACCTAAAACACAACGACAAAAGCCATAAGGACAAATTAATCTATATTTATGAAGGCTAGCGATGATAATGATGATTGATTGCATTTTAATTGTCAGTATTCTCATTATTCGTACTCTACCATCTCATCCTCATCGTCGTGATAGTCGTCGTTATTATTATATTATCATTATCATCATCATTATTATTATTATTATTATTATTATTATTATTATTATTATTATTATTATTATCATTCATCTTATCATTATCATTATTATTATTATTATCATTATTGTCATTATTATTATCATCATTATAATTATTATCGTTATGATTATTATTATTATTATTATTATTATTATCATTATTATTATTATTTATATTGTTATTATTATTATTACAGTTTTTATTATTATTATTATCATTATTATTATTCATATTGTTATTATTATTATTAGTATTATTATTCATCTTCTTATCATTATCATTATTATCATGATTATTATTATTATCATTATTTTTATTACAACAGTTGTTTGATAATGGTAATAATAATAATGATAATAATACTGATAGTGATAAAAATAGTAATGATAATGAAAATAATAATAATGATAAAAATGATAATGATAAGAAGATGTAGAATGAGATGACAATAAGAATGAGAATGATAATAATGAAAACGGCAATAGCAATAATACTTATGATTATAATAATATTTATAATAATAATAATAATAATAATAATAATAATGAAAAGGACAAAACGATGATGACTGAAATGCCAATCACGAATGCGTTTAATGACGACAAACTTGATACAGTGTGTATACGGTAAACGGAGATAAACTGTAAACGGTTAAATGATTTTAGGCATTAATAAATTTATGTCTACTTAAATTGTGTTGACACAAGTCGCCATGTTGTTTTAACTGCCAGGAAACACTGCTGCCACCTATTGGCCAAAATGTACAACATTTATTATGCTGCCCTCTAAAATGAAATATCCAAACTAAAATGTCACCAAGTCAATGCATGAAGTCAATAACCAAGATACCGTAAATACTAACAAAATACAACCCCCAAAATACTGAAAACACCGAATTACATCAAAAAGTCCAAATCAACAAAAAGACCAAATCACACACTCAGATTATGTCTGTTACACTGGCCCCTAAATGTGACAACTTTATTGAACATTTAAACCTTTCATTTTAAGGACAGAATTGAAACAGTCTGTTTTCTTAGATAACGTATATGGTCATGCAATAAAAATAATAATAATAACAATAATAATAATATTAATAATAATAATAAAAATAATAATAATAATGATGATAATAATAATAATGATAATAAAAATATTAATAATAATAATAATAATAATAGTAATATCAATAATAATAAAAATGATAATAATAATAATAATAATAATAATAATAGTAATAATAAAAATAATAATAATAATCATAATAATAAATATTTATGATAATGATGATGATGTTGGTGATGGTGATGATGATGATGATAATGTTGATGATTATAACATAAAATACTAGACAAGTAATTCAAAATCTTACAAGGTCGCTTGGGTTCTTTCCTTGCTCCGCAGGTGACCTCCTTGTACTTGGTACAGGTCTTTGTTACAGTTGACCAGAGCTTAGGAAAGTAACACGACTTTTGTTTCCATTGTCCACTAGCACACCGAAGATACCAGCCACAGTGTCCTGGGTGAGCCTTCGCGGCGCCATCTTGACAGTTCCCTTCAAATACAAAAACAATAAGCTACACGACGATTCTTGTAGCAAAGAGCTACTTACTAGCAAGACAAAGTAGGGGATCAATTACCGTACAACCACAGTAGGCCAGTGCGCATAGTGGCGGTTGCGGCTGTTGTAAAAATCTTCAGGAGTAAAAAATCAAAAAAATACTTTTTATTGGGCATAGTCAATGATATTCCTAAAGTAACTCTGAACCTGCAGTAACCATCACCTGCGTAATTAATGAGAATATGTCATTTGAAAGAAAAGTTGTAAATTTTGAAATAAAACAGAATATGGATTGAATAATGACAGGTGGCGATGATATTCTCTACCTGATAACACTCAGGAACCTGGAGATACACCTAGTGATAGGATTATGCTGCTTTGAGGTGTGTTTTGGGACAGGGCTTTTAACTGTCTTGCAATGGTTCCCATCAACTTAAATGTGGCGTGAACATTATATAGCGCAATTACGGTACTGCCATGAATAGCGTGATCTGATTATAGCAGTTTATTTTTACCCACATACAATTGCAGTTAGCCGGGCTCACTAGGGAGCAGGGGTCAAGTACTTGACCTCCGGCCCCTGCCAGATTGTGGAGGCAGTGGTTAATGGCTGTATGCAGTATCCATGTGCCTCGCCATGACTAGACTTTTGTTCTGCCCTGCAATATGTACATAGGATAATTTAATAAAGACGGTATCTTAAAATAGCGCTAATGTGAGGAGCGCTATTATCGCTATATTATTGTTCCCGCTATACTTAAGTGATTTACAGTACTTGAAATCTAACCACGTCTGGTGCATCTGGATATATGTGTTAGCTTGTGATAGATGGGAGCACATATATTTTATTTGTTGCACCACACCCACATCAAATAAAATCTCTATGGAGAGGTAGAATCTCTACTTCTTGCTAAATTTACTGATGTGCGAAAAAATATAAACACAAAAACATAAGCATGAACGGAAAGGGCAATAAACTATCTGCGTTTTGACTCAGCATTTGATACCCAAACTGTATGTTTGAAGCGACCATGTTTTGGTTGAATTGGATATTGAGGAAAGGTCCAAAACATTTCCTGCTTGTGTGGACGCCTGTTGGACCTTCTGCAAAAGATTGCCTCTCACTCTGCTCAGTGATTGCCTGACATTTACAATCAGTGTGATTATAAGGAAAAGATGTAGGCTTTAACATATGTCAAAATCTAAAAAGAATTCTATATTCACAAATTAACCCCAAAAGTCACCTTAAAACTAACAGTTGTTGAAATGTAGAAGTAGTAGCGATAGTAGTTGATATAGTTGTAGTAGTAGTTTTTTTATGTAGTAGTAGTTGTAGTAGTAGAAGTAGTGCCAGGAATGGCAAAATATTGTTGTTGTTGTTGTTGATGTTGCAGAAGCAACAAACCACCTGTGGTAGCAGTGGTAGTATCAGCAGCAAAAATAACAGTAACAGCAGCAATTGTAGTAGTAGTAGTAGTAGTAGTAGCAGAAGCACCTGCATAATTAGTAGTAGTAGTAGTAGTAGTAGTAGTAGTAGAAGTAGTAGTAGGAGTAGTAGTAGTAGTTGTAGTAGTAGTAGGAGTAGTAGTAGTAGTAGTAGTAGTAGTAGTAGCAGTAGTAGTAGCAGCAGTAGTAGTAGTAGTAGTAGTAGTAGTAGTAGTAGTAGTAGTTGTAATAGGAGTAGTAGTAGTAGTTGTAGTAGTAGTAGTAGCAGCAGCAGCAGCAGCAGTAGTAGTAGTAGTAGTAGTAGTAGTAGTAGTAGTAGTAGTAGTAGTAGTAGTATAAGTGGAAGGGAACTGCCCTGATGGCTGTGTGGTCTAAGGCGTCGCCACTGATTGTACGCTGTCTCTCACCATTGCCTGGGTTAAAATCCTGGCCGAGGCATGTGAAAAAAGTAGCCAGTACGTGGGTTTAGGCTGTCGTTTTCGCCGGGTATTCCGTTTTCCTCCACCAGTTACAACTGGCTAGTCATGACTTAGCCACAGTGAGACACAAAAAAATGACGAAAAACAAAAATTCCAAATTCCAAGTAGTTGTAGCATCAGCGTAAACAAAGAAAGATAAGTAAATTTGTCAAGATTTACCTTGAGACGAACTTGTCCCATACTGGCTATACAAAACCAGCAGCATCCCAAGTATGTAGAATCTCATGTTCAATGCTGCTTCTACCTTGTTAGAAATATCTGCTCGGCCAGTATGGTATACTTAGCTCAAGTGACTTGTTTAACAAGAACACCTTGACTTATATACGTTTTGTCTATAACCCCAAAAATCAAAGCGAGTCGTGACAACGATTTTTTTTTCTAACCAGGAAGTAAATTGGAAAACATCACTACAAATTACATTGTCTAGAAGAAGCAGTAGGGGTAGTGTTTTTTCCTCTGGCACGACTTAAGTTTTAAGTTTCAGTACTAGGGCCAAATGGGCAATGTCCCAGACAGTGTTGTCAGACATGCAATGTATCACCCGTGAATGAATTCTTTGGTCGGACACAAGAAGATCTTTGTATTCGTTTGCGTCGCTGTCGCATACATCAGGTGTAGTCGTGTTGCAAGGTTTTTTTTTGGGACAGCCGAAGGAAATATAAAACACTTTTTCTCGTCGACCTAACAAAGGTATTGCTCACTCAAGGGTATCTGTTCACGGCAGTCGTGTGGCTTTCGAAGGTAAATAGTAGTAGTAGTAGTAGTAGTAGTAGTAGTAGTAGTAGTAGTAGTAGAAGTAGGAAAAGGAGAAGGGGGAGAAGAAGAAGTAGTTGATGTAGTAGTAGTACTAGTACTTGTAGTAGAGGTAGTAGCAGTATCAGCAGCAACAGCAATAGTAGTTTTAAGTAGTGGGAGGAGGAGTAGTAGTACTTGATGTTTCTGTAGAAATAGTAGTAGTATATGTATAGTATAGGCATTATATATCATGATAAGTAGTAGTAGTAGTAGTAGTAGTACGTAGTATTGCAATTATTGTTATTATTATAATCAGAATCTTTATCATTTTTACTATTATTATTATTATTATTATTATTATTATTATTATTATTATTATTATTATTATTATTACAAGGATGATAATAGTAGTAGTAAGACTGTAATAGTAGAAGTAGTGGTATATGCATCATTATAATCTATATTATTTTATATTTATTATTAGTAGTAGTATTATTATAATTATTATTATTATTATCATTGGTAGTTAATAGTAGGTGTAGTAGTAATAGTAGTAGTAGTAGTAGTAGTAGTAGTAGTAGGTGTAGTAGTAATAGTAGTAGTAGTAGTAGTAGTAGTAGTAGTAGTAGTAGTAGTAGTAGTAGTAGTAGTAGTAGTAGTAGTAGTAGGTGTAGTAGTAATAGTAGTAGTAGTAGTAGTAGTAATAGTAGTAGTAGTAGTAGTAGTAATAGTAGTAGTAGTAGTAGTAGTAGTAATAGTAGTAGTAGTAGTAGTAGTAGTAGTAGGTGTAGTAGTAATAGTAGTAGTAGTAGTAGTAGTAGTAGTAGTAGTAGTAGTAGTAGTAGGTGTAGTAGTAATAGTAGTAGTAGTAGTAGTAGTAGTAGTAGTAGTAGTAGTAGTAGTAGTAGTAGTAGTAGTAGTAGGTGTAGTAGTAATAGTAGTAGTAGTAGTAGTAGTAGTAGTAGTAGTTTCCTGATGATGAAGATCACAGTAGTAGTAGTAGAAGTAGTCGTAGAAGTAGTAGTAGTGGTAGTGAAATGTGCGATATATGGACTATCACACACATTCGAGCCGTTGTCCTTTCAAAGGCATGTTCGGGTCATCCAGTATATATAGGCGGCGCTATATTTGGACATTTCATGTCTGAAATTAAATGTCCATGTAAAAAATACCCCCAATAAGAATGTCATCAAACCTTGCACAGGCTTTCATTGTCAGGTCCCCTTGTCTCTGAAATGAAAAAGGGGGGGGGGGGGGGTCATCATTCACGCCATCCATATAGGTGGCACCAAAGTGGCAAAAAATGTAATTCGCAAACAGGCGGGATGACTGGTGACCCCTTTTTCATGTTAGATTTCCAAAGGGGACATGCCAAGGATAGCTTATGTAAAGTTTCATGGAATTCTTATTGTGGGGTATAAAAAGTTACCTTACTGCTAATGACTAATAGTTGCACCAACAGCCTGCTTAGAGGCTATTAACTGGCTAAGATGGCCGCCCCCAGTGCTTCTATTTTTTTGTCTATTAGGAGGTGTTTGAACAGCAATATACTTCTTGTATGAAGGTTGGCACTGGTGGGAACTTGGGTTTTAGTAGAGAATACCATAAGAAACTATTTGGGCATCTGTTTTATACATGGTGGAATTGTCCTTTGAAGTGGGCAAATAAAAGTACATGGAAATCGCATCCATTGTACTTCAATTACAAATGCCTTCCAGTGTAGTACTTGGATAACTGTTATTGACAAGTTTATCATATCAAAATTGAATTTCGTGAAATGGTTTATATATGTATAAGCCTCGTCCCAAGACACAACATCATGCAGGACACTTCTTCTTGCCATCCACTCGTAATGAAACCTCCATTTCTGCAATTATTCTGGAGTAAACCTTGTAAATTGAATTTAGGAGGATTATGTGGCGCAACATGTATGTTATGACCCCTTTACTTTTTTGCAGCACTCTTTTGACTTAAATCAGTAGTCTTAAAAAGAAGCAAAACCAATGCCTTTCTCATTCGAGAGGTCATCAGGATCGGGGCTTAATTTCATTATTTTTAGATAGCTTTACAATGTTACTTAATTCGTAAACGTGATTTTTGCATCCATACCAATCCTATCTCTTTCCCTTAATTTGAGTATTTTCCCTATTTCCTTCTTAAAATATGAGTGGTTTATGTTACTTATCTGCCTTCCTTTATTCAATTGCTGATAGAACTCTTTCATTTTGATTTGAAATATAAGTTTGAAATTAGTTTGATATAGATGCATTATCGATAGTATCTCATTTTATCAACCTAATGTAATAAGATAAATTTTCATTTTCTAAGTTAAGAACTTTTTATTAGCATATAAGCCTTGCCAGGCAGACAGCCCTTCTTCCCGTAATGACAAGGCTGCAAATCGATTCCACAAAACTGGAAACTTGCCAACAACAAGACCAGTATCGCTGTCGCTGATATGGTGCTGCATTCTACGTTGCCATGCAACTCAGAGTTGAAGTACACCGGTCGCTGCCCTCGCTGGAAACATTCTCACACATTTCAGTGGAGTCATCAGAGTCGAACATTGCGAATCTCACCTACAACCAAATCTCAGTTAAGGTAACCTCAAACATTGCATAAAAAGGAAAAGATTCTAAAAAGAAAAGGATTTGCTTTCGCAGTCCAGTAAAGAAATTGAACCGAACTATGATCTTCAAAGTGCAATTCCAGTACTTGCTGGTCGGGTGTCTTCTATCATTAACATGTATCTGCCAAGAAGTAAGAAACAGGATATTTCAAGGCAGACCTGAATGTGGTTTTGATGAAGGGAGCATTTTTCAAGGTTCTGTATTCCAAGCCATCCAAGGGATTTCCAAGTTACAATGCGCTGACTGGTGTACGAACGATGCGGACTGCAAGTCTATTAACTATGGAAAGAAGACAGGGACGTGTCAGATAAGCCGAGCAACATCACCCACATGTGGGGCATTGACAGCACTGGCAAATCACACTTACCTTGAAAAAAGAGTAAGCTATTTTTTTCTTTATCAAAATATCAATTTTCAAAACAAAAATGTCACCATGCGTCAACAATGTACAACATAATGTGATATTACTCATTTCTGTAAATGCTGCTGTTAGTTTCAAAGGAAATTTTCAGAAATATCGATTTTGGGGCAATAATATCCTGGGTCAATATATTGAATGTATAAATACTTAACATCTACATGTAAAGAATGGCGAGATATTACTAAATTAAGATAATTGTATTGGCATTGGCAAGAACATATGCTTATACCTCGCCAACGTTTATTTCCTTCAAATTCTAACGAAATATATTCAGTCAACACAACACAAGAAATGCGAGCTTTAATATGCCTTGACAATGTCCACACACATTTGCATGAAATGGTACCTTCAATACGCTTAAACATTGTCCACAACCATTTCCTTAGAATTCCAAAAAGATATGTTGGAAATTGACACTCGTAGACATGTTCTAAATCTGAAAAAATCGGGATTATTTAAGGTTGGTAGGGCATTTCGTGTAAAAAAAATCGGTAGACAACACTGCTAAGACAATTGTGTGGTGCGGATTTCAAATATTTGTGCCCATTAGGCTCAATTATCAGTGTTTTACCCCTAATTTGCATATCAAATTATGGCCACTAAAATTTGAAGAAAAAAAGAAAGATAGTCTGGTCATCTTAGAGAATATTCAAAGGCACAAATTGACCAAGATGTATTTGGTTAAAAATAAAAGGTGGGAGTACTACAGCGCTCTGCATATGCGTAGTTGCCATGGTAAGATAGGGTAAACACATTTGCAAGATAACTTGTTAGTGCTAACTTGAAATATTGTGTCTACCAGGCTCAATGGTCAGCTTTAACCCTCTAATCTGGTTACCAGAATAATGATAAAAAGAACTGTTAGCTACATCTTTAGTAATGGGATAAACATCAATCGTTTAGGACTTATCAAGATTGGTATAAAACTCCAAAATCGTCAGACTGATGTGATTTGCTGTTCTGATTAAGTTGGAGTTAGGCTACAACATTAAGATACCTGGTTGTCAGGACAATAAGGCGTTTTGCCATATGGTATGTGTGGATCTGTCTGTGGATACCGGGCATCTAAATTCCTTACTTCTCTTTGGATTTGAAGGCTCTGCTCTTTCTCTTCATTTTTTTTCTTTCACCTAGAATTGATAAGCTTGTCATTGTTACAATGACAACGGGACCACTTTCTGAAAAAAACTTTATGGCACTAAATGACCTTTGTGTGCCGATGTGCCTTTAAGCCCTAATTCATTCATTCAGTGTTAACCGCCAATTTATACATCAAAGTGAGCGGCGCAAAATCTGAAAAAAACACCTGTAAGAAGCATCTTTAGTCATGAGGCAACACATTAATCAGTGTTAAGGCCTGTTGTTGCAAAATGAGAAAAAGTTACAAAATTGTCAGACTGATTAACTTTGCTGTTCTGATGAAATTGAATATCGCAGGAAATCATCTGTGATAGATGAGACAGAGACTACCTTTCTAGAATTCTCTTTCACTGGCAGTAAAATGTATTTTTTACAGGAAGAGCATTCGATAGTTTGCATATAGTAGTCTTGTAGTTGCTCATACAGTAGTTAGGTTATATTGATACAGACTAAACTGTTATAATACTTCCTGTTATTAAAAACCATCTGCCCATAAAGAACATCTCTACCATTCCCAAAGACCATCTGTTTCCTTCGTCATGTCCTTCGCCTTGTAGCAGGATTGGTGGAACGTACGTATACATATAACAATGTGAAAACAAAGATCATTCCTAACATCCCCAAAGGTACAAATACACATAAAGAACATTTTTAGTCAGCCTACATTGCTTTTGTAATTCGGGGTATTTGCATTTCATAAAAATGGAGTAATTGTTTATGTATTTTTCCACAGCACATCTGTGAGAACAATGGTGTTTGGATCAGTGAGGATTGCGGATGCCGATGTCTCATTCCCTACAGAGGAATTACCTGTCAAAATAGATATACTGGTAAGTGGAACTTAATAACTCTCTCTCACAACCTATCGACAAAGGGCAGACACACACATACATACACACACCCATATGTATATATATATATATATATATATATATATATATATATATATATATATATATATATATATATATAATATATATATATATATATATATATATATATATATATATATATATATATATATATATATATATATATATATATATATATATATATACACACACATCATTTCCAAGTGGCATACCTAAAATGCAAACATTCAAACAAGTTGGATATTGATATTACCCAAGGTAATGCACTATATAAGCCAACCCCCAATGAAAATGGTGGTAAATGCTCCTGAAGTGGATGCATCATATGCTCAAGTTGCATCCAGGAGTAAGCCAAACATACTATGTACCATGAGGAAGGGTTCAAGGCCAACCCCTGACGGCCTCATAAAAAGGCAAGGAAGGGTCAGGTCAAAGGCAAAAACAGATGTTAAAATTTTTGCCAGTAGTCTAGCCCTTGATACGATCTCTCAGAAATTTTGCGAGAGAGATTTTTGACGCTATGAACCCTTAAAAACCAAACACCTTGGGTATACTTCATATGTTATTAGCCCCCCCCCCCACATATATATATATATATATATATATATATATATATATATATATATATATATATATATATATATATATATATATATATATATATATAAATATATATATATATATATATATATATATATATATTTATATATATATATATATATATATATATATATATATATATATATATATATATATATATATATATATATCGTAGCGGTATAGGTCCTTGGCCGAAAGAAGGATCCGATTAAGCATACAGAATCACCTTGCTTTTAAAATATAATGTTTCTTGGTTGTCTTGCTTAATAATTAATAATTCAATTGGATTTCTCAACTTGTGATAGCGTCTAGCGTCGGCTGGGGAGATGGATGTGTTGTAGAGTGAAAACGGGACAAGTAAATACAAATATCAACAGAGCAGTTTAATAACCATAGCTAGGTTATACATACCACAGCAGTCGTTCATCAACAGCAACAATTCCAATACAATACAGTTCTATCTCATGTAAACATACGCTCCAAAAATCTTTAAAAGTCTGGTCTCATGGGGATAAGTCCTTCTATATACAGCATACTCTCATGTAGAATGTTTCAGGCTAATCTGGCACAGCCCACACAATAATCCAGTCCCAGTCTATCTCTCTCCTGTAGCTATTCTCTCACAATGATCCCTTCTGGCATATCTCTTGATTCCTAGTTTAGCTGGGTCGACGTACACGTAGTTACTTGACCTCTCTTCTCTTAATCTTCCAATAATCCAGTATCAATCATCCAGCCGATCTCTATTCTAAACCGCCATTACACTACTCTCTCTAAACTTCTCTTCACCATTAGTCTAATTCCACTTAATCGTCTGTCTCTTATCAATGGCTCGTGCCGGAAATCCCTAGATCTCACATGCAGAAGTGGCGGCTAACTAGACACGCGCAACATTACAATGTATTCCTAACAACTATCTACAATGTTGCAAAGTAGGTTCTTACTAGAATCAGCTGAGATCCACGTTAAGAATATACGTCAGTGAGGGAGCGTGACCTCATTCTTCAGCATGGGGTCAATCCGCCACAATATATATATATATATATATATTTATATATATATATATATATATATATATATATATATATATATATATATATATATATATATATATATATATATATATATGTATATATACTATAAATCACTTAAATCTGGCGTGAACATTAAATAGCGCAATTACGTTACTGTCCTGGATAGCGTGATCTAAGTATAGCGGTTAACAGGAACAGCAGCAGCAAGTTCAATTAAGAATTTAATAAAAACGGGAATTTTACAACAGTGCATATGGGCAGAGCGCTATTATCGCTATCTTATTGCTCCCGCTATACATATGTGATTTACAGTACCTATATATATATATATATATATATATATATATATATATATATATATATATATATATATATATATATATATATATATATATATATATAATATATATACGTGTGTGTGTATTGTTCAATTTTATCTTGTTTCAGTTTCTCCACCACAAAATTACATTGGTAACCCAATATTGCCATATCCAGGCCATACTGGGCCCTCGCTACAAATCATCTTGAATTACATCATCCCAGCTGACACCAACGTAGTATCTGTTAGCTATCTTCTGAAAGGATCTGGTAAGTGTTGTAAGATAGCTAGATACGTGGAGAAGATGCCGGAGGTGTGATCTCCATTTGATCAAAACAGGCGCAGCGTGCGTGTTTCAGCGCATGATTTTAGAGATGTGTCAAAAAGTGAGGCAATATTTTGAAAAGGGATCCAAGTGAATATCTATTTCACATAAAATCATCTATATCTTGGTTCTCTTTTCGAAATCCTGCCTCTGTTTTGACACCTTGTCTGTCATTCACTTACTCTTGGCTCTCTTTCTCGCCATCTTGGTACTCCCCTCGCATATGTGTTTTTTTCCGAAGACATGAAACAAATGACATTCTAATCTAAATCCCTCAAGAAGTACAGGTTGGACTTACACTGCAGCAAACACAGGCATCCTGATATGCCCTTTAATTCAGACCCACTACAGTTAAAGGCACGACGCAGTTTTTGACAAGGTGACAGTGACATCTAAAACTTAAATTTCATTTAAATCCATCTAAAACATACCCCACATTCAGAAATCTTTGAAACTTTGCTTGAGCTATCACTGTCAGATCCCCTTTGGAAACCTGAAATAAAAAATTGGAGAAACAAGCGTAACACCAAAATGGCACTAAATTTGCAAATTGAAAGTCCGTTTTAAAAAGTACCCCACAATAAGAATATCATCAAACCTTTTACAGGTCTTATTAGTAGGTCCCCTTTAAATGTCTAAAATAAAAAAGGGGGGTCACCAGTATTGCTATCTATATAGGTGGGGCGAAAGTGGCACCTCGTTTGCGAATTTTATTGTTTCCCTTTTTGGCGGCACCTACCGGTATATGGACGGCATGACTTGTGACCCCCCTTTTTTAATTTTTTAATTTTAAGGAATATCGAACTATGCCTTTAACCTGGTCATCGTGATATGAGACAAACCCAGGTAGTTTTGAGAGACAGCTTTCAGTCAGTGGCGGAAACAACTCCGACCACACAGTCATCAGTGCCTGTTCATTGAGTCAACCATCTTTATAAGTCGATTTGTGGAAATCTTTACTATAGTCTTTTATTCTATCGTTACGTAGGTGGAATTTCATTCCTGAGTGTTTGGCGACGAGGCAATTCCGGGAAGTACACTTACATATCAAAGAGTCCACTGTTGAACAATACGGCTGGTTACCACAAGCACAATCTTGTTTGTCCTCTCGAGGTGAGAAAAGGGGATCTCATAGGACTTCAACACCAACAAGAACCAATGGAACTGGCATATTGTGATATAAGGAATGAGGGCATTACCTATCCCTGCTCCACTTCAGCTTATGGTCAGGTCATCGCTGTTCCAAAGACGGACTCTGCCCTTGTACTAGGCAGAACTTATTCCTTCACACCTAATTGCCAGAGAATATATGCTCTACAAGTGCATTTTGTTTAATAAGACAATGTAAGGCACTGCTAGCCATGCTGCTAATTGGAGATTAATGCATGGTTATATCATTTGTCGAAATATCTAACAAATAATCTTATGCAATATACCTGACTTCACTGTGAATTTAGCAATAAGACATATATAGGTGAAAAATGCTGCCATGATATTTTTCTTCATGACGCAATGATATCATAATAAAGGTCTGTACTTGTTCTTAATGATTCAGAATGTTCTATTCATCTAAGATCAGACCAACCTGACAAAATGGTTGGTGAAAGCGATTAGCTCAAATATGATTTAAAATATGGCTTATTGCTTATCAATTATGAAAATGTAACAAAAACAAAAAGTAGATGATTTTCCAAACCAGAATTCTTAGAAAGTGTATGATATAGCCGTCTAAGAGTGAATTATCTGAGTGTTATAAGCTATTGAAGTTAAAATCAGTATGAAAGTTGCACCCTGTTTGCAAATATTGTTATGGGCTGGTAAAGTTGATATATTTTTCAAATTTGGACACACAACTTAGGAGAAAAGATTAAAAGATTTAAAAGCGTCTAAACTAAGCAGTAAGTAAGTTCAATCAAGTTTGAAACTAATATCTCACCAGAGAATGTTCACTTTCTAGAATTTACTGTTAGTAACCAGAACGTAGAATTAACCATTTACTTAAACACTTAACCTACAGATGCCCCTAAATTTTGAGCTTGCCATAAATCATGCAGGAGTAACATCGAAAATGACTTCATGGTTTATGAGAATGAATGCCTATAGATATTGTGAAATGATAGAGGGGTCAAACTTTGCCTCACAGGAGGATATTTAGCAGTATGTATAATTTTAGAATTATTGTGGATTCACAGATTTGGGGCTCAATATTTACAATGTGAAAATGATAGTCACTTCATGCACAACTAATTGGTTAACCCTCTTGATACTGAGGATACTTTCTTTAAGGCACAAAAACGCAATAAAGAAATCGAAAAAGATCTTCTATACCCTGTCATAATGGTATACAATGCTCTCGCTAGGTGCAATCACATGAGTACCCATTTTCCAGGGTTTCAGTAGTTCTTTAGCTTCGTTCAAATTATTTTGAATTGACTAAAGTAGTCCGGAGCAGCAGCAGGGTTAAGTTTATCATGTATGTACCTTTGGCAAGTAACTAGTGCAGCTATTTCTTGCAGTTCTGCTGTTTTCAGGACTTATGTAAACATTTTAGGGGATTTTATTGTGTGTGTTTGAATAGTAATATGGTTTGAATGCTACCTGTCTAGTGGATGTCACTCTTTGTTAGTTACCATAACAGGACTTCTAGTAAAACATGCCCAATGCTCCACCCATGTCCAATGTCTTCTTATCCCATGCAAATTGTCAAAATCATAAAGGGAGAAAGGCAAAGAAAATACAATCTTAACCCAAATACAGCATATTACTTTATGCAGGGTGAACTTCTTAATAAAACTTTTAAATACTCGACAAATTAAGTATATATATATATATATATATATATATATATATATATATATATATATATATATATATATATATATGTGTGAAGAGCATTTCTAGAACATATTCTTGAGTTCTTTTCTGGAGTATTGAAAAATTGATTTATACTACAGCTATGAAAAGGCGCCTGTCTGTGAGTTGAGAATGAAATGTCTCTATTTCTGGTTATATGATACACTATTTATCATGTATTAGGTAACATGTAGTTCATGTATAGTGTGAACCATTCGACTACCATCATTTCATAACCACAACAATGCACAGGAGAGAACTGCAAGGGAGCGCTAATCGCTACTTGCTATTGAAATTGTATCTAGCAATTGTTTCATGTTTTATTTCATAATCTATTATGCACATGATATTGACATGTAGATGCATGTTTGAGCTGAGTGCATTTGCTGCTAGACAGAATATAAATAAAAGCATTATTTGCAAGAATAAATAATTTATGCTTGTCTTTATATAACACCAGCACATAATACTGATCCATATGTACTAATTCCCCCCTGCTATATTGGTACATGGTAGACCTAGCTAACATAATAGCTCTTTGATGCGTAAGTGACTGTTAACATGAAGTTTGGGTATCCTGGCTGTCAAGATATGGGAGAAATATTGAGAAAATCAAATATAAATTCCACATGTACATATATAAATACACACACACGCACACACACAAGCATACATATATATATATATATATATATATATATATATATATATATATATATATATATATATATATATATATATATATATATTTATATATATATATATATATATATATATATATATATATATATATACATATATATATATATATATATATATATACATATATATATATATATATATATATATATATATATATATATATATATAGGAGCAAGTCACATACTCAGTCTCAAGTTGGCAACCCTGGGTTTCATGCTTGTGCAATCCTCAGGCCGTTATAGAGACCATTTAGGGTAAAAGGTCCTCACATGCTACATGTTGAGTCTTGAGTGTCCTTGACCCTGACCCTTCACCTCTTGGTATGTCACTTCCTGTGTAATCAGGTCAGGTCAAAGGTCACTTCCTGAGCAAAGGTGTCAAAATGCAGTTCATTACAAAAAGAGGGCAGCACAGTAGGTGTAAAAAATATTGCCCTTGTGCTAAAGGCTGGAGGCGGGGTCCGATTTCACAGTTTAGGTGGGTGCGTCCAGAACATTCTCATATCGGAACTTGGCACAGTGGCGGCATGTAGATACAATTTCTGCCCTCTTGTTTAGCATGGTGGCTGGATTTGCTGTAGCTATCACCATTTTCTCTGTGAGGCAGACGTCACATCGCCGTGTGCCGCACTTGTATGGTGCTGCATGGTGTGCAATGTCCCATTCGATTTGGTATTGTTGGCTGCTGTCCTGAAGATCCCATATGTATTTGGATAGTTCGGTGTCGTTCTTGTAGCTCTTATTTCGGAATGAGTTGGTGTGGTTGTAGTAGCGGGTCTTGAAGGGGCCCTCAGTTAATCCATAATAGTGGCGAACAGGTTTGGGAGGGGCTGTGACAGTGGCTTTGTACACGACACATTTGGTTAGGCATTTGCCGCTTAGTGGGCAAGTGTCGGGCCTCTTGCAGTTGCATGTGCGTGGATCTTCTGTAGGCGCAGGGTTGAGGATCTTAGCATTATGGCCGCTGATGATGGTGGCCATGTTGCCCATACAGCTGTAGCTGGTTTTTACGTTGTTTCTGTTGAACAGCTTGTGGTATCGGTGGTGTTGTGGGAAATGCTTATCCACAAGATCCAAGAAGTTCCTGGCAACGTTGGTTGTCACGTTTTGGTTGAATGGGGGGTTGAACCATATAACGTTGCGTTTGCGATTTCTCGGTTTCCTCTGTGGTGCAGAATACTCCATATTATGTCGGTGACCACTGTTTTTAAGGGCATCTTCATAGACGGGTTTTGCCTTATTGAAAGCTTGACTATCACTTGATGTTGAGCATAGTCTACTGCAGATGGCATCCGGTAGATGTTTCAGGATGGTGGGTGGGTGGTTGGATTTTGTATGGATGTAGAGGGGTTCATTGTTTGGCTTACGGAAAGGCCAGTAACGGCCTGTAGGCAGATCAAATGTGACGTCTAGGAAGTCTGTTTGATGCAGGAGGATCTCAACAGTCACACGCAGGCCACAGTCTTTAAATGTTTGGATGATGTCCTTTCTTGCCCTGTCGGATTGGGGCCCAGATAGTTTGAAGGCAGCTAGACCATCGTCTCTGTATAGGCCAACTTGGTCTTTGTTGAACTTGGAGGACAGTAGGTGGAGAATATAAAGTCCGACGAGCTCGCATATCTCTGCGCCATCGAAGCTCCCCATGGTCACATCGAACAGACTCTCATCTTTCTTGGTCCAAGTTGATTTCTCATTGAAGAGGAGGGACTTTCTAGAATGCCAAATAATGGATTCTTGTTGTTTTGTGATGGCGCTTACAGACTTGGCATAGTTGATAGCTCCTTCTAGCAGTTCCTCTGATATTGAGGGGTAGAACTCGACGATGTCAAACTTGATGAAGGTCTTGTCTGACTTGTCTTTGAGGTCGCTAAACCAGTCTATGACGGCCTGGGTGTTTTTCCACTGTTGGAGATTTGTGGATTCTCGCACGTTTCTGTTAATTTTTTCCACCAGCTGTTTGCTCACAATACCGATTTCGGTTTTGGCAGGGTTGATAAGTCTGCATGTGGGCTTGGATTGGAAATTCTCCTTATGGTCCTTGAGTGTGATAAAGGCCTCCCTCTCAGCGTAGATTTCCATACGGTCGTCAAGTTCTAGCTTTGAGGCAATGCCTTTGCCCTCGCGGTCGATTTTGTTCTTGGTGTCGTCACATGACTTCTTGTAGTTTTTAGTAATATTGTCATTCAGGAGCTTTTTGTATGACTCCCTACTCTTGCTGTAGAGGTTTGTAGATTTGTCAGCGGACACAAGGACATTCTTGGATGTACTGATTTCCTTTACATCACAGGCCAACTGTCGCTGGAATGTGTTACGCCTTGGGTTAAACTGGATGTTACTAATCAGGTTGTAGAGGTCATTTTCGAAGGGATTCAGGAGTTCCATTTTGTCTGGAGCCTTGTTAGTCTTGAAGCCATAAGTGATCTTACTGGCTCCTGCCTTTTCGTTTTCGAAGAATATGGCTTTCCACCTCATTCGGCGCACCACGCTCTCCATCTTTTCCATCATTTTCTTCATGTATACATTTTTGCTAGCGATTGGAATGTTTTTTAATGAGTAGCCAAAGTTCCTTTTCTCCATGTTGGTAGACATGCTGTACAGTAAGTTGACAAGAGAGCTCAACAGGTGGGTACCAGGAGCAGGAGTGGTTGATGTGGTCAACAACTTGTAGTAGAGTGCTCAATACCTTAGAAGCAGAGCAAGATATATATAGGAGCAAGTCACATACTCAGTCTCAAGTTGGCAACCCTGGGTTTCATGCTTGTGCAATCCTCAGGCCGTTATAGAGACCATTTAGGGTAAAAGGTCCTCACATGCTACATGTTGAGTCTTGAGTGTCCTTGACCCTGACCCTTCACCTCTTGGTATGTCACTTCCTGTGTAATCAGGTCAGGTCAAAGGTCACTTCCTGAGCAAAGGTGTCAAAATGCAGTTCATTACAAAAAGAGGGCAGCACAGTAGGTGTAAAAAATATATATATATATATATAAAATATATATATATATATATATATATATATATATATATATATATATATATATATATATATATATATATATATATATATATATATATATGGCCCTTGGCATATTTCAATGCCTCATTATCGGGAGGTTGTATGTAATCAGTCCAGGCCATTTTGCCGTTTCATGCTAAGGCCCACATGTAGGTTCAGTGTTAATTTTGAAAATTTGCGGTAGTGCGCTTAAGTAAGACAGTGCGCTTAATCGGGCGAATACTGTACTTCTTTCAGCTGGTCGGCATGGTATCAGAAGTAAAAGAGACTCCTACTGCACATAACTATTGTACGTACAGTTGGTACAATGTACGTACAATGTACGTACATTGTACGTACAGTGCCCACTGGGTGGCTGCCCTGAGTGGCGTCATCGCATTTTTCTGAACTTGGCCTGTCTAAAATTAACTTGTGGTGCCATCTGTCTGTCATATCTGGTACTACACCATACTCAGTTTAGTCTTCTTAATAGAAGGGAAGGAAACTTAGCCTAGTCAAGTGTTCCTCAAATCAGAGAGACTCAGCCCAGAAGCAGCGACTTTTAGTGAATTACCCTAAGTTAGTACAAATCAGCTTATACGATAGGGAATCATAATTTTATAAGACCCCGATCGTAAGTTAAGCCTTTCGTGATGTAATCCTATGCTTAACTTCATATAGTGTTTTTAAACCTGTGTGTCCAAACCACACAACCTCTGTGTGCGAATTAGTCTCAATGGCCCTATTAGTTCACATTTATAACAGCAGGTGAATGGAGTACTAATTCTGAGCATGCCCAAAAGCTAAAACCTAATAGGATTCATGTGCTCATTCTAGGCTGTCATATGTGTTTTTTCTCGGGATTTTTCTGATATCACACACCATGTGATAAAGATGGCCAAATTAGTTTTAAATTTTCTGACCAGTTGAAAAGAGTACTGAGTCAGATTGAGTATGCCTAAAACAGCTAAAGATTTGAGGACCTTGTGGTGCCATCTAGCTGTCATATCTGTTACTACACCATAATAATAATAATAATTGGAATTTATATAGCGCCTTTTCCATTCATAAAATGTTCAAAAGCGCTGCACATTGTCATAGATTGAGTCATAGTCCACAACGCCTCAATGGGCGAGCCTGAAAAGGTGTGTTTTGAGACACTTCTTGAAGGCCTGACACGATGTAGAATCCTTCAGGTGTTGTGGAAGCGCATTCCATAATCTCGGTGCACTAATGGAGAAAGCGCGATCTCCAAATTTGAGTCTAGTCCGAGGCTCATCCAGAAGGCCCTTTGCTTCTGATCGTAGATGGCGTCTGGGTTTATAAGGCACGAGCAGCTCCTTGATGTACTTAGGTGCAAGTCCGTTTAGCGCCTTGTATACCAGCAGTAGGACCTTAAATTGGATGCGGAATTTGATTGGTAGCCAGTGAAGCTTGATGAGAACAGGTGTGATATGTTCATACTTCCTGGTTCTCGTTACTATCCTTGCTGCACTGTTTTGTAGTCGCTGCAGCTTTGCAATCAAATCCTGTTGTATTCCAATTAGGAGAGCATTGCAGTAATCCAAGCGAGACATCACCAGTGACTGCATCACTGTTTTTGTGGCATCTTCTGTTAACACACGTCTCGCTTTTCCAATATTTCTCAGGTGAAAGCTAGATTTTTTGACAACACTTTTGACATGGGGTGCCATGATCAGTTGAGAGTCAAACATAGCTCCCAGATTCCGCACAGGCTCAGATGCAACAGACACATCAGTCCCCGCTACAGAGAGTGACTTAATGTTCAGTTCAGCTAGGTGTTTCTTAGAGCCGAATAGAATGATTTCAGTCTTGTCATTGTTGAGTTTCAGCTTGTTCTGAGACATCCAGACACTAATGTCACACAAACATTTTTCAAGATTTAGGATTTCACTTTTGACTATTGCGTTATCACTTGTCTTTTTGAATGATAAGCAGAGCTGGGTGTCATCAGCATAGCCATGATTGTTCAGACCGTAGGATCGGATTAGCTGTGCCAGAGGTATGATGTATATTAGGAACAATAGTGCACCCAACACAGATCCCTGTGGTACAGACCACAGGATTTCCTGATTTTCGGAGAAGTCATCATTGATTTTAATCCTCTGTTTCCTGCCCAGCAGGTACGATTTGAACCACTGTAGAGCAGATCCTTTAACTCCCAGAACTGACTCCATCCTAGATAGAAGGATGGAGTGATCGATTGTATCGAAAGCAGCGCTAAGATCGAGTAACACAAGGATCGCAGCCCCACCCTGATCGAGAGTGCGAAGGGTGTCGTTCTGTACCCGCACAAGTGTAGTCTCAGTGCTATGACATGCTCTGTATGCCGACTGCATGGGTTCATGTAGCTGATTGATAGTCATGTAATTTGTAAGCCTTGCTGCAACTACCCTTTCCAATACTTTTGACAAGAATGATAAGTTGCTTACAGGACGATAGTTCTTGAGCACCTCCGGGTCGAGATCATCTTTCTTCAGTAACGGAGTGACTAATGCCTGTTTCATGGAGTCAGGCACGTCACCATACTCAGTTAAGACTACTGGGTATGGTAACTTATCACAAAATAAGATAGGATATTATTCAATTGTCCCTCGAATCAGAGAGACTAATGAGGGCACAGAAGAACAGGCATGTAGTGGAGTAACCATTAGTAACTACATATCAGCTAGTACGGTTATATTTTTATATGACCCCGATCGTAGGTTAAGATACTTTCGTGTTGTAATCCTATCGTAAACCTCATCAGAGAGATTCTATATATATGGTGGTCTCTGACCTCATATACTGTATTTCATCCTGTAAGTCAAAACCACACAACCCCTGTATGCAGTTTAGATTAACTTATATTGACAGGTGCTACTACTGTTAGAATGCCGCCGCTTAGAGAGAAATATATATAACATGAATAAAGCTGAGTGGCCTATAGTACTGCATTTTATTAATGGCGGGGAGAGAGTTCCATAAGTATCAGTTTATATTGGCATGACAATCTAAACACTCCCAATTTTGCTGAAAAGCACATGTCTGTGCGTACATGGACTACCCCTGCGGTTGCGTAGCTATTTTGATCAACCTCAGTCACCAAAACAATATAAGTATGACAACGTTGGTGGCCTCTACCGGGAAATGTACACCACAATCAGCCTTGCCAGCAGACAAATATTTCATATCGCACACAATAGAAATTACATCTTAAAAGCTTGCCCCTGTATCAGGCTTTGAAGTAGATGATTTGTCCAAGAAAGAGAATTTATGGTCAAAGGGATTCTTAAGGGTCAGTCTGGTAACTACCGGTAATGACCATTGTGTTCGGGACGTAATAGGGGGAGAAATACGGGGCTAAGGATGGGAAAATAGAGGTTTCTGTAAGATAATCTTTTTTCGAGCAGAACACTCAACCTAATGGAGGAGCATTAAGTACAAAATGGAAAAGAGGTAGGGCGCATGTGCGTATAGCCTAGATTTCTAGGCTGTCATATGTATTTTTTTCTCTCATTTGTTTCTGTTACAAGGCACTAAATAGTCCAGATGGCCATAGTGTCCAATTTAGTTTACATTTGTCTCACCAGGATTCAGTTTGAAACATATAGAGATAGGAGCAGGTGGTGCCATCTATTTACCAAACCTGGTACCACACCACAGTGCTTGACGCGAGGTTCCGGAACCCGCCGATAGGCGGCTTCAAACACGTCGAATGCCTTTATGGAACGCCTTGGATTGTTTCATTACTGAAAACTTGGTTCTTCCAGTTATGTATGATAGCGTCCACTCTGTTTTGGTCAAACAGCATGGATACATTCAATGGACCAATTGTACTAAGAATACACTTTTAGGAAATTAAATAACCTTTTTTTAAATCAGTGAAATTAGCGATTTTACAGTTTTGATGACGTCACAAGTAATTGGAAGCTAATTATAATACGCGACGGTGGCGACGCGTAGCGGTGTTCGTTTACACTACAGACCTGTAGTGTAAATGAACGCCGAACACGAACACGTTACAGTCAACCTCCCCACCCCCCCCCCCCCCTACTACACCCATTCTACTGCCAACACATGGCATCCAACCCTAGTTCCGAAAAACTCTGGGTCAACACACAAGGGAAGGTGAACATTACAGGGACTAGGAGCCTTGTCTAATGTGCCGTTAATATCTCGTTAGTGCTGCCCCTAGCGGGCTAGATGTACACTAAGATGTGTTTTTGTTTTTTGAGGCTATTTTAATAGCCCAAACCTACGAACATCTGTAAGGTCTTGCTATTAGGTTAGGACTTGAAAATTTGAGCCTCCCTTTTGGGTTAAGGAGCGAGTCCATTAGATAACTTCCAATGTGAGCAGGTAACAACTTGGAGATAAAATGTTGATTTAAAACATCCATATCAGCATTCAGTGTAATTCACAATGCCACAGTAGAAAAAAGATCGACATGATGCTCACATTACAAATAAGGCCTAAAAAAAGTTGTTTGTTTCCTGTAACCCTACCCTATCAAGCTTTTATTCAAAAAAATCCCATCCAACTCCAAATCAATGTAAAACATGCATAAAACACACATTTTTTACCAAAAAAATAAAGCAAAAAAAAAATGTTGCCGCCCTACCTACCATATTTTTTTTCGGACTGTTACAGGAAACAAACAATTTTTTTTTTCTTGGCCTAACATAAACCTTTTTACGGGAATAAAAACATTAAAGGCAAGTCATTTAGGTATTGATAATTTATTGAACATGTTCTTGCATGTAATGGAATTAAACAATACTCCCCCACTTATATGTGTGATTTATACCACAAAGTCTTCTCCCTCATTAGATACCCCATGTAACATTTGTATACAACTGAGAAAGACTTAAAAACAAAGTAGTATTCCCCTGTAACATTTTTACAAAACTATGAGAAAAAATCGGAGACAGATTTACTTATATGTACCTTTGACTTGTACCACACAGTATTCACCTGAATCTGACAATAACTCGAAAATTAAGAATGATATCACAAAATATTTGAAGGGAAATGTTGGTCGTTTTCTGTTGAATATTTCTTCTTCGAAAATATTCCCAATTTTGTCCGAAAATTGTTAGGCGGCTTTCTGCCGCCGCCAGTATTACTGGATCTGGATCTATGATCCTTTAGAAAATAACTTAAGAACTAAACATGAATTCAAAAAGTATTTGTAAAGAGTTGTTGGTCAGGTTCTGATAAATATTTAATATTTTCCATTAAGTGAAATAGCACTCCCCAACTCTGTCAGAGATACTGTAGTATTAAAAGGGTTGATACTGGAATTTTAATTTTCATCACTTTTCCCGCCAGATTGCAGCTGAGTGTGAATAGCCAGTGGAAGTGGTGGAGGAAACTTGAGTACCCGGCCAAAACCAATGCCTAACCCCAAGTCACTGACAACTGTCTCACGTGCCCAAGCTGCAATGTGAGAAAGTTGGCTTTTTTTTCAACAACTATTAGCAAATGTGACATATACAATGATTTCAAGCAACTATTTACAAAATCGTACTTTCCATGTAGATTTCACAAAAACATAGATGATTACAACATTATTCATTAACCCTACCATCCCTTGAGTATGAAGGTGATTTAACCCTTTACGTTCTGAGGCAACTTTTTTCCAAGGCGCAAGACGGCAGAAATGTTTGTAAACAAGCCAAACCCTGTCATGTTGGCATTCATTTGTATGCTCTTGCTGTACTTTCAAATGAGTACCAATTTGCCGCGGTTACAGTCATACTTTATCGAAATTAGTCACCAGCAGCAAAAGGGTTAACCAATTAGAATACATTTCAAAAATGAAGAAACATTATGTAATATACCTCAATGAGAATAGTTCTATATGCAGTTATGAAACAAAATTTAAACATTTGATTTTTAAAAAATTTCCAAAGTTATCAAAAAAACATCTTTTATGTTGCCTAGCAACCATAGTAATCAGAGATAAAAGGGTTAATGTGAAAAATACATAATGATATAAAAGTTGATCATCAATAAGCTAATAAATGGTGGGTAGTTTATAGCAGAAATTATAGCTTGTTATATTGTTAAGCTTCGTTCGTTATGAATAATGTACACATTCTTCATCTGTTAGCAAGACAAAGTCAATGTGATAAATGTACCCTTTATTCTTATTTAAGTGCAAAAAAACAAACGATAGTGGAGACTAAGAACTATATACCATCTTTATAAAACCCACACACAGTAACACCTATGTGACTGAGGATGAAACTATGTGACAAAGGATGGACCTCTGTAACAAAGGATGCAACTCTCTTACAAAAGATGAAACTCTGTAACAAAGATCAAACTATGTTACAAAAGAATGCAAATCTGTAACATAAAATGAAACTGTGACAAAGGAAGAACATTTTGTAACAAGAGATTGACATCTGTAACAAAGGAGGCAACTCTGTAACAAATAATGCCAATATGATAAAAATAAAGCAACTTTATAACAGGACCTAACTACAAATCAAATTGCACTTATACGTAACGAAGGTCTCGCTTTGGTTTTTATATGATGACATTTATGCTGCCAAGTTTAGCAAATAGTACACATAATGCTGTAATGTCTTTGGGAATTACTGCAATTGACCAAGAAGAGGTACTATCTCATGCTTTTGAATTCCTGGTTCTGGGACTCAGTAGTACTCTGCAACTCTTTGAGTTAGGGCTATAAACCAGAGAAATTGTGGGCCATAGGCTTAGCCAGCAGGGCATCTGGACATCATTTGGACACCTAAACCCTCAAAATATGCCCCTCTGGACAAACATAATTTAGTATAATATTATTTTCAAACATAAATTTTATTTATTTTAACACCAATGTGAATTCCATGTAAGTAAGCACATGTTTATGGTTGTAATCTAAATATATTGTGGTCTCCCCTAAAATATAGGATGCCTCAAAATTTGAATACTGACAATGTTGGGCCCCCAGTTTCTAAATCCTGACTAAGACCCTGACTAAGACCCAAGCAGAATTCCAGCACCAAGAAATTTTTCATCAAATTCTTTTTGAAAATGATAATGAAACATGCTCATATTGTTTACACTGCAAGAAGGATACAACAGAAATAAAAGCTGAGGCTCCCTGTAAATGTTAACTTAATCATTACAAGGAAAAGTATGGGAAAGAGGACAAAATAGTCATGCATTTTTTCAGTCTTTTGGGGTCTTTCTGGAATAAGGGCAACCCTGGTCTCTTTATGTTTGAACCGGTCAATGTTTTAGAGCTCAAGAAATTGTCGTCTGGATCTATGAATTTTTTGATAGAATCTTTTGAAAAATGATTGATTTTACAAAATACTTGAAGGAGAGTTGTTGGTTATGTTCTGAATAATATTCCTCCTTCAAATTTTTCCCACACTGTACTTTTGGCTGTACAATTTCATCAAAATATTCAGGCTTTTGAAAAAAGATTGATTTTACAAAATATTTGAAGGAGAGTTGTTGGTTATGTTCTGAATAATATTCCTCCTTCAAATTTTTCCCACACTGTACTTTTGGCTGTACAATTTCATCAAAATATTCAGGTTTTTGAAAAAAGATTGATTTTACAAAATATTTAAAGGAGAGTTGTTGGTTATGGTCTGAATAATATTCCTCCTTCAAATTTTTCCCACACTGCAATTTTGGCTGTAAAATTTCATCAAAATATTCAGGCTTCTGAGCATTAATGGATGAAGTAGTAAGCGGACTGTTTTACAGTTTCAACATACCAATATGACAAGGTTTAGATGTTTTTCAAAGATTTTGCGTCGTTGTGCTTTGGACAAAAGTAGCCTCAACATTGCAAAGGTTAAGAGGTACCGGTACTGGTATAAGTATCTTTTCAAAAAGTACTGTATTGTACTGTTTCATTCCTTAGAGGTGCCCTTAACAATACTAACCACTGTGAAGTTATCATGAATTAGGGATTGTCCACAGATCCTAAGCATGATTATTCACAACAAAGTTTATAAGGTAATTATGCAATAAAGTATCGATAACAAAACCATTAAAATACTGCCCCGTTTCATTGGTACCGATGCTGTATCGTACCATTACATTCTTAGAGGTATCCATCCCTATAGTGAAATGATGAGTGAAGTTTTCTCTATTGGTAAGTGTTTTTCACTCCTACATAATTTCTTACCACCATGAGTTACCCATATGTCTATCATGATGTGTGGTTAGTGCACAGTAGTTATGTGGCACTGTCAAGCTTACTGTAGAATAGGAAATTAATCTGAGGTGCAAATTAACCGAATTTGTGATTTTGTGTTTTTCTGAGAATTTTTATTCCGAAAACCCAATATTGAAGGTTAATATTCTAATGACAGGAATAATAAATTTGACTTTCATTATACCGGACTGACCTCACTCGGGAAAAGTTTGGCAGAATAAACCACTTTGATTAATTTCCTATTCTACAGTATGTGGTCAGCATGTGGTAGCTACATATGGCAGTGTCTTGGTTGCACAATTACTAGACACACTTGTACCAGAGAAAAACTTTGTTTCCCGCCCAACTTGTTGCATAAATTGTTCCAGTTTTTTCATAAGGGAATGCATATATTCCCTGCACTGTAGCTAAACTCTGCAGACATATCAGCTTTGTGTGTACACAGCATAATACTCACCCTAATAAAATTTGAATTTGATATCTGTATGCATTTTAATGTTTTCATATTAGTTGTGTGCATCAATGACCTTCAAATAGAATTGTATAACTTAATTTTAAATCAAGAGAATTCTTAGAACAGTAAAATAAAGAAGCAACTTCACATTTCATGTATTTATCCTACTGGAAGGTACTAATGGTCTGACAACTTAAAATAACTTATCAATTAGATTAATATCTGAAAACAAAATCGAGCCAGAAATGTTGAACGAAATAGAAATCTTTCAGTAAAATATTTCTCGAGATATTGCTATGGTGTCAAGATATTTTCAGACCATGTGTATGCTTCAGATATTATTGGGTTGATGAAAAAGTTTTTTATATACAGAACAATGGCATAAATATCAAACCATCCTGGTACCTTGGGGCTAAAAGCTTTTTATATATACATATATAAATGTATATATAAATGTATATATAAATGTTTATAAATATATATAAATGTATATATATATATATATATATATATATATATATATATATACATATATATATATATATATATATATATATATATATATATATATATATATATATATATATATATATATATATATATATATATATGTATATATATATATATGTATACATATATATATATATATAATATATACATATATATATGTATATATATATATATATATATATATATATATATATACATATATATATATATACATATATATATATATACATATATATATACATACATATATACATACATATATACATATATATATACATACATATATACATACATATATATATATATATATATATATATATATATTTATACATATATAAAACACACACACATATATATGGTGATGATCTCACCGCTGCCAAAAAGCCTGTGCTACCTGCACATCACCACATTATTTCTCCCATCACGTGCCCTCATGTACACATAGCTAGGAGAGTGATCGGTTTGGAATCAGAATCGGGAAAAAAGCAGAGATCACGATAGTTTCACGGCCGCCAGAGAGCCACTGTCTTTTCTATTTGTTCTCCCCGCCTCGCGCTCCTGCTTCTTTCGGAGCTGCTCCATTTGCCGGTGCTCGCGCTCGAGTCTCCGCCGTTCCTTAATGGCCGCCTCGGCCTCCCAGGAGAGATCCTCGTTCACGCCCTCGTCCCAGCCGTTGTCCACCTCCTCCCACGTACCCAACTCTCCATCCTGAAACAACACATACATAGTTAAATATATAATCCTGAAACATTCACATACTGTAGAATAGGGAAGTAATCTTCTCCCACATACCCAACTCTCCATCCTGGAACAACCAGTGGTGAAAATAGACAGTAGCCCACCGGTCCATTTCTACATTTCTACCAAAAATTTGAATGGGCTAGTAAAAGTCTATGTTTACTTGCCCAGAAAGTCTGCTAAATATTCTGACCACATTAATTTAGTAAGCATCACACCCAGTTTCACATTTCTCCTACATTAGGTTATAACTGTTACAATTCATAATTTAGCACAATTAACCATGAATGTCCAGTTATGGAATGGCTTATTTAAGTGACATGGACCGCTAATTTTTCTGGCGGACCACAAGACTATTTATTTTGATGGACCGTTTGACCACCAAGGCTTAGCAAGCTGTTTTCAGCACTGAACAACATATATATACATAGTTGAATATATAATCCTGAAACAAGGGCATATAGAAATAAATCAGATACCCTCAAAAAGCCAACTGGATTTTTTGTTTTGTTTAATTATGGTTATATTGAGCAAGGTTCGACATAACAGATAGCCCCATAGTCAGTCATGACTATCTAATCATGGAAAAAACGGCATGTGGGGCAAGCTGAACAAGCCCTCAACTTGCCCCGCGTGACTATCTATCATTAGAATGGAAATGGAAAGTTACATTCATTGAATTCATAACAGGATCTTTTGAATAACAATGAATATATAGTTGATAGCAACCTTGAAGGGGTAAAGGTGGAAATAAAATGGACTAGAAAAATATACAGAAATAACATGAAACTTAAAGTTTAAAAAATTAAGAAAATTTTTGTTGTCTCTATGCCAAGGCAATTAATTGTTATCAAATTGGCCGGGCAACTCTGATCGTGGGTCCAACTTGCGCCCCCTGACTACCTGGTATAGTCTCAAAATGACTCTACATTCACAAATCAAAATTAATTTACAGTAATTTATTGCATTATTCTCATGTTATTCAAGTATATGTTGTATGTTACATACTGCTATTTTTTTTTGGCAAGAACTGAATAAAAATTTACTTAAAAATAAAGAAGTCCTTAATTTTCATGATTCTGTCCAACATGTATTTGGCCATTCATCTACTTAGTTTTGAATTAATCATAATACCACAATTCTGTGAAGTAGTTTACATATATTACAAAATCTTACCGCGATTGGAACTTCTGATGTCATGGCAAGGCGACTAGAGAAACCTCCTGAATAATGTGCATCCTCTTTCTTTTTTATTAAAATCTGAAAAAAAAAAGATGTCATTAAATCCAACTATGACAAACAAATACTTGGTTATACTTCAATATCAAAGATTGCAAGTTACAGAGAAGTAAGCTGCAAAGGAACAAAGGGATTGATACCGGTACTTAGTATCATACCAATAATGATACTGAATGGGAATTATTTATACAGGGTCTTAGCCAGCAGGGTGTCTTTTGGACTCCCTGCTTTATGAAAAATACCTGATTTTAGGTAAAAAGACAACCTAGATTTTGTTATGTGCTTTTTATAAATACTAATTCCAAGTTAAATTTCTAAAAAGTTTAACTTCAAAATAATAACTAAGACATCTCTTGAAGAATTAAGCACATACTTACTTCATTTGTTAATGTACATAATCTGTGTAATGTTTTTTACTTTTTCAATCAGGGATTTTGGACACCCTTAATTCTTGAAATCCCAATTTGCACACCCTGCTATGAATATCCTGGCTAAGTCCCTGCGGGAATACTGTATCGTATGAAAAAAGTTAACCCTTGTCATGCTAGACCCCCATATGGGAGAACCTTTCCCCTGGGACCAGGGATATTGTGGGTGTACCCACCAGATCAGAAGGATTTAATAGATTTCTATTACTGTTTCAATTATGTGCTTCACAAACTGTTCATAGAAACATAGTAAACGGTATAACCTTGATATCTAGTATAATTCAATACCCCTTAATCGACCTATGTAGTTTTTATTTTGCTAAGTGCAAGGGTACCCAAAGACCGGATATATCCAGTGTTGGTCACACAGGCAAGATATGTAGCACCGGATATATCAGGTGTTAGCAAGAGCAGGGTTAAGAATCAAATAAACTGCCTCAAATTTAACACTGTATACAGTATACAGTATATAAAATACTTTCATGTTCCACCATATAATAGTATCTCACCAAAGCAAATGAGAAAATTGACTAATATTGTGTGATGAACTAAAAATGCGAAAACTTAACCCTTCCAATGCTGAGGTTACGTTCATCCAAAGCACAAGAATGCAAATATTTTTAAAAACCATCTAAACCCTGTCATGTTGGTATTCATTGGAAAGCTCTCAAATGAGCACTCTCAGATGAGTACCCATTTGCCAGGGTTTCAGTCATTTTCTAGTTGTTTTGGATCATTTTGTGTTTGCCAAATTAGCCAGCAGCAACATAAGGGTTAAAACAAATAGTTCTAACTGTATAACTGTATAACACCATGCAAACCTGTGCACAGTTAAGGCCAGTTCCCACTAAGGTTTTTTAGTGTAGCGACCGAACAGCGAGCGTTGCGAATTATGAGTCGCTGCGGTCTTTGCGCAGTCGGTAAGTAGATCGGTGTGGTCCGTTATGCCCTCGTTGCGGTCGGTACGCATCCGGAGCGGTTCGCTGTGGGCGAGCATCTGTTGCGATTTTTTTGAACATGTTCAAAAAAATCGCTGTAAATCGCTGTAGAAAAAGTAGGGCACTGGATCGCTAATGGTCCGCGGTGCAGTCGCTGTAAAGTGGTTGTGGTCGTTGTGAGGTCCGTGTGGCATCGATGAGGTCGCTGTGCCATCTTAATCATCGTTATGCTATCGTCTCACCCGTTACATACTCGTAATCTATCGTTACCCTAACGACCTATGGAAAGTTCAGTTAAGCCCCGTTCCCACATCTGCGATCTAGTGTAGCGACCGCACAGCGACCGCAGCGAATAATAAAAAGTCGCTGCGGTCGCTGTGCAGTCGCTACACTAAAAAACCTTAGTGGGAACGGGCTCAACGATCTGGTCGCTACAAACATTAACTGGGTCAATCTACACCGACCACGCAGCGATTTATAATTCGCAACGCTCGCTGTTCGGTCGCTACACTAAAAAACCCTAGTGGGAACGGGCCTTTACGGTCAAATAGGGTTACAACAAAAAAAAAATTAAAAGATTTACTGATGTGGGTTTTAAGAGATCTTAGCTTCTGAGCTAAAGACAAAATAACAATTCTAAAATTTAAGATTTTTGACATAATAAACTATAAAATGTAGTTGATATAAGTATTTGAAGTAGACTAGTAACCAAATCTGGACGGGCAGAAATTATGGAATTGCTGTTTTGGACAGGCATTTTTGAAATCCTAGCTAAGACCTCCGGTTCTGGCTTAACATTCTAATTGATTATTGAAATTTCAAATATATATATATGATGAGATTATTTATTTTTGTATTTAAATTCTCACCTTTTTAGGTTTTTTAATTGCTGGAACCATGTCTGAAAAGTAATCGATCTCCGGTTCTAGTTCCGGCTCAACATTCTGCTTGTTAGGATACTGTCGCCCGTGGAGACCGTGGTTATCATGGTGATTGGTATCTACGCTGACAGACGCGGGAGAATCTTCCATTCCCCAATTATCCCAAGACTGAAGCTCCACCTGGTGGGGAAAAAGAGAACTTATATACAAAGAAATTGGAACTGAACAATCTAGTCATTCTTACTGAGAACGCTCATCAGTTGATGACTAACTAGTGCTCGGATTCGCCGCTAAAAAACGGCTCGATCAATCGCTGAAACTGCCGAGCGATTAATCGACATATTACGAGCCCTAACAACTCATTGCACATGCGGTGAAATCAACTGCTGAGCGAAATTAATTGCTGTCAATCACGCTAATTTAGAACCGCCCCATGCCTGCCTAAGCCAATGAGCAACGTAAATTGCTGTCAATCACGCTAATTAGAGCAGGCCCATGCCTGCCTAAGCCAATCACGTCCTGTTATCGTGCGATCTCGCTGGGATCCCACGTGGGAAAGACGTCAGCAAGACAAAAAAGATGGCGGATGATTGACGATGTGGCTTTATTTACATTTTCGCCGAACTCGGCGAGCTGTAATGGCGGCTCGAGTGCTCGCCGCCGGCGACGATACGAGCAATAGCTCGAGCCGCCGATTGATTGTACTAGCTCTATGACTAACCTTTACATCATTGGCAGTTGGGTCTAGGACTGATTGCATTTGTTTGTAACTGTATTTCAGTAATACTATTTAGACATACGGGCTGGATCCTATACCAGGAATTGAAAGCCGGGAGCCCAGTCCCTTGAATTATCCTGTCTGTGGCTCCCTGAAATTTCTGCAGGGAGCCCAAAGATGTACTGGTTTTTATATATACAACATCTTTAAAGGACAATTACACCTTCAGGCTATTATATGCTGAGAACATACTTTGATATGTGTACTTTACTGTCCCTGTGCACCTGAATACTGTTTGGCTTCCCTACCTGTGAAATTGCACTTAATTACCACCCCCAACCAGCCATCCCAGCTGAACACCATGGGTGCCATTGTATCCCACAATGCCCTGCCAGAATCCATCTGACAGCTAGTTCATGATGTCACAGTCGCTCTACTTCCTGTATGCAGAGCTGCCAGAGCCTGTCTAGTTTACACATGAGACAACAAACAATGTTGTGAAAATGGTGACTTGTGCTGCTTATATGGATGCTAAAACAGATCTGACAAGGGGAGAGGAAAGGGAATTTTCTTCTTCTCCTTTCCTAACCCAATGATTAAACCAGAAAAGAAGGATTTAGCAGCAAGATGGCTATTCAACATTGGGACAGGATGGACAGTGAAGAACTACTCTTGATAATGCCAAAAAAGTATGTCATGAACATTTTGAGGAATCTTGTTTTGAGACTGAACTACAAGAAAATCTTGGATTTAGGATCCGTAAACACCTGAAACCTGATGCAGTGCCTACAATATTTAGTTTTAAACCTACACAGAGCCATGTTCAACAAGAGGGAAAAGAAAGGGCCCAGAAGCGCACAAAAACAACTGTAAGATCTGTTACATCCAGTTGTTGGACATGGAAGACATTTCTTTATTTAGAGGGTACAATAAAATGTCTAACAAAGGGAGAGAGATAAAAGTACACTTTATATTTGTTTTGGATTTGTTTGCTTCTGCTAGACCCCCAAATTTGTGTATTATTTATTCTATACCACCCACATCAGAGGCATATTACTCTTCATTTTGGTTGTTTGTATGACAGCTGGAAAAGGTCAGTATCAAATGACTCCCCTTGATAATTCCAAAGTTCCAAAACTAGACTTACAAACCTAAGGTGTTCCTTAGATTGACAGTACTAGCCAGGTCAATTGCATTACCTGACTGATTGATTGTTAGTTCCTCAGATTCACTTCCTGCAATGGTAATAGCAATCCACATAATGGTGCTGAAGTTTCCTGAGTACCTGAAGTCCCATGGGGTGTTTTCAATTCAGGGAAGTGCTTGAAATTGTTGATATCTACCCAGCTTACCATTTCCTGCCAATTCATAACTACATGTACCATGTATTTCAATACAAACACACAATAATTTAAATCTAATCTAAATGTGGTCGAGAGCGGTGGGAAGGATAAGGATTTTACTCAGAGGTGACATCTTAAACTTGCAGAATCTAGTGTGTCTTTGTAAACTCAATAAATATGTCAATTGATCTCTGTCAAGTTTCATCTACCAGAGGAAACAGGACACAATGTATTTGGTCCATCTCACTAAACTGTTTAACATAGGAATTTCCCACTCATTTGAATATCAGTTAACAAAATGCATCAAACCACTAAATTGCTAGGGACACAGAATGGCTGTACTGTGCATATTATAATCACATTTTAAATTATCATTATTATTGGTTTTATCATCAAAAGTAGTAGTTGTAGATGAATTGCTATTATCATTAACATTATTAACATCACCTCAACGATAAAAAGAGCAAGTTAATTGTCTGCAATAGACAAGTGAATATAAACAGGTGGATGTCACACTTGGAGTGTAATTGTCATACTTAGCATGATTCTACTCTAAATAGCAAATAAAATATTCTTATTTTTTATACAGATTATCAACGATTTGCAATTACTAGTTAATGAGATATGAGCCTTGTATTGGACCATTATGTAGATGGTGAATCCACACACATATAAGCTGAGAAGAAGCCACACTCCCAGCAGCTAGTACTGGCTGCTGATGACAGCTGCCTATCTTGTGCAACTATTCTCTTATCTTCTGGCTTCAAAATGGCCGCCCCCAGAGACCCACTTCCTGTTTGAAAATCATGACTTTAAACACCAATAAACTTCTTATATGAAGGTGGGTAGTTGTGGGGTCTTGGATTTGAGTAGAGTATACCCTAAGACACCATTTGAGCCCATGTTTTATTCATGGTGGAATTGTCCTTTAACCCTTATGCTGCTGGTGGCTAATTTAATCAAGTTTGATACAATATGATGCAAAAAAGCTGAAAAATGACTGAAACCCTAGCACATGGGTAATCATTTGAGAGTACTCATCTAAATAACAGGGTTTAGATGGTTATCAAAAATCTTTGCATCATTGCGTTTTGGATGAAAGTAGCCTTAGGATTTAACCGGCTATTTAGTAACTTTTGAGGAAGAATTTTAGCTCACTGGAGAAAAAGACACAATCAATTTCAAACCCTGTATAATATTCAATAGATTATAATCATACTCACCTCATTGCTCGGTACAGATTGAGGAATATTATTGGTTACTGGGAAGTGGTTCGTAACAGGTAGAAGATTTCCGGAATTCTTTCGTCGCCCCCGAATTCTGCATATCAGTCGCTTGAAGAGGCCAAGTATACTGAGAAAAAACCCTAGCAACTTTTTGCACAAAATCTTTACAGCACTCATGTTGGTGATGTCTCAAAGCTGTGGAAACGAAAGTAAAATGTATATCAATGATGAGGTATTTTGAATCTGCAAATTATTTTAAAGTTAAAATACCAATCGGTGTCACTAGACTAAACTTATTTAACCCTTATGCTGTTGGTGGCTAATTGTGCCAATACAAAATGGTGGAAAAAAGCTAAAAATGACTTAAAAACCTGGCACAATGGTACTCATATGAGAGTACTTGGCGAGAGCTATCTAATGAATGAATACCAACATGACAGGGTTCAGATGATTTTCAAAAATCCTTGTGTCCTTGTGCTTTGAATGAAAGTAACTTCAGCATTGGAAGGGTTAAAGGACCCAAATCCTACTAGTAGCATGTATGTTAACAGGGATCTGTTGGAGTTAGTTAACTGCTTATGATCAGGGACTTAGCCAGGCCCAGTCCAGCCTGTCGTTTGGACTTAAGCAGTTTCCTGAAATCCTCCTTTTTGGTCTGGCAAAATTTTCTGTGGGGAATTTTCAATTTGGAACTTTTGGGGGTAATAACTAAATTGTTTTCTAACAAACAATCTTCTGAGACATGACTGAAGTGTAAACCGCCCTTCTTGACGCAATAGACTGTTAAATCTGATTTGAGGTACAGTGCAGCTGAGAAGCTAAATATGGAGAGAAATTTTGGAATCGCTGTTTTTGGCAGACATTTTTAAAATCCTGGCTAAGGCCTAAAAAAATTGTTTGTTTCCTGCAATGATCGGGGACAAAAAATAGGGTAGTAGCCTAGTAGGTCAGGAAAAAAAATAAGATTATTTTTTTGGAAGGAAATGTGTGTTTTATGCATGTTTCTCATTGGTTGGGAGTTTGGAGGGTGGAAAGAACTTTAGGGTAGGGATTTTAAACTTGTTAGGATAGGGTTACTGGAAACAAACAACTTTTTTTAGGCCTAGGACCCTGGGTCCCAACACCCAAGCAGGTTCAAGTCATTAGCAGGTTGGCCTGGTTGCTATATACATATACAAGTGCAACATTGTGGTTCTATGGAGTCTGTCATTTGGTGTGTACACTGTGTAGTCAGTTTCCTGAAAAACTCCTTTTCAGACATGTAAAAAACTGAAATGAAGGATTTTCAATTTTTATTCTTTTGGAATGGTTATCAATAATCATATATTGTAAGTGCAAATTGTGTTATTAAAAATCTTGACTAAGACCCTGTTTGGATGATGGAGTCCAGGGTCTTAGCCAGGATTGTATAAATGTCTAGTGGTGGGACGAGTACTTGGGAGGCTCGTGCATTCGGTCGCTGGAGCCTCCGATCCGAGCGCTCGGGTCCAAAATCAATCGCCTTGAGATCTTGTCAATGTGGCCATATAACTTGATATGGACTCGAGTTTTGGTCGCTAGATTTGCCTCGCACTCGAGTTAATTATTTAGGTCGAGTCCCAGCACTATAAATGTCTGTCCAAAACATCAATTTCCAAATTTTCGCCTGTCCAGATTAAGCTACTAATTTACTTCAAATCCTTATATCAATTACATTCATAAGCCTACTGTGTCCAAAGGGGCAATTTTAATTTACACTTCACCCTTGTCATAGGAGATGGTTTGTTAGGAAAATATTTGGTGTTTACCCTCAAAAAAGTCAAAATTGAAAAATCTTCTTATAAATTTTGCCTGTCCAGAAAAGGAGATTTTCAAGAAACTGCCTGTCCACAAGACACTGATACCTATCAACTACGATCCTAATTGTAATTAAGGGAAAGCGAAAAGGCGAGCCGGCAAGTGGGTAGTCACAGATAAGATGCTACTGTCTCAGACAGTGTCTGTGCAGCACCAAAACACCATCATCATGACGTGTGAAGTTGAGAATTGAGCTACCAAAAAACGCACTTGCCGAACTCGAATATGAGATTATGCGGACCACTGAGGCCAAATTCGTGAGTTTTAGAGAGGAACACTTAAATAAATTAACCGCAGATATATTCTTTACTTCGATTCCATGTAGGCAGTTGCCGCAATTCTAGATATAAACATTGAGGTCTTTGATTTCGGACACTCACCCGTCATGCCATAGTCTCGAACTTTCACGTCTGAAATCTCGTAAATTCTCGTGACCTAGAAAATCGCGCACGCGCACCTTGCTTGACAACATAACAAACATCAACTTCCGGTTATAGATGTTGTGCATGATCAACAAGTCAACTGATTGTTTAGGCTTCCCGAAGGATAGTAAAGATACGGGCAAAATTACAGACTACGCTACCAGACGCACGCGTTCATCCTCACAAAAGTAAAATGTGAACTTTGGGCGCCGATACACATCTTTATCTAAAAAAAATAGCAAAATTGTAAATGGTCATGACAAAGATAAATCAATCATCATTTGATTTTCATGCCATTTTTGCCTGAAGCATTAAAATAAATTCAATATTCTAAACTGACCTTGTAATCTGTGACTTGTCAACAAGGGAGCTAGCACTGGTGAGAAAAGTTAAGCATGGCGGTATGTATTTAGAATATTTCTGTTGAATATTTCACATTAAAAAGTTAAGGCATTAGGCTAAATAAAATGTAGTTGGGGCGGTAAGTCTACAGGTCCGGTTAGATACCCCGATCAGGAGAAACCTCCTGATCGGGAGATTCCTCCCGATCGGGGTAAATTCTCCCAAGAAATCTCCCGATCGGGATGATTCTCCAGCTCAATAATCTTTATACTGTACGGGATACTTTTCTCAAACCACGTTTTTTCCGGTTAGGGATAAGTATCCCGTACGGGGTATAGCATTCAATTTAAATGGGAAGGTCACCTTTTACTGTTGACCTTCCGAAAGGCAATCATCGAAAATAAAAATCGGAAATGGAAGTTAATAATATCTTTATTAACTATGGGATTACTGACTTTCAAGCAGAATCCCCTGTCCGAAACTGATTTTATTAAAAAAAATCCTATAAGGGTGTCCCGGCAATGCACGTAAACAGAGTCAATGGCCTGCTGGGAAATATATTGAGTAAGCTCAAGGCTGGCCAGACGTCTGGGAGTTGAGGAAATACCAGCTCAGCAGCTACCAGGCGGCTGAAGTGCTCAATCTTTAAGGAATTATAGTCTGTCTGACTTGATATGGCTAACAGCTCTTCCCTCATTTTACCCACAAAAAGTTCGTTTTTGGCTTCCAAACTTGGCAGACCCATTAGGAGCACTACGGCGTGTATGTATAAACATACTTTTTGTCTCAACTCCCCAAAATGTTGATTTTGCCCATTAGGTCCCATTGTAAAATTTGCCCATTGCCAACGATGACGATCTCGCGTGTTTCCACTGTTGGCAATGGGCAAATTTTTCAATGGGACCTAATGGACAAAATCAACATTTTGGGGAGTTGAGACAAAAAGTATGTTTATACATACACGCGCTAGTGCTCTTAAGAGGTCTGCCAAGTTTGGAAGGCAAAAACAAACTTTTTGTGGGAAAAAAAGAGGAAAAAGCTGTTAGCCAAATCAAGTCAGACAGACTATAAGTGTTTTGTGGCCATGTCTCAATAATTGACAATGTACCGAAGAGCGACTTCTATTTGTAATTTGATGGCGGAACGAACTTGGAGAAAATTCTCACCTCACGCCAAAAAGCTCTCATTTCTCTCACTCTGTGGGGATTTGAGTGCTGTAAAAGCTATAAATGAATAATTAGAGCTGCACTCACAGAGGGAGTTCAACTCATGAGCTCACCACCATTTCGACTCATGAGCTTGTGGATGCGCAGTTTTAAAAATAAATTTTCATTATTCAGCCCACCATTTAAGCAAGAAATACTTACTGATGACATTTACATGGTTATTACATTTTAAGATGTGCCTGCATAGAAGAATACATATCTATATTTACTTATTGCTTTCTATAGAACGGTACAAAGGTCAGTATAACGTTCAACACTGCCTTTATATATTGGGGATTGTAAACAAAACATGACAGCGATAAGCAGTAATAAGAAAGTTTGTGTTAGATGTTCTGCGTTACGTTTGTGTTCCAAACATAGACAAGTTCGTGAGTTGACGACTTCAGCTCGAGCTCGGCTCGCCTGCCCTAGTGCTCTAGTTTGTGAGTGCTGAGTGCAACTCTATGAATAATAATAAATGAATTTCTGCAAACCTTTCCATGAGCACAGTTTTAAACAATTCATTTATTAATTGCAAATTTAGTGCTTCTTTCCACTCCATATCTTAAATATGTTAACTATATTGCATTTTTTTTATCTTTGAACAGGAGAAAGGTTCGCCAGCTCCACCGGGTGAGAAGAAAGAGGAAGAGTCTCTTCCCCCTATTAAGGAGAAATGGGTACCAAAAAACTGGTCACACTTTAAGAAGACGGAGAAAGAAATGAGAAAGATGGCGCCACAACTTAAGAGTAAAATGATGGCTGTGAGTCCATAATAATCAATATACAAAAAGACCTAAAAATAAATGTTTGTTTCTTGTAACATTTCCAAAAAAGAGGATGGGTAGGTTAACTTTTTTGGATTATTATTTCTTTTTCAAAAATTGTGTGTTTCATGCATGTTATATGTTTATTTGGAGTTGGAAGGGCAAATACAACTTGAGGATAGGGTTTTTTAAAGTAAAAACTTGTAAGGGTTGAGTTTAATAACAGAAAACAAACAAATCCAGGGCTCGACATTGGTGCTTGCCCCATTGCCCCGGGCAAGTAGAATTTGTAAATTATAGCTGTAGGGCAAGTGAAAACTGCATCTTGCTTGCCCCACTGGGAAAGAACATTTTGTATATTTCAGGTTTACTTTTGAGAATGTGTGCAAGTTATGTGGTCTGCCATCCAAGCTTTTCTTAGAAAATATGCTTTCGCATGCCAGAACCATGTTCTACTTGGTTTTAAATGAAATATTATAAAATTATTATATACAATTTTTCAGGGGCAAGTGAAAGTTGGAGTAGGGCAAGTGAAAATTGAATCTCACTTGCCCTACGGGCTACGGGGCAAGTTGCTGCAAAAGTTAACGTCGTGCCCTGAAATCTTATTAGGCCTATTATAATAATTCTGCGTTAACATTACTACATTAGCAATGACAGTTCTTGTTATAGTGAATGAATGTTATCTCACAAATGTGGGATTTTTCATGAGGCTTCTTAATCATTTATGACTATATTCCAGGGCTCGACACTAACAGTGGTCCTATGGCCCATTAGGCCAGTAAAAAATTCCCAAAATGGCTTAGGGCCAGTAAAAAAGACCTCAACTGGTCCTACAGGGCCAGTAAACATTTGGGGACATTCTTGTTAACAAGTTTCCCCTCAAAATGTGCCAAAAGTTTTTTAAATAAATGAAGATGAAATAAATGAAAAATGAATGTAATCTGTGGATTTTATGCAATGTTTTTTTCTTTTTATATTTGTAAAGAAAAATTTGTAGTACCAGTAAAATTATGCAGGACCAGTAGATCCTAGGTATTACTGGTTCTACGGGGCCAGTAGCAGTTTGAGTTAGCGTTGAGGCCTGTATTCATTTTCATTTAATTTCTTTCGATAGGTGGTGAGTGTTATCTGCCCTCAACTTTCAATTTTTCTTCTTCCGTGAATGCTTGCCTTTTTGATAGAGATGGGTTGTCAAGATGACCGGACACTCCTACCATAATCCTATCTTTCCTGAAGACTTTTTATTTATATGATATAGTTCATTCAATTAGAACCAAATTTGAAATTGATTATTATCAATGAAACAGAGCAATTAAAAAAATATGTGCAATTGTGTTAAATTGATTAACCATCGTCACTTTCACAGTCATAAACTATGCTAGCTCAAAAAAGCTGACTTTTGTTAACATACGAGTTGTTCAATTTATACAGATAAAAATGTAAACAAAAGTTAAGAAAGCTGCACTTAAGACTGGGTGCACAATCTCAGCTGGCAGGGTGTGTGGGTGACAATAGGACATCCAAACCCTCAAAAATCACCCCTACTGACACCCAAATCTTTTTGTAAGGAATTTCTTGAAATGACAATTCAAAGCAAAAAATTGTATTTTTCACCTCATTTCAAATTCCCATGACATTGTATACATATATATATGATATATTAATACTATTATTATGCTTCATTTCATTAAGTAAACACACATTTATGGTTGTTTTCTGAGTATGGTATGTTCTTCATTGAAACATAGGATGCCACAAAATGTTATCATTGCCAATTTCAAGCATCCAATTTCTAAGTACTGGCTATGACTCTGCTTGGTTGGAATTCTTATTCCCATTATAATTAGGAATTTCTATATTTTATTTATCTTTACTTTTTTCCAGTATGAAGAACCCCCTAAGAGTGTAGCAGAAGCTCAACTGGAATCAAGGAAAAGACTCATTGCCTTAAAGAAAAGGAAAGAAAAGTAGGTTGTGTATTAAATGAATTCTTTTAAAAGTCACACTTGAAACTTTTGAATAGAAATTAAGAAAAAAACTCATTGTCTTAAAGAAAAGTGGGTTGTGTATTAAAATGAATTCTTTTAAAATTCACATTTGAATCTTTTGAATAGAATCAATCTGATATAAGGAAACGACTCATTGCCTTAAAGAAAAGGAAAGAAATGTATGTTATGTATTGAAATGAGTTCTTTTAAAGTCACACTTGAATCTTTTGAATAGAATCTATTTGAATTAAAAAAAAGACTCATTGCCTTAAAGAAAAAGATTTGGGAAAGTAGGTTGTGTATTGAAATGAATCTTTTTCAAAGTCACACTTAAATCTTTTGAATATATAATTAATTTGAATCAAGGAAAAGACTCATTGCCTTAAAGAAAAAGAAAGGAAAGTAGGTTGTGTATTAAAATGAATTCTTTTAAAAGTCACACTTGGATCTTTTGAATATAATCAATTTGAATTTCATTTTGGAATTTCGTTTTTTGTCACTTTTTCGTGACTAGCCACTCAGTAGCCAGTTGTAACTGGTTGAGGAAACCAGAGTTCCCTGAGAAAACCACCGCCACTGGCAACTTTCTCACATGCCCTGGGTGGGATTCAAATGAACATCAATGTGTTTACTCCCAATATTTCCTTTGCAGGGAAGAGAGTTTAGTTCCAGAGGAGGATTTAACAGAAAGAGACACACATGAAAAGCTGATAGGTCAATTAAAGTAAGTGAATTTCTTTTACTTTTAACCCTTGCAATGCTGAGGCTACTTTCATCCAAAGCACAAGGACGCTAAGATTTTTAAACACCATCTAAACCCTGTTGTGTTGGTATTCATTGGATAGCTCTTGCTGAGTACTCTAAGATGAGTACCTACATGCCAGGGTTTCAGTCATTTTTCAGGTTTTTGCATCATTTTGTTTTGGCAAAATTAGCAACCTGCAACATAAGGGTTAAGACATAGCTGATGAGGGAAGTGAAGTCTAAATGGGTTAAGATCACCTGACTGTTATTCACTGAGAATACTGTATATAATGCATCACTAGGATAGTTATATGCAATTGTTAAGAAAATCAAATTATGATTTACGTATTATGAATGTGCTTATTGGTCATGTAGTACACACAGGTTATAAATTTTTAACCATCATTTTCTTTTTCAGGGCTGCTGAGGCCAGAAATAGATTACGGATAATGAGACTTCGATATCAAGCTAATAAAGTAAGTGCAAAATCATTCCTCGTCATACTTCAAACAAAATAGGCAGGTGCTTAAAACTGCTGAAGGCTACCTGCACGTGTTCTTATTTGGACGAATACAGTTTTTTTGAGAGAATGTGTTTTTTGATTGTTTTCTTACATTTCAGACACTGGAGATGAACCATTTGATTGCCATGTGCTTATTTGGAAGAATATGGTAAATTTATTTTAGGAGAATGTGTTTTTCATTGTTTTCTTACATTTCAGACACAGGAGGTAAACCGTTTGCTTGCCATGTGATTATTTGGAAGAATATGGTAATTTTCTTTTGAGAGAATGTGTTTTTCTTTGTTTTCTTACATATTTTAGGAAAAATATGGTAGTTTTACTTTGAGAGAATGTGTTTTTCATTGTTTTCTTACATATTATTTCAGGAAGAATATGGTAATTTTATTTTGAGAGAATGTGTATTTAATTTTTTTTTCTTACATTTCAGGCCCAGGAAGTTAACCATTTGATTGCCTGCCAGCCTACAGCCCTGAAAGCCGTGCGGTTACAAGCCCTGGTCCCACCACACCCTTCTTTCAACAACCGCGGAGATCCACTCGATAAACTAGATGTGAGTATTAGTGTTAATTGCGATGATGTAGAAGATGAATTCGATGTTGTGTCAGGTGTTGTAAGAAGTATTGTCGGCTTCCAATAGACTTTTAATGAACCTTAACACTAATCATCATACATTGAAATATCATATAAGGACCTTTGATCATATAGGCACCTTTGAAACTTTCACGATACAATATCAATATTTCCTTAACAATACAATATTTGAATGATGTCTTAAAGGATAGTGCCTGCCTCTCAGAGATACAATTTTGTCAAATTAATCACTGTGAACTTTAAGAAATTTCAGAATGAATAGTGAAATACCCCTTGTGCAGAGAGGTCTGGGTAGCGATTAAGTTAGTTTCCTATATATTTCAACCCATTCACACTCAAGAGTTCCTCTCGAAATACCGTCTGCTACTTTCATACTTTTGAAAATAACTTGGGAATGAAGCCAAATTTCACAAAATATTTGAAGGAGATTTTTTGTTTGTCTTCTGATCAACATTTGTCATTCAAATGTTTTTAAAAATATGCTTTTGTAAGGGAAATATTTCCAAAATTGTCAGGCCTCTTTTGGCCTCTCTGAGTGTAAATGGGTTAAATGTAAACGATACTAAACTATACTTAACTTTTTCAATGTCGATATTGTATCAAGTATCGATATCTATCCTTACTATCATATTCATCCCAAACCTCCGTTGTTCACCATCTACATTTTCATTATCACTGTTTATTCAGTTTTTGTCTTTTTATTTTTTCAGCGGTACAGGATAGAAAGACTTATAGAAGATTCCCAAGGGCTCATAACAAACAGGACCTAGCCAAATCCTGAGGCTTCTTTTTTGAGAATTCATAACCCTTGAGATATTTGCGTATTATTGTACAGAGCAGCCTGGGTATAATCTGATAATAAACTCACAAATATAAGCATTATCAACATTTCTTATAAACCAAATCATGACTGGAAATCTCTTAGGCAACTATCATCTTGACTGGGGTTGGATGCCGTTTAGAGGTAACGGTACTAGTACTGGCATCGTTTTAAAAAGTACGGTTACATACCGTTTCATTCCTTAAAGGTACTTATAATGATACTAACCACTAGTGATTGCCTGGCATCCTAAACATGATGATTCGCAACAAAATTTATAAGGTAATAATGCAATAAAGTACAGTTAACAGCACAGTTAAAATACTGTACCATTTCATCGGTACCGGTACTGTACCGTTTCATTCTTAATGGTATCCAACGCTAATCTTGATCTAAGATACCTTCAAAAATAACTTCATAATCATTAACCCATTTATGTCTGCAGAGCCCAAAACCGGCTGACTTTCATATATCGGGGATATATCTCTAACAAGAGCAAATTAAGAAAATATTTGAGGGAAAAATGTAAATCAGAAACTAAGTAACAACTACCCTTCAAATATTTCTTCAATGTATATATATTTGATTTTTTTAAAAAGTACAAAGCATTATAGGCATAGCCTTGTTTATTCCTCATTACAATGCATTACATTCCTCCAAGATGTATTTAAAGCATAACAAGTGTTACCATATTCATAAACATCTTTTGATATAGAAGTTGTGACTATTTCACTCTAGCATTATCATGTTGAATATCTAGGCAATATTAGTGATAAAAGGATTTTGATTCCATATGTTTATAATCTTCCATCTAAACTCTAGTACACTGTGGCCATGGTCATATACCAACACCAAAGGGACGGATTATTTAGGATTTCGGTGTGTGGAGTTTCGTTCTGTATGTTTGGGGTTAGTTTTAACCCTTATGCTAATTTTGCCACTACAATATGATTCAAAAAACCTTTAAAAAATGACTTTCAGCCAAAGAAAAATGATGCAAAGATTTTTTGAAAACGCTCTAAACCCTGTCATGTTGGTATTCATGGGATAGCTCTCATTGAGTACTCTAAGATGAGTGCCCACGTGCCAGGGCTTCAATCATTTTAAAGGATTTTTGCATAATTTTGTACTGGCCAAATTAGCCACCAGCAGCATAGGTTAACTCTTATGCTGCTGGTGGCTAATTTCGCCAATACAAAATGAGGCAGAAAACCTGAAAAGTTACTTTCATTCAAAGCACAAGGATGCAAAGATTTCAGCAGTTTTGCATCATTTTGTATTGGCTAAATTAGCCACCAGCATCAAAAGGGAAACACATGACACACACATAGATCTTAGTTGACCAAGGATTGGAATATTCAATTCTTGAAGGAATCTGAGCATTACAGAAGAAGAACAGTTATCTATCCAAAGAGCCCACTGACTGTTGGTTATCCTCGGAGGACCAGTGTCAGCATTCAGCCATTGAGATGAGGAACCTTTAGGCCTAACCAATTAACACTTACGTGCAAAAAATATCTGGAACCCAGTCAAATGGGTACTCATCTGATAGTACTCAGCGAGAGGTATCCAATGGATACCAACATGACAGGGTTCAGATGGTTTTCATAATTCTTTGTGCTTTGGACTAAAGTGGCCTTACCATTGTTAGGGTTAATGCTCACAGTGGTCAAAAGCCACCTGACGTTTTTGAAATCTCTCAAGGGAAATCATAGTTGGTTAAATATTTGAAGTAGAAATGTTTATTAGAACACTAACAACAATTCTCCTACAAATATTTTGTGAAATCATTTTTAATACTAACCCTTATGCTGCTGGTGGCTAATTTTGCCAATACAAAAAAATGCAAAAAAGCTGAAAATTACTGAAACCCTTGCATATGGGTACTCATCTGAGAGTAACCACCGAGAGCTATCCAATGAATACCAACATGACAGGGTTTAGATGGTTTTCAAAATTTTTTGCATCCTTGTGCTTTGGAGGAAAGTAGCCTCAGCATTGAAAGGGCTAAAGTTATTATCAGAAGTATTTTAGATCCAGATGACAATTTCTGGAGGAGTTCTTAAGCATTAATGGGTTAACCATCAATTATCTTTTGATATTCTTCTAACTTTTTATGTGGTGTACTCTAAATTTACTGTAAACAATTAGAATGCTCTTCCTATAGTATTTGCATTCTTGGTTGTGTGATATTTGTATGAATATTCACGAGGTTTTATGAAATAAAATGCTTTTTGTCTATCTACTTAGATGTTTTGTTGTTTTCATTACTAGTAAATGTTTTGCTTTTGAAATGCATATACCGTGTACTTCCGATTATGCGCATGGACCCCATAGTAATGCACCCACCCCCTTTTTCTGAAATATGTTGGAAGGGGCAAGACTATATACATTATTTTTCTATCCTTCTGAACCTCACCCTGCAAACGTAACTGTTCCCTTAACTTTGAGTGCTACAGTTAGAAATGGGTCAATTCACACTTTACAAGAAATAGATAATGATATAAAATAATCTATTTCTGAAGCAGATATCTTGAGTTATGTGGGAGTATGAAGAACATCAATGACAATTTGGGATGTAGGATGATTTCATAAAGAATAACAAATAACAAACAAGTCCTTCCATAAACTTTATTGTTCAACATAGACCTCCAAAAAGATGAGACCAAACACATTTAAAGCTGTTGTTATTTGGTTGACAAATTGGTGACCACAATCATATATTGATAAATTGGTGACAAAAATCATACACCGATAAATTGCAAAATGTTCACAATATTTCAAAAAGCCCATTACAAAATAACAGGAACATTCATAAATCTCACTGGGACAACAATTTGGCAATTAAACACAAATAACAAGATAAATAACTTTACAGTGACCTTACTCCTTTCAATGCTGTGGCTACTTTTGTACAATGCACAGAAAAGCAAAAATAATCATCTTAAACCTTCCAATGCTGAAACTGCTTTCGTCCAAATCACAAGGATGCAAAGATTTTTGAAAACCATCAGTATTCATTGAATAGCTCTCGATGAGTACTCTCAGACAGAGATATATAGGTTATTACAGGTCACTGTCTCAGATGAGTACCCATGTGCCAGGGTTTCAGACAATTTTCAGGTTTTTGTATTGTTCAATATTGGCCAAATTAGCCACCAGCAGCATAAGAGTTTGAATTGTTTGCGAGAAACGAATGGTCTGAGACCTAGAAGAAAATCTCACATATAATGGCAATATTTCATTTATTCCATAATGCAATATCTGTGCATTCATATTCATGTCATATCGCTGAAGCCCATTAATCACAAATAAATTAAGAAGTAAATAAATCATCAGTATGACTTCTAAGTACGTAATAAACTTCATACGCTTAATTACAGGAAAATACTGGAAAATATTATTTACTGACCCTGTATCTGCTACAACACTTAACACAAAAGATTTAAATTAGACAGTGTATCTTGTAAATTATGCAGGAACACCTACCACCCATTCACACTCAGAGTTTCCCTGGAACGCACTGTCTGCTACTCTCATACCTTTGAAAATAACTTGGGAATAATACGAAAGTTCACAAAATCTTTGAAGGAGAGTTGTTTGGCTTATGATCAACATTCCTCCAATAAATGTTTTCCAGAAAACGCCTTTGTAGGTAAAATATTTCCAAAATTGTCAGGCCTCTTTTAGCCTATCTGAGTGTGGATCTCTAAAAGAATAATTGATTATTTCCATCTACAGGATCATGGTTATGATAGAAGCTTCATCTGTTACAAAATGGGGATAAAGGTAACATTGTGACCCTGTTACTGAAACAAAATAAGAAAAGGTTATAATGTGACCATGTATTTCAAATATAAAATGGAAAAAGATACAATATGAATGTATCTCAAACCAATCTGATAAAGGTTACAATGTGACCTGAGTCTCTTATACAATAGAGAATTTATACATTTCATCATAGTTTAGCTCTATACAAATAATTGATATATTATGAACACACAGCCATTGACAATATTCAGCATTATGCAGCATAAACAATACAAATTTCTGCCCGTGCAAAAATGATAATGCACAAATCAAGAATATACAAAATGGCATTAATGATTATAGAAATATTTGTAGTGATATAATAAGTAACATAGAATAGAGTTAGTTACTCTTAGCCCAAATTTTAAGAATCAATGCGAGATACCCTGATTCTGCAAATATGAAGAATATATCCTCCTTTGGAAATTAGCCAAAATTCTTAAAACTTTGTACTCCGCAATATACATGACTAGATTATTGAGGTATTCATTGTACCCAGTAGGACGGTCATTGACATCCGTTTTTTTTTCGATTCGATCATTGACATTTTATTTTTCGATTCCGATTTTTTCGATTTGATTTTGAAGAACTGCACTAATAGAATATTTTCACATGTTCCACACTTTTGTGACTAGAATCCTAATATTCTCACACTGCAAACACAATGAAGGTTTTCTCAACACTTTTTGATTGAATACTTGTTTTTCTCTTCGAAATTCTTCTTAGAGTTGGCTAAAAATGGCAAAAAATGGTGTAAAAGGCTGAAAAAATGTGTTTCGATTAATTGACATAACTATTGACATAATATTTTTTCGATTAATTGGAAAAATTATTTTGATCGATCGATACTTGCCATATAAATGACGGTCCTAGTACTCAGATTTATAGTGATACTGATCTCTATTTTTCCATTTTGTATTTTGTAATTTACCCCTTAATAAAAGCACATTTTGGAAAATATCAGAATTAGAAACATAAATTACAAAGCAATCTACATTTGCATTTTGAAAAAAATTGTAACTTAAGATTTATCGTTATTTATTATTATTTACAATTACTTATTTTGAAAGGGATCGTGAATCCACAGCACTTAGAGTAACTCAGAGTATAAATTAGCTTTTTTTATCATTTCTCACTAACAAAAACTACTGAAAGATGACTAGTTCTTTGTGACCAACCCACCCCTGCTTCTTCTTGTGGTACTAAAAGAAACAAACACACAATTATTTAACCCGTCCAATGCTGAGGCTACCTTTGTCCAAAGCACAATAATGCAAAGATTTTTGATAAACAACTTAACCCTGTCATGATGGTATTCATTGGATAGCGATCGCTGAGTACTCTCGGATGAGTACCCATTTCCCAGGGTTTCAGTGATTTTTAGGTTTTTGGCATCATTTAGTATTGACCAAATTAGCCACCTGCAACATAAGGGTTAAGGCCTTTCAACACATGTTTCCTTGATACATTTCTACTCGCCCCAAAGACCGAAGGTTCCGCGGTACGCGCCCTGGATCTCGCTTGGATTATTGTCACATGACACATATTCTCCATTCTGATTGGCTTGAATTCCCAAGGCCTGGAGGAAGGCGATCGCAGCAGGAGATTTTAAATTTGGCACATCTTTGGCGGCCGTTCGATTTCCTTCTTTGGCATCTTGTAACTATAATGCAAAAATGGGGAATGAAAATGAAAACGATTAAATTCACTTTCAAATTAACCTGGCTCAATCTAGGGCTAGAGTAAATATTTTTGGAGGAGTTTTCCACATATTTCATAAAAAGAATGGCATTTATAGGTTAGACTCATTTCATAAGGCAAAATGCAGTTATGATGTTGTTGTTTTTTGGAATACTGTAGAACGGCTAATTTCTCCATGAGTTTTATTTTCCCGCTTTTTTCCCAAAATACTTTCAAAAGGGAATAAACAAAACAGGAAAAATCAATACAGCACATGTCCTTCTCCTTTGAAAGAGAAATGTTCAATAGAACACCACCGAGAACTCTCCTTGAAATATTTTATTGAAATCATTTTCTATTCCAAAGTTATTGTCAAAAGTACTTAAGATCCAGACGAAAATTTATAAAAAAAAAACAAACTCACCAGTCTGAGCAGGTCAGGCCCGCAGCCAAGGTCACACTTGGCCAAGGTCATAGATTCGTCATCGTCAAGTTCCATCAGAGCCTCGAACTGGTAGAACATGGCATCCATCATGTTAGAGTTGGAAGACGGAGGCTGGATCGGTCCTTCCAACTGAAATTTAAAAAAATATTTCGGATATTTTTGCTTTGACACTATTTTTTCTGCCATCTGTGAATGAATATTGATTATTCTATTTGACACTACTTTTTTCATCAATTGTGATTGAATGTTAATTTTTTTTTTATTTGACGCTACTTTTTCCACCATTTTTGACAGAATATTGATAATCATATTTGACACTACTTTTATTTGTCATTTTTGACAGAATATTGATCATTTTATTTGACGTTACTTTTTCTGTCATTTTTGACTGAATATTGCTTATTTCATTTGGCACTATTTTTTCTTCATTTTAGGCTTGATATTGATTATTAATTTGTCACTACCTTTTCAGTCATTTTTGGCTGATATGGTAATGTCACCAGATGACAATATTTAAACTAATTGTCTCACAGCACCCGCCATTATTGCTGTGCTCCAGTACCCCACAATATGGACACTCCTGGGGTCTAGTAGTGCAAACGAGGTATACCCCATTGGTAAAAGGAGGGTTTTTGTAAGGGTATTGTGCCATGGGAGCAGTCTTACATCATTAGAATTGGACAATAATTTGAATCAGTTTTAGGTACAAAGGGGGGTCAAAGAGTTCGATAAAAACCCTTTAGGGGGTTCAAGGTTTTTATCACCCTTTACATTTCATTAACAATATTCAGTAAATTCTGATGATTTTTTAAATTTCAGTCTACAATATTCAATAATTCTGTTGATTTTTATCAATTTTATCAACAATGTTCAGTAAATTCTGATGATTTTATACATTATAATCTACAAAATTCAGTACATTTCGATAATTTTCTTACAACTTTCAGTTTAAAATTTGTGTTACTGAAAAATTAAGTACTAAACAATACAATTCCTACCGGCATTTTGAAGCCACACATAGAAAGTAAGGTATGCGCAGAGTCATAACAACCCTTAGCCTCGTTTTGGAGTTCTCTGAGAGTCTTGGAGAATGGAGTGTGGTAGCCATGTTTGTAGTTCAGAGTGTTCCAAGCCTTGCGAATCTGAAATTAAAAAAGAAACATTGAAAAGGCTGTAGAAGAAAATGCAAACCATTATGATCACAAGTATGATACTGTAAATCATATAATGTTAACAAGAAATTAATCTTCCCAAATTAACCTACTGGGTTCCAGACAGTTTCATAACCCATTTGCGTTGGTATGATGTGGCAGACTTGTGCGGGCTATGAAAAGTAAAAACAGGAAATACCCAAAATAGTAATTTTTTCGGGAAATAAAAGTCCCAGGAAGGGAAATATACCTATTTTACAGTATTACAGTCAAATAATGTGAGACAAACATATCATCAAATGAATGATTCTTTTATCTATGATATTCATTTATACATTAATTAACTGATTAATCAATAATTGAGCGTGTGATGGATTGAATGGTTATTGTTATAACCAGTTTAATATCTTGCTTAATTAATGAAATGAACTCAGAATTAAATAATTAATTCATATATCTATTAACTTTTTGTTCAATAATTGACAGATCTATACCATGATTTTTCTATAAAAATGTTATTGATCGATCCTAATAAAATTCATTGTTTAATCAGCTGATTGATTATTAGATTGATTGATTATTGATAAAAATGATCAATATGTATAGTTCAATTTCAGTAATGGGGTATTTCCTTTGAATATTGTATTGTTTTGTCCATCTTCCAATCGACATTAGATCGCTATTGAATTTGTAGCACCTCAAGAGGGAATGTGGAAAGTGACCTGTAATGTAAAACGAACAACGGCATTCTTTACCTTCTTTACCTCAACATTGATGCTTGCCCTGTTACCCGGGCCAAGCAGAATTTGTAAATTACAGCTAAAGGGCAAGTGAAAACTGTATCTTGCATGCACCACTGGGCAAGTACGTTGTATATATTTCAGGTTTACTTTTGAGAACGTGTGGTCTGGCATCCAAGCTTGTCCTAGAAAATATGCTTCCACATGCCATCATCATGTTCTACTTGGTTTTAAATGAAACATTATAAAACATACAATTTTTCAAGGGCAGGTGAAAGTTGGAGTAGGGTTGAATCTCACTTGCCCTATGGGGCAAGTCGCTGCAAAAGTTAACGTCGTGCCCTGAGGCTTCTTTTGGAGTGGATCGTCCTTGAAATCATGTTTAATACTAAAATTGGCTATTGAAAGTTGAATCTCACTTGCCCTATGGTGCAAGCCGCCGCAAAAGTTAATGTTGCGCCCTGAACAAACAAACAAATATTCCCACTTACTAAGAGGAAGACATCCTCCAGAACATCAGGGGCAGAGCAAAGTTGGAGAACATCAGCAGTGTACTTATCTCTCTCGGATTTCGACAGAGAGAAGATCCCTTGATAAAGCTGTGGCAGACTTGGCTCTGAAATACATACATAACTAATTAGACAACTTTCACTGCCGATGCTGAAGCTACTTTCATATAAAGCACAAGGACACAAAGATTTTGAAAATGATCTCAACCCTGTCATATTGTTATTCATTGGATAGCTCTTGATGAGTACTCTCTGTTGAGTACCCATGTTCCAGGGTTTCAGTCATTTTTTAAAGGTTTTTTGCATTATTATATACATTTTGAATCTAATACAATACAATACAATATGATACTTTTCGTTACAATACCTTTTTTGATTAGATATAGGTATTTGGATTTATATTGAATTCCAAAACTTATATCCCTATTGATCAATTATGGTGGGTCCTTACCTGGAAGGCTATTATCAGTTTCGTCTCCATCGTCAAATCCCCCCTGGATATCGTCCTCCAGAATGGGCATAATTGCGCCAGTCTTTGTGGAGATCCTGAGTTCACACACAGCATACGCTAACGGCGTGTCCTTCGCGATCTCAAACACCTTGTCATCCCCGTTAGATATACTGGTGTCCTCTTCCGCGGACGCTAGCTGGGAAAACAGAAATGTGCAAAACCATTTATGGATTAATCTTTTACAATGCTGAGGCTTATTTTGTCAAAAGCATAGGGATGCATACTTTTGAAAACCATCTAAACCTTGTCATGTTGGTATTCATGGGATTGATATCACCGATACTCTCATATTGGGACCCATGTGCCAGGGTTTCAGTTATTTTTCAGGTTTTTTGCATCATTTTGTATTGGCGAAATTAGCCACCAGCAGCATAAGAGTTATATTAAGCCTTATGCTGCATAACATAATAATAATGATAGCAATAATAATAATAATAATAATAATAAGAAGAAGAAGAAGAATAATGATAATGATAATAATAATAATAATAATAATATAATAATAATAATAATAATAATAATAATAATAATAAAAATAATAATAATAATTATAATAATGATAATGATAATAATAATACTGATAATAACAATAATAATAATAATAATAATAATAATAATAATAATAATAATAATAATAATAAAATAATGATAATAATGATAATGATAATAATGATAATAATAATAATAATAATAATAATAATAATAATAATAATAATAATAATAATAATAATTATAATAATAATATTAACAATTATAACAATAATAACAATAATTGTTAGATATAAAGAAGCCTAAAATTTGCTAGGCCCAGCACTAGGCTAGGCTTACCTTTAGAACATCCACCTTCTCCTCGGCCTTGATGCTCTTGTGGGCGTGGAGAGAGGCGGAGTCAGAGGTCTTGGCCACGCCCACAACCACACACAGCACCTTGCGGGAGTTTTCCCGAACCTGCTTCACAAAGGGATGCTCCAGATTCAAGCTCCTGAAATATATTGGAATTGGTGTATACTAGAAAATGTGAAGATTTTATGTGTTTTATGGGCAGGGTTCTGTACAAATAGAGCAGATGACAATAATGAAGTTGGTTAGTGGTTGGACGATTAAGCGAGAACTCAAGCACTTGGTTGAGGTGAGGCCGACTCAACCCGTTCGAACAGCATTTGAAATAATCGATTATTTCAAATGTGAAATTTCTGAATAAATTTTGTGAAATTACACGACCAAAACATACAAAAACAATAGAACTTTTGTTTAAGTGACACGGAACGACTCCGTGTCAACACTCAAGAGTAAAGAAATCTATTGCGCCATATTTGGAACACTGATTCATCAAGTGCCACGGTGCACCGTATGTGCGCCTGGCATGAACCGGTGCATGCCGCGGCACAATAATGTTTGAAATTGTTTACCTTAGAATTATGGCAATGGGGCCGTAAAACTCGAACCGAATCGATCAATTTTTCGAAATATTTTTTGATCCAAACCCTAATGTTAGTGGTGTTAGTGATGATGAGATCGCAGACACCTAAGTAAGTTTCAGAGCTAACTTACCATGCAGGGCAAGTAGTTAATGATTTCTACTTGCTTGACATAAATTTTAGCTCGGCCAAATCAAGTTTTAACACATATGCTAGAATGGCATGTAATATTTCTCTTAGATTTAATGATTCTTAAACAATTTTCTTTATAATTTTGTTGCATTGTTGGCATATTCCTTGGTATTTGTGCCATTTTTCTATTCAAAAATAATGTGCAGTGCTAAGCAAACAAACCCACAAAATGTTGACAGTCTACCTACAATATGATGACAAGGGACTCATGAAATTATGACAGGTGACCCACAAAATGACATATCATCCACAAATAAAAAGCGTCACATAAAATGATAATATTTATTCTGAAAAAAAACTCCACAAGATCTTATCTCAAAATTGAGGACATTTGTCTTGCGAACTGATGACAGGTGCCCTTCAAAACTAAAGAAGAACATACACAGAAATGAACAACCTAGCGAGACAAATTTGGATCTTTAGGAATTTGGAGATTAAAGAAATAGAGGTTCCATCCACGAGTGATGGAATCTGTTTCTCCCACGAAACAAAGGAGAAATTTACACCTTTTAACGTGAAGTTAGCTAGCTAAACTAAGTCAGCCAAAGGTTGCCTGTGCACTAGCTCAACAATGGCTATACGTGTTTGTTGTGACGTGTACCATTTGTTTTCCCTAGAAACTGGCGCCAGATCACGTACGTGACGCTGGTTTTTCACGCACCATTGTTGGGGCTACCTTGGACCCAGCAGCAGTGACCCCTTGACTGAAATTAAGGGATCTGATTGGACAATACACTAGTTTGACCTTTAACCCCATTGAAGACAGCCCATTGAGGACAACTTCTCTTTTACATTATCCTTACCACACCTCAGAGAGGGAGAATACCTGGGCCCGGTTGCATAAAACTCACCTTAACTTAAGATACACCTTAAGGTCAACTTAAGTTGTTCCTTGAAATAAGTGTGTTGCAATAACATTGGCTTGATAGAATTTGATGAAATGTGTTCCACAGATCTACAATTTTGTTGTTTTTCTTCAATAAAATGACATATTTCAAATGATTTACATTTAGTGGTTTATAAAATTGCTAATGTGAGTATCCAGGAAGAAGTAAACCCATGAAATGCATTATATTTGTTGAATTCATTTTTGAGGAAAATCCTTAAATATAAGGATTCCTTAGACTAATGGCCATAATACAATGGGATTGCACTTAAGATAAGGAAAAACACATCCTTAAGTGATAAGATTTTCCTTCACTAAGGAAGCACCTTAAGTGGGTTGCAATATGTACATTGAAATCAACCTTAGTAAAGGAATTTATTGATACTTAAGGTTAAGGAGATTTCCATACTTAAGATTTTTCTTCATTTGTGACCTTTGACACCAGCATGACCTTTGACACATCCCAGCATTTTGAAAACCTTAGTGACCACAGACCTTCCTTGTGCCTTTTGTGCCTACTGTAAGGCAGTATAAATAGTGGTGTCATACTATGGGCAATCAGACTGTCCTGCCTTCCACTTGCCAACATGGCAGCAAAAAGGAAGCCCAATTGGAGTGAAGGGGAAAAGCTGCTTCTTGTTGAGTGCTATAGCACTTTAAAACACACTATTAGGGGCAAATTCAGTGCCAAATTGTCCAAGGATGACAAGAAGGCTGCATGGGACGAATTGTATGAGAAATTTAGTAGCCAGAATGACGACAGCCATAATTGTGAAACGTGATAACTTATTTAACTTATTATTTGAATGCGATATTTCGAGAAGATAGTCGTGTAGGGTTGTCAAACTGATACCCTAGGTCTATCGTCTAAATTTCTCCCACACGTTGGAATTTTGGTGACCCAAAGGTCAAGGTGATAGGCCTGGCGAAATAAAACATGTTTAAACATGTTAAAACTTGTTTCTTAAAACATGTTCCCCCATGTAAAACATGATCGTTAAATGGCGAGTAAACATGTTTTAACATGTTAAAACATGTTTTAAGAAACATGTTTTAACATGTTTTTACTCGCCATTTAACAACCATGTTTTAACATGTTCCAACATCTTTTCAAAAACATGTTTTAAGAAACATGTTTCCACAAACATTTTCCACAGTCATGGGCTACTTATTGATTAAATCTTTGATTACTATGTCATTAAGTATTGCTATTATAACAACTTTCACTTTTGCAATAACTGATATGCATGCATCAGATAAAACTGAAAGGTCCAATCATGCAAATAATTCATGCCCAGAAAACATTCCAACCCTTGATGGGCAAGTATGGGCAGCTTGTAACAGTTGAAAGTCAAAATCTTGTTTGAAAATTTGGCAAAAATACACTTTTGTCATACCTAAAGATTTAAACTTTAAGTTCCATGTGATCCTGGCAATACCATCATTCATGATAATTGATGTGTGTTGATACATCCAATCTAAAAATGTCCCATTTACAAAAAAGATATATACCAGGATGTGTTTCCAAAGAAAATGGGGGCAAAAAGGAAGTATCATGGAATCTCATGCCAGATCATGTGACCATGTTTTAACATGTTTAGCAAGTCATTTCAGAAACATGTTAAAACATGTTTTAAGTTCAATTTCAGAAACATGTTTTAACATGTTTTACTGGGAAATTTGAAACATGTTAAAACATGTTTGACAGATTGATTTCAAAAATATGTTAAAACATGTTACTGAACATGTAAAAACATGTTTTAACATGTCTTGTGATGGAACATGTTAAAATATGTTCTGCAAGTGTGAATAACATGATTTTCTGACCCATGTTATCATGGGAAAACATGTTTTCCCATGATAACATGGGTTACGTTTCGCCAGGGTTGTGAACACAATATTTGAAGAAGAAAGTCACATAGGGTTGCCAAACTGATATGATATATGTATTTATCATCAGCTCTGCTGTGATCCTCGATTTGTATTGGTCAATTGCTATGGGATATCCTGTTAATATCGGGATTGTAGTAATGCATGTCAATACTAAAACCCGATATTGATCTCCAATAGCAAAGCCGGCAAGCCCATGCGCGTTGCTGATTGTTGGCACGCTATAAGGAACAAGTTAAGGATACTCCCTAGTACCCTTAGATTTTGGGTACTTAAGGTGAACCTTAAGTTTAAGGGAAAAATATTGCAACCGACTTATATATAAGGACTAACTTAAGGATTTCCTTAGGTGGTTGGCACATTGAAAGTGAATGGGCCCCAAATTTCACTGAAGTAGGAACCTTAGTAAAGGAGAAAATTCATCACTTAAGGTGAAATTTTCACTTAAGTTAAGGTGAGTTTTATGCAACCGGGCCCTGATCTTGTACAAGTGTTCGGAATTGGTCACACTTTTCAAGATCGATCATCGGTCCATCTGAACGACCGAATGCGATGATCGATTAATAATAGAAGTCGTAAGTGCACAGTTTTCCTTTGGTAGTATTGGCTTGTGCAGGCTTACGTGGTGTCTCTCACTTGAACAAAAGGCTATTTCTAGATACAATTTATTTTTAATTAATTTTATTTTTTTTGAAATAATCCATCTTATAAAATTGCAATCGATCATCAAAATCTGAGGATGAATGAGCGATTAATCGGTATGTCCGATTAATCGGACAATCCCTATCTGGTACCCCTACCTTGTGGAGAGCTGAGTGAGAAGCTGTGGCCTGTTGAGCTCTACCTTCTTGACCAGACCCAACTTGGCATCAATGTCGATGGTATCCGACCCATCTATCTCAGCGTCTAATAACACCTTAAGCTTACCCCCAACCTGCAAAAAGTCCAGAAAAATAATTGCAGCATTCGCCCGATTAAGCGCACGGTGCAGGTAGAGGTTGGGAAAATTTTCTGTAGAAGGGGTGTTGCCAAACATCCGTTTAACTGCACCCCTCAATGATTGCTGATCGGAGCGTAATGACTATTATTGCACTTTCGCACTCTCCCTGTTCAACTTGCTTAGATGTTTGCCGCAACAATCTGCACGTGAAAAGATCATTAATTGGTCAATAGTTCGATCATGCGGCAAATATGAACAGTGATAGCGCGAAGGGACTGCTGAAATGGTGGAATTCAGGGCTGGTTTCCAGACATGGCAAGAGGAAAGGTATGTGATTTGGTTTTGGTTACTTCTGGGGGGAGATTTAACATAAGGAGACGATCTTTGGCGCTTGCTGGTCCCCCAATTTCCGCGATAAATAGGGGGGATGCGCTTATTTGGGACCATGCGCTTGAATGGGCGAATGCGCTAACCGGTTCAGTTAAGGTCAAGTTTAGCTGGATCTATGAATATTCTGAATATTCTGTGGAATATTCTGTATATTTTGGGAATATAAAGTTTACTCTTGGGACATACCAAAATTAATAGGGCTAGATGTTGGTACCATTTCTCGATACAGTACCAATATCGGTATTCTAATGGGGAAAAAATATTGTATCGAAAAAGTTAAATATTGTTTAGTATCATTAAGATTTAAAATATATAGAAAATTGACTTAATTGCTACGGCAGAACTCTCCGCACAAATGGATTTCAATATTTATGGTAGAATCTTTTAAAGCTCACGGTGCTTAATTTAACAAAAATAGGCCCCTGAGATTTCAATGAGAGGTTTAATGCCATGAAGGATCTTAGCCAGGATTTAGAAAGTGGGTGCCCAAAATTGGCATTTGAAAAATTTTGGGGCGTCCAAATTTTTAAGGTGAACCACAATGTCATGGCAATTATATGGAGATGAGAAAATCCAATTAAATGTTTGAGATTACCATTTCGAGAAATTCCCCATAATAAATTGGGTGTCCTGAGAGATGCTTTTTAAGGCCTAAAAATTGATTGTTTCCTGTAACGGTCCGAGAAAAAATAGGGTAGGTAGGTTGGAAAAAAAAGAATTTTGGTCAAAAATGTGTGATTATGCATGATTTACGATCATTGGGAGTTGGGAGGGCAGAAAAAACTTTAGGGTAGGGATTTTTTTAATAAATACAGTTTGTTAGGGTAGGGTTACAGGAAACAAACAACATTTTTTTTTAGGCCTAAGGGTATGGGTGTCCAAAAAGACACCCAGACGCCCTGCTGGCTAAGACAAAGCCTGAGAGGCAGTCAGTGTCGTTAAAATATCATTAAGATACCGTATTATTAAGGAAATGTTGATATTGTAGCGTACATGAAAATTTTAAGGTGCCAATCCCTAAAACATACATACTTCTCGAAGATCCCAAAATTTATAGGCTTTAAGAACTTACCTTTCCACTGACGGAGAAAGTGTGGGTGTCATTATACGTGACAAGATCTCGCGTAGTTTCCTCGACTTTCAGCGGGTCCTGATTGGTCAATAGTTCCATGATACTGAACTGCTTTGCCTCGTACTTGCAGCTCTGCCAGAACCAACGACGATTCTTCTTCACGACGATGTGAAACGGACGGCAGTTATTGGCCGTATTTAGATCCGGTACCGGTAGGAGAGACTCCTCTCCCACATTTTTCACAAACTTCGAAACTGCGGCTTGGAAGACAACCATCTTCTTAACGAATGAGTCAAAGAGAAGTTGCGATCAGAATCTTATGATTGAAAATAATCGTTTCTTACAACTATGATGCAGCCACTAAGTTTGCTTCAAAGTTGGAAATTACACCAGTATGAGTTTAAGTGTAAGATATCAATGTTTGTCCTTAAGTAGTTGTCAGAATGTACATGTATAAAGAAGTTGTTGGTCTTTGTGATGTCACCAGTGCCAGCCACCTCTCTATTCCGCAAGGAGATGATGCAAGGTCATCTGAAAAAGTAAAAAAGTAAATAGATAAGCTAGGATGAAGTCCCTAAATCTTAAACCATCACATGATTACAAATATAACAGAAAAGTAGAATAAGTATTAGATTTGATAAAAATAGGAAAATAAAACAGAAAGAATAAATTAAGAATATATATAGAATGAACTTAAGAATAATATATTTATATATATATATATATATATATATATATATATATATATATATATATATATATATATATATATACATAAATATATATATATACATAAACATATATGTATATATATATATATATATATATATATATATATATATATATATATATTTATATTTATATATACTGTAGAACACGAAATTTCCGCGTGTGTTTATATATAGCGTACTTAGCGTCTGGTGCCGCTTCGCTATATATAAAAACGCTGTAGTTTGTCTTTTTTTTAGCCACTGGTGGCGCTGACGTCAATGAGAACAAAGAAAGAAGAGGACAAAGGACATCATGGTGACAGCTAGATGGCGCCACTAGTACAAACATGATGCATACGTAGCCCTTCTTGAACCATTCCTTTTTGGTGTTTTTCTGGTCTTAGGAAGCAAAAGACATAATAAAAAAGCAAAGAAAATCATTGTGATCTGTTTTAATTATTTATTTTCCAAAAATTACACCCAATACAACCTGATATGGCCCCTTTGTTGTGCCACCATGGATAGGGTTCATAGCCCCATCTCCTTTGTTTAACCCTTTGTGCACAATTCATATCTCTCCTTGGTAGGCTTAGCTCCGTTCAGCCAGGCAAGCATTTTGATAAAAATGTTTAAAACCTAGCATTAAATGATGTTAAAAGTTACAGTACTAGTATTTAAAAGTCACAGTCCAGGTTGACAGAAGCCAGAATACTGAGTGAGTGTTGCACATAGCAACCAGAAGGATAGGTGCCGGCCCAGCTATTGTTACGGCGGCCCTGTTTACTCACAAACAAATGCTAAATTTAGGTTGCTTCACTCTGGCAGCATTAGATCAAGAGCTCAGTAGTGTGGCTTCTGTCAACCTGGACTGTGACTTTTAAATACTGTAACTTCTATCATCATTTAAAGCTAGATTTTAAACACTTTTAACACAATGCTTGCCTGGCTGAAAGGAGCTAAGTCTACCAAGGAGAGATATGAATTGTCCCCAGTTTTTGCCAGTGCAGACCGCTCAGTTTCTGAAACTTTAAAACAGTCAGGGTCAGCGTCAAGAAAACGAAAGAGATCGGGCAACAATAGTTACTCAGCTGAGCAACGGGCTCAAATCGCCGAGAATGCTCAATCAAACTGCTCTGCTTAAATTAGTTCGTCTTTTTTGCGACAGATGGCGCTGTCAGCGGTGGCTGTTACGGTACAGAGACGCTAATATAAAGATACGCTATGACGCAAAACTCCGAAATTCGCTATACATGGGACACGCGTGAATTTCGTGTTCTACAGTATATATACACAAAGAAATTATGAAAATAGAAATATTGTTCATGGGGACATGAAGTAATAAGTATTCACTAAGTGTGCTATAAAGTTATAAACAATATGAATTAAGTGCACTGAACTGAGCAATTCCCACCATAACCTCCCTCCCCTTCCCCTTCGAATTCCCCCGAGACCCTCCGTGCCGTAACGTTACGGCCCTATGCTATTGTTGCTCTGACGGGCCTCACCTATACGGCACTAGTCCTCCAATGCAAAAAAATGGAACCTGGGTCGGTGTAAATGTGACGAAAACACTCCATCACTAGTTTAATGGACAAGTTTGTAGGAATTAAGTTAATAAAGGCTCATAAGGGCCAGATTTTTGAATAAAGTTCTGAAACTGCTGTAAAAGTGTTTTTTCTGACCTGTTCCCTCGGTCGCCGTAGTCTGACAGAGCAGTAGTAACGTAAGTTGGCCGCACACGTCGTAAAAGTTTATCTAAGTTAAATTGTTGGACGGCACGTGGACGAGTGTTGGTGCTTGGAGATAACGCAACAACTCGTCTGACAACGCGAGAATTAGCGGCCATTTTGCGGATTAGGAGGCCTTCTTCCATGTACCTCCATAAAAAGTTAAGATTTTTCCAAAAAGGAGGTGAGTAAAATAAAATATTGTCTTGAATGATAAATAAACACTGGTTCCAAAAATTTCAACGTGAGGACCCTTGCCCCCACGGCAAACGGAACGGACAGCCTAAGGGGGCAAGTCTCCTGGTCTAAATTCCTCCCTTGTCTGCAACCGGTGTTCAGAAATATTGTAAGAATTTCTAAGTATAGAGCAGTGAATGGCCTGGACTTGAACCTCTGACCTCCAGGAATACATTTCTCAGTCTACTTAATACATAATGAGCGAGTGCCCTTGTGGTCTTAGACTGGTGAGTAAGATGGAATAAGGTAACCATTCTTCTCTGTGATTTTTTTCAGTTGTAAATTACAATTAGGTTAATCACAATTTAACCCATAAACACCTGTGCTGCTTATACTTTGTCCGAAAAGTCTAATTTACTTATTTGCATAATTCCAGAAAACTTTAAAAAGGTTTGTTTCATCCGAATAGAATAGTATAATTCAGTTATTTCTCTCAACATATTGTAAAACTAAAACTTTCATTCCGGACGTGAATGGGTTAAAATACTTGAAAAGTTGAATGTAACTTTCCAAACATTACATTTCATTCAATCATTGACACTTATGACAGTCACTTACAAACTCTATAAACACCTTTGCCATATTCGCTATGCTCTAACAGTATACTGTTTCTGTATAAAATGTCAATGTTAGAGCATAGAATGGCGTACTTACAGGTTAAATAGTTGTCAGAGACCGCTAGTCAGTCAGACTGCAGAAAGAAATGCACATGACAGTGCCAGAAACTTGTTGACAGTTCTGTGCTAACTTCCGCATACGGGTACTTCAGACGCATTCAATTTATAACGCCAAGTGCCCGAGTAGCAGCCGATTCGTGTTTTCATCTACTGAACGCCACACGGATAGTTACCGTAGAAAATAAGAAAATTAAATACAAATATACATGTATTTATCAAAGGTCTCCGACTGTTAAAAAAATCGAAATGGATTTTATGGAACCGTCTGATTAATTCAATACTTTCATTAGTATAATAATAAGATCAATATGTTTGATACCCTAAAGCATTGGATTGATCTTTCATTATTTTTCAAATATTAGAGATAAAGAATGATCATTGAAGATTTTCAAAACTATGTTTGTAATTTTTTTTGTGATTTCACCGCTTTTCAGCTCTAAAAGAGGTCATCTCTATACATATATGTTGTTTTATAAGTAACTTGAAGCTACTGATCTAGTGGCCTGCACTTTCCTCCTCTGGTTCCCTGCCAGGGCATATGAGAAAGTTGCCAGTGACTTGGGGATAGATGGTGTTTTTCCTAAATTCACTGATCCCCTCCACCACTTGCTACTGGCTACAGTCTGTCTGACTCGAGTTTGGCAACCGCCTTTTCCATTTTTTTGTGACAAAACTTTCGAGTTTTCCATCCAAAATTGGCAAATATCTTAAGAGCACTACTACGTGGATGAATAAGCATACCTTTTTGTCTCAACTCCGCAAAATGTTGATTTTGCTCATATATATATATATATATATATATATATATATATATATATATATATATATATATATATATATATATATATATATATATATATATATATATATATATATATATGTATATATGTATATATATATGTATATATATATATATATATATATATATATATATATATATATATATATATATATATATATATATATATGTATATGTATATATATATTTATATATATATATATATATATATATATATATATATATATATATATATATATATATATATATATATATATATATATACATACATATTATGCCTCTTCTTTTGTGATTACGTACATCCAAAAACACCACATTAAACGATCAATTGCGCATAGCTTTATTATGTACCGTTTGATGTTGATAACAGAGTCGAAAGACTTCAAAGACCAGGTTCGACTGCGTTGCTATTACAATGATATTGGTCCCATATGTATTCATTTGGTTGAAGATTAGTTTTTTGCACACTGGGAGACTTTCACCAATTCATCGCGTATGTTTAAACCTAACTTTAACATTTACCCCCTTTTTATCATTAACACTGCATTTTAAATCAAATACTTCTAAAGAGGTGTGTTTACCTGGAAAATCTTAGGTCGAATCTTCGCTGATTGAACTCATGAATAAATAAACTACTATTGTGGTCTAATGGACGCCTTAGACGTAATATCACATTACAAAGGCAGGCCCTTATCCCATAATAACCTTGCATCGTGGGATATTTGTAGAAACTCATAAAATATTCATATTTGGAAAGATAGAAATAGAAGGAATACATTTCGCGTTACTTGCGGTCCAATAGACGCACCACTGATCAGACGAAATTAATTCAAATGCAAAATCCATAATACTTTGGCATTTTGGGATATTTGTAGAAACTTCTGAATTATAATAGGTTAGGTTTGATACTAGTATCATAGGTTCCACTCTATTCATGTGTAACGCGCACATGAAAAACAAATTTTATAAATGTGAAGGAAAGATCAAAACGGAGGGAAGGGTATCAGGTTTTTTTTTTAAATTTAACTCCTTTCAAATTCTGTCTCAGAACCTTTGCTGAGAATGAGAAAAAGGTGCGTTTTTCAACTTACAGATTCCATAACCTTTGAATAAAGTCAAAACTGGGAAAATAGTGATGCCCTTCCCTTCGGAATACTCGTCGCTATAACATTACCAAATCTAACTTAAGCAGATCCATTAACAATTGACACCCAAAATGCTTGCTTAATGTTTGAAGCGGCCATGTTTTGGTGAGATTCGATGAGAAAAGGACCAAAAATGTTTCTTACTTCTGTGCATTCCGATGGGAGCTTCTGTAATAGATGGTCTTTCACTCTGCAGTAGGCTTTAACATATGTAAAAAATCTCAAAATGACCCTATAACCACAAATTAACCCCACAAGCCACCCCATTATTTATGAGCAGCTACATGTATTACGCCCAATAAGGAAGTAACCTACAGACGTGTAAAGAACACGGAATTCCGCAAAATCGCAAAATGAAGAATCTTTCTAAGATATCTTAGTTTTCGATAAAGTTATATTTAATTTTTTGGATCAAATAACTGGCAAAAGTTTAAATTTGGTCACTTGCGCTTAGCAGTCTAGTGTATTGCAATACAGTTACACATTGTATTATTGCCAAGGTGAAGACAAGCGTAGTCACAGAATGCGCGCTTCTCTCACCACATTCCCGACTTCTAATCAGGTCGGGGCGCGTGAGAAGAATGCCATTTGTATGGCGGTGTTCGCAGGTTACTCCCTTCACTATGTTGGCGTTCCTTTACTAACCTAGATGAGGCCTAAGTGACCTAGTCGGGTGAGCTTAGACATGCGCACTGAAAGCCAGTAAAGGAACGGATTTCGTGCTTACCCGAGTAAAATGTCATGGCGTCTGCCAAACGGCCTTCACCTTTGCCCATATATGGCAACCGTGAAATCGTCTATGTCTATTAAAGCCGCACTTCATCACGAATGTCAATTTCAATTCATTTAAGACTAAATCTATCAAATGTCATAATAAACATTACCAAAATATTAAGCCAGGGCATGTACTGTAAAATTAAAGGAGTATTCCTAAATGCTGGTAACAAAAGTGAACGATTTGCTTATTCTTAAAGATGCTTACGAAAGCATCAAATACAAATTAATTTTCAGCATTTTACTGTAAATAATGATCATCTTTTATTTTATTTTCACAAGCAAAACAATTTTCGGTAAACCTTAGAAGACCAACACATTCTTTTCTTAATCCAAGGGTAAACGAAGGCGTCCATGTTTGCGCGTTGCATTGTGGGATACTTACCCAACTAACCCACTCAGGGAGTCGGTTAGTTGGGCCAGGCGCGAGTAAGCGCCAGAGTGACGTCATCGCCTAACTGGAGGGCCTGCCTGATGGACGTGCGGTCTAAGACGATGCCACTGACTGCTAACTGTCTCTCACCACTGATGGCCGAGTGGTCTAAGGCGCAGCCACTGTCGGCTCGCTGTCTCTAACCACTGAGGGCCTGCCCTGTTGGCCAAGTGGTTCAAGGCCCCGCCATTGGCTGCTTGCTGTCTCTCGCCACTGAGGACCTGCCCTGATGGCCTAGCAGTCTAAGACGTTGGCACTGACTGCTAACTGTCTCTCACCACTGATGGCCGAGTGGTCTAAGACGTTGCCACTGACTACTAGCTGCCTCTCGCCACTGAGGGCCTGCCCTGATGGCTGTGAGGTCTAGGGCATTGCCATTGACTGCTCACTGCCTCTCACCGCTGAGGGCCTCCCCTGAAGGCTGTGTGGTCTAGGGCATTGCCATTGACTGTTCACTGCCTCTCACCGTTGAGGGCCTGCCCTGATGGCCAAGTGGTCTAAGCATTGTCACTGACTGCTCGCTATCTCTCACCACTGCTCGGGGCAAGTAAGAAAGTTGCCAGTGACTTGGGTCCAGGAAGTAGATTTCACTGAGTGATCCTGTTTCCTACAACACATCCTATTGGCTAGTGCCCTAGTTTTGACCCAACATGGCAGAAATAACGACGATAAATGATTTTCCAAATTCCAAGGCCTGACAACTTTGAACACAACTGAAAACAATTGAAGAGAAATAAATAAACCCTCCAACAACAACTTCAGATCAAATGGTTCCCGCAATAGTTATTTGTTGCAAAGACATTACAGGCAACTTTGCTTAATCCGGACTAATGTGGACCCTAAGATTCTGTCCGGATTAGGCAAAATCCGGATTATGCGTTTAAGAATTATATGTATAGGAAGGGACCAGGACCTTCCAATATGTCCGGTTTAGACGAAAATCCGGATTACACATGTCCGAATTAGGCAGATTTGCCTGTATAAATGCCTCCCACGTGTTAACACACTACAGAAGGGAATGCGTTGATCAATGGTCAGTCGTCCTTGTTTGCCAGCCGGACTCAGGACTGCGTGCTTGGGATTCAGAGCCGGCACGCGCTTTTCTTACCTAAGCTTACAATGGGTTTAATTACCTGGCATCAACAGTGGGATTAATCTTTAATCCATTTTACCGCTCAATAACAAACCGGAAGTTGCCTCACTGCGTAGGTAGCGCTATGGTAACTCGTACTGAAGTCTGATGCCAAAGGTCCCGGATTGAGAAGGGGGAGTGCGACTTGTGACATACAGAAAAATGGACTAACCATACATGAGGCCATTCTGCAAGGATCACATTAAGGTGAGAAAGTTAATTGTAGGTCAGTATTCTTTTCTTGATTCTAAAACAAGCAGAACAGGTAGAAGTAATCATGGTTGCTGCTTGGTCACTAAGCCACGACAGGCTAACACTACATGATGTAGTTGGGCAGACGTACTGAAATCAAAGATAGTGTTTCAATATACCCATAAGCATGGCTGTCCGTTGGACTAGTCGTCACATTATTACACGTGTATCAGACAGGCTAATTCACTACTGTATATATATGGAGATATGTATATATATATATATATATATATATATATATATATATATATATATATATATATATATGTATATATATATATATATATATATATATATATATATATATATATATATGTGAGTGTGTGTGCGTATGTGTGTACATATACATATATACATATATATACATATATGAATATATATATATATATATATATATATATATATATATATATATATATATATATATATATATATATATATATATATATATATGTATATATATATGTATATATATATATATATATATATATATATATATATATATATATATATATATATATATATATATATATATATATATATATATATATATATATATACATATATATATATATATGTGTGTGTGTGTGTGTGTGTGTACATATACATACGTGCATGCATGCACACGGCTGTTATGGGTAACTTTGGTTGGGTTTCATCACATTGGGAGTTTCATGAGCCAACGCTAGGTGACAGGACTAAGACACATTGTAATGGGTTGCTATTCTGTAAAGCTGATGTAATCATAAGTTGCCATAAAGCGGACGGCGCTAATACGATTATTAGATTATTATAGCATAGATTTTAACCCATTCATCCGTAGAGACAATGAATAGGGATCTTAAATACTCCTGAAAATTTGATAGTGTTTTGAAAGATAGGGTTGGTTCAGTTAAATATTTGTCACATATATATATATATATATATATATATATATATATATATATATATATATATATATATATATATATATATATATATATATATATATATATATATATATATATATATATATATATATATATATATATATATCGATATATATATATATATATATATATATATATATATATATATATGTATATATATATATATATATATATATATATATATATATATATATATATATATATATATATATATATATATATATATATATATATATATATATATATATATATATATATATATATATATATATATATATATATATATATATACATATATATATTATGTATATATGTATATCACGTATTTCATAACCTTATTTTTGTCACGGTCGGTGGTGGATTATGGCAAATCGTATTATTAACACTTTAAATGCTGAGGTATACTTTTTTCCAAAGAAGGTTTTCAATTTTTTAAAATACACCGTTCTAATTTCAATTTTAAAATTTAACCCCTTCATTTTTCATATTTTTGTATAAAGGATTCGCCACCCTTTTTAAAGGGTGGCTCAGACATGTAAAGAGTTATTTATGTATATGCAGACGACGCAGGTAGCAAGAACGGTGATATGTAATGAATATGAAACTCTTCTAGGTAATTTCATGCTTGGGCGACAGACAAGAAAGAGTAAGAAATGATGATTTTCCGTCGTTGCCCCAGTTGCAAATGTGAAAAGGGTGCATATTTCAACTTGTATATTGCATAGCTTAGAAACAAAGTCAAAAACGGATGAATGTGATACTCCGCTGTCTCTTCCACTCCTAAATAAGGCAACTCCGCTTAATCCGGACTTGTGTGATCCGGATTTTCGTCTAAACCGGACAGATTGCAAGGTCCCTGTCCCTTCCTATACATATACCGGTACTAGTAATTCCTATACGCATAATCCGGATTTTGCCTAGATAGACATTTAGGGTCCACATCAGTCCGGATTAAGCAGAGTTGCCTGTATTAATATAAATTTGAGCAAATAACTGAACATTGTTTTCCTAAAATGCATGGTTGGATCGTTTTTATGGCATTCTATGTAGAGAAAACGAGACAAAATGGCTGTATAGTTTGTGTGCAAGTCCATGTGAGTTTCAGCCATCTTACTCAACTGACTAATGTCCTTGACAGCTACAGTTGTTCTGATAAGAAATAAAAGAGTGCAGACTGTATCATAGCTCAATCCCTTCCAATGCTGAGGCTACTTTCGTCCAAAGCACACGGATGCAAGGATCTAAACCCTGCCATGCTGATATTCATTGGAAAGCTCTCTATAAGTGCTGTCAGATGAGTACCAATATGCGAGGGTTTCAATCATTTTTCAGATTTTTGCATCATTTATGCATTGGCCAAATTGGCCACCACCAGCATAAGGGTTAACATCTCAAATGACCCTGCATTCACAAGTTAACACCATAAGCCGACATACGCTCTTGCGAATGGATCCTTAAATATTGCTCCACCGGTCGCTAGCATGAGACTGGGGGTGGGTGGGCGGGGTCAGTTTCAACATTTCTTTTTACGAACCTATAGTTAAAAGGTCACTACCTCTACCTGCACGGACTCCACTGCCTTTCATACCATATCACTATTCAGGATTTACTCTATGCTACTGAAAGATTGATGACGGAAATTCGAGCCTGTTCAGCGCCAACATTGCCCGTCCGATTTATAGACAATTGACCAACGTATCAATTACAAAGAGTCAAAGACCCCCCGCAGAGCGTGGTGAAATCTCTGCCACAACAAGGGCGTTCTAGGGTCGACGTATGCAACGGATGCTTTAAAGTTTAAACGGACCAGACAGTGTAGGCATTCATGCCTGTAGTAGCCAACATACAGTGCGGACATTCAATTTCTGCACTAAACGTGTGGGCAGCCCGGGCATAATACACGACTGCACGCCAAATTACCACCCAGTTTCCTTGGCATAGGATGACCTCACAACTGAATATAGCTTGGAAATTGCATACTACGTGGGTCATTGATGTACTTATCTATTACATGCTATACATGCGTGTTTGTACAATCAGGCACTCGCAGACGTCCGGTTGACTGGTGCAGGAATTAAATGTCGGTACTGTATAGGCCCGAGCTCTCTGATCTGGGATAGGTACAACCGGTCATAGCCTGAATTAGGTATAATGCCCCCACCACTATTTATACTGGGTGTCAAGTAGGTTTGGCGTCTCTCCCAAACTATAGATGGCAGCACAGTTTTCACGAGTTGCAGTTTGTGTTACCATAGACAGCTCAAGTGTCCCACTTGAGGATTGATTCAGAACTAAACCTGGAGTGAAGTCAACTCAGGGTAGATCAGTGAGACTAAGGAAAGAGCCAGTTAACACAGATTTGTAACAAGTCTAACACGGCCTTAGCAGGGCGAGGGTATCAGCTCAGGTTTCTAGACTGCCATATGCATTTTTGCCGTCAGCAAGTTTTTCTGTTGGCATGCACCAAGTGGTCAAAGTGGCGAGAGTAGCCAAATTAGTTCACATTTATCTCACCAGGTGAGTAGAGAACTAAGTCCGTGTATGGCGCCTGAATAAGCTAGAGATACAGTACTTACACTAATTCCTGCACCAGTCGACCGGACGTCCTCCATTGCCTGGTCGTACAAACACCCATGGAAATCATGTCAAGTACATGAGCCAAGCACATATGATTGAACCGCGAAGCTTGCAAATCAAAGCTACGTTCGGTTGTGAGGGCATCCATGCACTTATGCACAAGAAACAGGGTGGCAATCGGGCGTGTGGTCGTGTATCATGCCCGGCTGGCCACGCATTTAGTGCAGAAAGTAAATGCCAGCACTGTATAGGGCGAGATGGTGCCATCTATCTGCCATTGCCGGTACTACACCACTCTGTTTGATCAATTCAGAACTCATCAGGGACTACTGCCTGAAAAGTTTCATGCATGAAAAAAATCGAGGCATGAAAATTTCATACACGGAGACCATGCATACATAAAAATGAAATTTCCATGCATGAAAATGAGAGTTTGCACAAATGTTTTCATGGGTGAGAAGTTCATGCATGAAATAATGTACAGACCAATTTTCCATCAATATTTCTCGCAAGGGCAAAATTATCACATGCATGGAAATAATATTTTCATGCATGAAAATATCATTTTCATTCATGGAAATTTTATATTTTCACGCCACAATTTTTTCATGCATGCGACTCTTCGTATGGTAGAAGCCTAGTCTGAAGTAGGCAGACGGGGTGGACAGCAGGGTGTTTGGGTATCTTTTGGGCTCCCTGGTTCATGAAAAATACCTGATTTTAGGTAAAAAGACACCCTAGATGTTGGTATGTGATTTTTTTATAAATGCTAATTCCAAGTTAAATTTCTAAAAAGTTTAACTTCAAAAATAATAACAAAGGCATTCGTGAAGAATCAAGCATATACTAGTAATTACTTTTCAATCAGGGATTTTGGACACCCTTATATTCTTTAAATCTCATTTTGGACACCCTGTTGTGAAAATCCTGGCTAAGTCGATCTCTGGTGGACAGAGTAGTTCAATAATATTGAACCTTACTATATATGCAACGATATCTTTTTGTGGATGTTCTGTGTTGCACGTGTAAGGTTCAATGCTATCCTCTGATTTTATGTTAGCAGCGGTGGTTTAGCATAAAACCCATAAACGGAACCAATGCTAGGCTTCTTGGTCCTGAAAGTCTCATTAATTACCATATTATATGTCTTCTTCCAGCAAATATTCTGGATATTTCTTAATAGAAACAAAATATACAATTCAATTTAATAATATATTTGACACTTGTTGCATTTCCGCTAATCCAAATTTCCGTTCTGTAAATAATTCCGACTTTTACCAATATGGCGGACATATACAACTTTTCCAAGTCCATCGCCGGCTGGAGATGAAAAGAGTCTGATATAGTCATATTTAAACTATGACGGCAATATATAGAGCTAGCCGTCGGTGATTGAAAAGAGGAAAAATACGTTTCCCAGCTGTTTGTATGTGCCGAGATTATAGCAAAATGCTTCCGCTCAGAATTTCGGCGGAAGAGTGCTAACATGATTTTTAAGACTTAACACTAAACCCTACCGTCAGAAGGATGAAAACAGAAACGGGAAATAGGTAGGGTTTATGTCTGAAGACTGAACTAATGGACAGAGCAAAGATTGGTATTGACTGACCACTAGTCGTGAAACATGATACGTATCGGTTGCCGATATTTACTCTGTGGAGTGGATCGTGGAGAGTAAGGTTATTTCATTGATTTACAACCTCTGGAATGAATCTCAATACCATGGGGTAAACATTCACGAAGTGGCCTCCTCCAAGACAAACACGTTTGCTTCAGTAATAAGGTGTTCACGTGTTGAGGATTCTTATTGGTTTCCATGCATACAGTACCGACATTTAATTCCTGCACTAAATGAGTGGTCAGCTCAGGGATAATACACGACTGTATGCCCGATTGCCACCCAGTGTCCTGGCCATGGATGCATGGATGGCGTCACAACTGAATGTAGCTTTGGTTCGCAAGTTATGTGGGTCATTTACGTGCTTGACTTATTTTTTGACATGGGCGTTTTTTCAACCAGGCAATGGCTGACGTCCGGTCAACTGACGTCGGATCGACTTAGATGTTTGTAGTGTACATACGCTGTGGAAGGTCTTTATTTATACATGTTTGATCTGATTGCTTTTCTGCCATGACACAATCTTAGGAGAGTGGTTAGAAGATTACGATGGTGCAGGTCCGAACGGCCAAAAAAATAATCGCTGTTTTTCTAGATCAATATTACACCGATGCATATGTCCCATAGAGTATTATTATCTAATATAAACCGCACGTTTACACTGCTTAATTGCCACAAACACACATGCATACGGCAGAACATACATAGATAAATATGTATGTACATACAATTTTCATTAATATATATATATATATATGTATATATATATATATATATATATATATATATATATATATATATATATATATATATATATATATATATATATATATATATATATATATATATATATATATATATATACAGAGATACAGATATATATATATATATATATATATATATATATATATATATATATATATATATATATATATATATATATATATATATATATATATAAACATATATATATATATATATATACATATATATATATATATATATATATATATATATATATATATATATATATATATATATATATATATATATATATATATATATATATATATATATATATATATATATATATTATGTTTGTGCTGTGCATACGCACATTCATATATACATACTGGAATTTGGAATATGGTCACTTTTTTTGCAATATTGCGAATGAGTCATACCTAGCCAGTTGTAATTGGTGGAGGAAACCGGCAGACCCGGTGAAATCCAATTCCTTAAAACAAATCACTGGCAACTTTCTCACATACGCCGGGTGGGAATTAAACTCAGGCAGTGGAGAGAGAAAGCATGCAGTCAGTTGCAACGTCTTTGACCACACGGCCATCGAGGCTGCCCCCAAGGGTTGATTCACATGTTACAAATATGCTTTTCAAATTATCATAGTATCCAGAGGACATTTTACGTGTCCTCTCTCACATTATGAACATCAATTCCACATCTGTATTCCACATCATTATTTATTCCTATCAACCATTTAATCTTTTTCATTGCAGATTAAGGAGAATTTGAAGAAAACATCCAGATTCTTTTGACCTTAGATGACGTCACTAGGAGACAAACGCCAATGAGGACTCTCGTATTTGTTTAAATTATAGAGAAGGTTGCTCACATGCACAGAACGCACCTCTTGAGCTGTTCTTGTCATTACCTGGGCCGGGAGTCGTATCCAGGCTGCTGAGCGAGATCTGTTGGTTGCATATCCGGTGATCAACATTCAAGTTTTGACCAATATCATAAACAAAAGGCTATTATGTGTGACTGCCGCTCACCTAGTAAGCTTGGCAATAGAATGCATTCGGTTCGCCTATGGAGTAGCACAGTTGCCTTCATCCCATTGGTCTGAATACCGACTCTGGCGTTCAGCAAGAGGATAATTTATTTATCACTACCCTCCGTTCAGAACGTTCATAATCCTCAAAACCTCGTGCTTGCCAGCGCACTGTACTGTAACCTCTGTGCTTTGTGTGAGTGGGAGAGATATATACACACGTAAATCAATCCATCTTTCTGAGGTTAATCTAGTACCGTGTGCTTTAAAAAGAAACGTATAACAGACAGCAAAGATTTTCGTGAGAGTGGATTGCCAAATGAAAGAGGTATATACGTATGTGGATCATCTTTCTTACTTATAACTTAAAACGTTTCCTTTAAAAAGGGGGAAAATGGATAGCAAAGATTTTCGTGAGTGGACTGCCAAGGCACCAAGACGGACAGAATTACAGGACGGGATGCGAAAAAGTACCAAGCAAATGGAGCGGCGTCTAAGTATGGACCTTAATGTCTTAGAACGTGCCCGGAGACTCAGTACGCACGACATCGCGTTTTCCAAAACCGACTTTTCCCGCCAAATGAGCACCGTAGGGAATGCCAAAGCGGCCCTGAATGCGCAGTCTCGACCGGTAACGCATAAAGGTAGGAGAGAGAGTTTTACTAGCGATCAGGTAATGCGGAAATTTAATGAGATAATGAATATTAAAGAAGATGATATTAGTGAGGACGCAGTCGCTGATAACAAGACTGATATTGAAGGCAGTGAGAAAAATATGGAATCAAACAAAATTGGTGATAAAATCACTCAAATATCGAATGAGTCCACACATTCCTCTAACCCTTCTGATGGAAGTGGTCTGGTTTCCAAAGAACTAGACGTATCCGCTCCAATGCCAAATATGGGCAGAAGGAGGAGTAGGGATGACTTCTATCGAGATATGAGCCTCCCAAAGCGGAAGAACACAGCCAGGCAAGTACGCATGCGCCTCGAGCAAGAATTCGGCATTGCAGAGAGTACTCCCTTCTCCATTAAAGAAGAACGTCTGCCGAGAATGTTCGAAGACAAAAAGACTGATCCGTCGGATCAACCAAGATCTGGACTGACTGCGCATGCGGGACGGCGGCTGTCAGTGAACTCGAGTGTGTCAACTTCGTCTGGTGATTTTCTGACGCAATCATGGCCGCAAAAGAATGCCCAAAACAAAATGGATGTCCTTTCTCCGACCTACTCTCCCCGCCGGAGTTCACCGTTTGGTCTATCCGTAAGTGGTCACGGTAGTAATGAGAGTTCTCGAGGCCCATCGCCTGCTACGTCACCAAATAGGTCACGTTCCAATTCCCTAGAAGGAAAAGATTTGAAAGGAAGCAAGATGCTCTTGACACCATTGTCCCCTCGCCCGAAACGGTCGCCCAAGTTGCCCAGGTCCCCAAGATCTAAGAAAACACAGGCCCTGGACACACAAAAAGGACACACCTGAAACCATGGAATAAGAATAGGGTGATTAAACTGCCAGCCGAATAAAGAACTGTGAATCATTTGTGCTTAGGATATTGGCATCACTTCCTAGAAATTTTAATTTATTTGTAATTTTTTGTTTTATCCATGATCATGTATCTATTTATTTATCTTTGATGGAAAATACCATTATTTTATCATTTTATGTATGCACCTATAGTTCCTGAACATATCAACTAATTTATTTATTTTCTTGTTTGTCTTTATTTATCTATCTAGTATTTATTGATTTATTTGAATGGTTTATTGCTTGTATTGAAATGAGGATAGCTTTTCATTACAATGTACATTCACTGTAGTATCTAAGTGAAATAAATTATGTTATGGATATGCTTATACATTATGATATTTACATTTTATATTTAGAGAAACAACATTGGGTTGTTTGTTCAAATTAAGTGTTATACCCTGACTGACTCAGCTTTACTTACATAGGTAGGTTTTTCCCAAAACAAAATGAATACTGTAAATCACTTAAATATGGCGTGAACATTATACAGCGCAATTACGTTACTGCCCTGGATAGCGTGATTTAAGTATAGCGGTTAACGGGAATAGCAGCAGCAAGTTCAATTAAGAATTTGATAAAGACGGGGATTTTATAATAGCGCATATGGGCAGAGCGCTATTATCGCTATCTTATTGTTCCCGCTATAATTAAGTGATTTACAGTAAAATGCAAACTATATTGAAATTCTGAATCAGCTCAGCGGTTGATGTCAATGAGATTATACATGATATGGGATCTGTTACATTTAAAACATTTTCACATCGTGAAAAGTAACAGGACAAAAGGTTTTGCATGACGTCTGAATATATTGTAAATCACTTAAGTATAGCGGGAACAATAAGATAGCGATAATAGCGCTCTGTCCATATGCGCTATTGTAATCCCGTCTTTATTAAATTCTTAATTGAACTTGCTGCTGCTGTTCCCGTTCACCGCTATACTTAGATCACGCTATCCACGGCAGTACCGCAATTGTGCTATATAATGTTCACGCCATATTTAAGTGATAATACAGTAGTACATACTATCAAATGATTATAACTAAGTCTTTAAGGGCCGATCATATTACCCATTCTAAACCATCAGATTGCATCAGAATTTTATCGAAATACACCAGATTTCCTCAACATAAATTGAGCTTTGTTCTTGATCTCCACAGTTATCAAAGAGTTGTGGATATATAGCTATTAACTGTGTGTAGGTTATGCTTTCTACCGATATGCACTCAGCTTACCGTATAGATTAATTAGGTCACAAATCCTACATATTTTTTATAGGATGATTGACTGCTCATAAATTGAAATAAATAATAACTTTAATAAGAGAATATCTGATACGGTAACATTTGTCTACATTTATGAATTATGATATCCTATCTAGTATCTATATTAAGTGCGATAAATTCACCAACAAAGAGTGAAGACAGCATTTCAATGCACGATTTAATAATCGAAGTTATACAATTACAAATCAATTGCAAATTATTGAAATACAAAAGGATTCTGATCGTTTTAAGTTGCACCTTTCAGCAGTCAACAGGTTTTCAAACCTTAAAATTCAAATCTCAATTTAGCTCTTTGAGGGACACATAAGGGCTAGGTAACATTGTTATGAAACGCAAAAATATTTTTAGAAATCCCGGGCATGACAGCTTCTCAAATGAGTTTTCAAAAGTACTCTAGCCAATCATCAAAATTTAACTCATGAAACTTTCATAGCAAAAGTACTGGGCAAGTCGAACAGAAGAGATAATTCTTAGTGACCTTAACAACTGGCGAACAATAACCCTATTAAACTCCATAAATTCTACTCCGCATTGATAGCTGAAAAAATCAAAACACTTTTACCCAAATAGATTCACACTGATCAGAAAAGATTTGTCAATGGAAGATGTAAGGGGGAGAATGCATGACGTAATTCATCAATGTAAAACACAAAGTTTACAGTGCCTAGATATTCTTATAGATTTTGAGAAAAGACACGGGCTGGTGCTTAGAAGGTGTCAAAAACAGAGTGCATCTTGGGATGCATGGAGTCCCTCCATGGCTACCTCAGGACTGTTACTTGCTGAACTTCTGTAAGCTATAACTGAGTAGTGCTGAAGAGGACAGGTTCGGGGGAGGTCTTATTTGAAAGGTGACATGTATAAGCTCATTTTGAACCTAAATCATTCTGATGGTGCATTTGCCCTTTAAGGAGTTAAGACAGAAAGTAGATACACAGCTTAGCTGACCGTTTTAGGTCCCATGCAGAATTTGCCCATTGCAGACAGTACAAATGTGCGCGATCTCACGTGGAATTGTACAATTGTACCCTAATGAGCAAAATCAATATTTTAAGGAGTTGAGAAAGAAAGTAGTGATAGAGATTCAAATTTTTATGAAATGAATGAGCTCATTTCGTGTTGGGGACATTCCGAGGCGTCTAACAAATGGTAAAAAAATCTCGCTCTATGCCACTTTTCAAGATTTCGGGAGGTAGAAGGACAGTATGGGTACATTTGTGATGCATGATTATTCCTCATGAGAAAACATTCCGGATAATACAGTACGGACATGTAATTCCTGCTCAAATCGACCGGACATCTACCAGTCCCTTATTGTACAAACACCCATGGCTAACATGTCAATAAAATAGGCCAATCACGTAAATGATCCACTTAACTTGTGAATCAAAGCTAAGTTCAGTTGTGAGGTCATTCATGCATCCATGCCAAGTAAACTGGATGGCAATCGAACACGTGGTCGTGTATTATGCATGGTCTGTCCGTGCATTTAGTGCAGGAAATAAATGTCGTCACTGTATATACTCAGTGTAGGCATAATCGTCAGATGATGCAGGGGACAAAATCAAAGAGTCAAAAACAATTCCCATAAAGCTACTTAAAGGACAATTCCACCATGGATAAAACAGAGGCCCAAATAGCTACCTTAATGCTAATGACTTAGTTGCACCAATAGCCAGTTAAGAGGCTATTAAAAAGCTAAAATGGCCGCCCCAAGTGCCTCTATTTTGCGCTTGTTAGGAGGTGTTTAAACAGCGATATGCTCTTGTATGAAGGTTGGCACTGGTGGGAACTTGGGTTTAAGTACAGAATACCATAAGAAACTATTTGGGCCTCTGTTTTATCCATGGTGGAATTGTCTTTTAATATAGATTGCATGACCGAATTCTGTTTGAATTTGTGTGCGCAAATTCCTCCTGGCTGTGGGCAATGTATCGATGGGATTGTAGTATTTTATTCATAAGCTGAATGAGCTACACCAGTCGACCGGACGTCGGCCAGTGCCTAGTTGTACAAACACCCATGGATAACGTCAGAAATAAGCCAAGCATAGTATTGACCTGCGTAGCTTCCAAATAGAAGTTACGCTCAATTGTAATGTCACCCATGGCCAGGAAACTGGGTGGCAACCGGGCGCGCAGACATTTATCATGCCCGGGCTCCCCACGCATTTAGTGTAGGAAATAAATATCCGCACTGTATATGTTCAAAGGTTGAGGCAGTTCGCTGATCACTATACTCAGAACAGCACAGCCACGTGACTCAAGGCGAAGAGAGCTATACGTATAGGTACTGTGATAAGGTATGTACGTCTAGCATGTCCTCCGTAGAATTAAACACATAAAATTACACTGAATCAATATATACATTTTATATTTATATATATATATATATATATATATATATATATATATATATATATATATATATATATATATATATATATATATATATATATATATATATACATGTATATATATATATATATATATATATATATATGTGTGTGTGTGTGTGTGTGTGTGTGTGTGTGTGTGTGTTGATTTGCATGCAAATATTTGCAAACTTTTCTTATAGTTCTGCTTTACACTAAAGAGCTAGATTTTTAGTAATTCGAACACCCTCCATACGACACGAACCACCTCTTAAGAGATCCTGGATTTTCCTCAGGAAGTAATTGCTAATCTGTAGTCTGAAATATTGTAAAACTTGCGAGAGGCGCCCTTCCCTTGCCGTTTACAACTGGCGAGAGAGGATCTAGGCTTCGTCCCAGAAAAAAGAGCTGATAGACAAACGTAATTCCATATTTAATCCTTAAAACTATTTAATCAAAACATCAAAAGAGATTGATTTTATTTCAGTTTGTAATTGGCTTTCATTAAGTATCCGAATATTTAATTTAAGAGGTGCATGATTGTCAGTGTACTTTGCACTTATCAGTGTAATTTGACTTAACCCATTAACACCCACAATGTCCAAACGTAGTCTGACAAGTTTGATGAAAACTTTAAGGTGAAAGTCAACTTAAATATTTGAAGGAGAAATGTTATTCAGAACACTAAAAGTAAAACATCTTCTTTAAATATCTTGTAAAATAATCCCGAATTTCCAAGTTACTGTCAATACTGTCCTAGATCCTAAGCGTTAATGGGTTACTAAAATCATCATAGGGTTAGGTTGACTCACATTGAGAGTTCAGTTTGAAAGTTCAAGGAAATAATGTCAAGTAGGATGGTATTCTCGTGACTTCCTTCCTAATTTATCTCTCCTAAAATAAGAGGGCAACCTTAAGCATTCTGAAATATTGGAATTAACGCAATACATCTTAGGCGCTAGTTTCCGCATTTCTCTTTTGTCTTGATTATAGCAACAACTGTTGAACCATTGAAAAACAAATCAGGTAGTTTTGTTTTTTGAACTACATCTTACATTTTTCTAGGAAAATCTTATATGGCATTACAAAGATTGGATGTGTACCTTTTCTGAAGTGGGTCACTAGGCCATGTATCAGTTTGTGCTATTTCAGGAAACTCAGATTTGCATTTACAATTCTAAGATGATTTCTTGTTTTGTGGCAGGAAAGACTTCAATATCTTTCAAAGGCTTTCATTTAACTTGCTAGCTTAGGTTGATAGAATAGCCTGCTGACCCATTGAAAAAGACATGTTTGCATGTCCTCTCCTCCAACGTGGCAGCTGGGGGATTTTACAGTGCATTTTGGGATGGGAGTGGACTGATCCAATACTATGGAATGCCATATATGCTTTTATTCGCTATTTCTCTTTAAAGAAAAATATTTTTTCTTTAAAGAGAAATATTTTTTCTTTAAAGAAAAATAGATCGATTTTTCTCTAAAGAAAAATGATTTCTCTTAAAAGAAAAATCTTTTTTTTTCAAAGAAAAATCATTTCTCTTTAAGGAAAAATGATTTTTCTTTGAAGAGAAATAGTGAATTAAAGCATACTAGCATTCCATACAGCACTGTAAGCAGGTAGAGCGCCAACTATACTATAGTATGCGTTTAGTTCCACAGGCTTCCAAAAAAATCAGAAGAATGGATGGTCGTGAGGCGAAGAGGATCTTGCAAGAGGCTTTCAAGGAGCGTGTGGACTACGTGAGGTTTAGCGTGACTGACATGCATGGTTTGATAAAAGGTAAAACCACGTCCATCACGAACCTGCAAAGCTATCTCCAGGAGGGGGTGGGTGTCATGGAAGCCATCGCCTGCCTTGACTCCAGCAATGGAATAATACTACCACCGGTAAGGTTATTTATCATCAGCTCCACTTTGATACTAGCAGGTGATTGGTCAATTTCTTTGGTGTACAGGACTGTATTGCAGTACTAACATTGCTTCCCATTAATTGTCAATGTTAGTATCTATATACATGCCGTCGCAATCGAAACGTAACTACTTTTTCACACAACAGATGGCGCTTCTCTTGACGCGAAATAAGATGGCGGACATTGCTCCTCGCACCGGTATGCTAGAAATTCTTTTTTGGCGTTTTTGTATATATGGAAATAAAGATGGCGGAAAAGTAATTATGATGGATTTAGGATGGTATTTTGTGCACACATTCATATGAGAAATCATTGCCGTTCGATCGGCGTCTGGTCTGACAAAAATCTCCGTTGCTATATATAGTCTGTCGAACTCGAGTTTGGCAACCGCTTTTTTCATTTTCTTTGTGACAAATCGTTCGAGTTAGCCATCAAAACTTGGCAAACCTCTTTGGGGCACTAAGTTCGTGTATAGATGAACATACTTTTTGTGTCAACTCTGCAGAATGTTGATTTTGCCCAAAAGGTCCCATTGTGAAATTTGCCCATTGCCAACAATATAAGTATGTTGGGAGGGGGTGGAGGTGATGATAAATCCGTTACCCTCTGTGTAAAAAAGGGATACGGCCTGTTGTTTGCGTTCAGCCAGCAATATCACACGAGGCCTCAGGCTTCTCGCAGACACCAGGCTGTCTTCCCTTTTTACAAAGAGGATAACTAATATCATGCCAAGCAGAAGTGCAATTTATTCCCTATTTATCAAAATTGACAAAATATTCTCCAATATTCGTACTTCATTTCCCAGTATTCATAATGCATTTTTTGATATCCATTATTATCTTTCACTGACTGCACGTTGACTTTACTCAGGTATGTAACAAAAGCGTATTTGACTTTTGTAAGGTTGTGATTTCCCCTGATTGCTCCTGTTTACTCCACCACCATCAATTTACTAGTCACAATTTAGCTTGAATATGATAAACGACCGATGAAAGACAAATTTGTAAATTCTATAAGTCACAATATAAACAATTATATTTTGTACTTGGTGAAGTTCTTTGTTGGTACTATATAGCTCTTTGTGACGTCACTTCCCAAAAGTTTTAGAACTTTATATTTTTGCCATTCTCAAAGAGATGATTGTATTGCATCTATAATGACATATCCATCATCCTGTCGTGTTTTAACTATAGGAAATCACATAGTTCTCAATGCATATTTTATGTTAAAAACAAAAAAGACAAACAATAAGCAAACTGATACATCGTGACAACAAGCACAAAGGAAAATACAAAGAGTCATACACTATGTTCAACCTATCTGCAAATTGGTGCATGGTGATGTTGCGATTCGCTTTATTTTCATCAGCTTTACACTGTTGATAAACATATTATTTAACTAATTTGATATGCATTTCATTACCAGTTTGTTTATTCATATATATCACTTTTTGTTTCAAAAATAATGATATTTATCATAAAGGATGACTTGGGATTGCCAAAGACTTTATCCAGTTGCGCATTTTGTAGCAAGGTTGAATATCTTATATCACACATTTTTCAACATTACCCCAGAGTCGAAAAGTTGAGGGACAATAAAGTAATGTATATATTTCTTTACAATATAGGCTAGCCCTCTGATTTTAATTAGCCCATTTCATGTAGTACGATCTGCATCATTAACATATTATGTAAAATCTTGAGCTGTATATATCTCAAATAAGCACACTCTGTGGTCTTTTTACAGAGTTTAAAACATGTCACAATGGACAGACATGTTGACCTACTTTCGTGAGTAAAATTTCCACCAAAATCGCGTGCTGTAAGGTATTCTCTTGCAGGAACTCCAAATTTGCATTTCAGTTGCCTAGTATATATTCAGCAGACATGTATGGTATCTGTAAATCAAATGAACCTTTAATGATCAAACACTGTAAAATTGAAACTGTGTTTATATTGAGGTCAGCTCAAGCAGGTAAGTTAAAGAAAACTTAGATTTGAAACACCAAGACCTCAGGGATTAGATACATATTGTTAGAAAGGGGACAGGAGTGCTTAACTAGTAGTTCTCTTATTTTCAGTGTGTCACCAGCATCACAGCCTTAATCAGCGGGATAACTATTTTCGCTTTCACCTCATCTGACCATTCAAGCATAAATCATGTTTTCCAGCTCACACCTCGGTTTTCCGACTGCCTGATGGTTGCACAGCCGGAGACATTTCGATGTGTTCCGTGGGGAGAATCGCCCGGATGTGAATTCAGAGTCGGCGAAGTACAGTGTGAAATACGGGATAAAACTAGTGGGGAATATGATACCACTTTACCAAGGTAACTGTTTCCATATTGCGTCCTCAAGTAGTACAAGTAGAGAAGATCTAGACCTCTCTCACACACACACACATACATACATAGATACATACATACATACATAGAGACATACATACATACATATATATATATATATATATATATATATATATATATATATATATATACATATATATATATATATATATATATATATATATATATATATATATATATATATATATATATATATATATGTAATCTACATATTGCATTTATTTAGTTGTGAGACTGTATAGATACATTTGTCGTCTAACAACTGTTATTGAACATGTCCATTGGAGAACAATCAGATGAGTTGGTCAATTTCTTTGGTGTACTGGACTATATTGGGCTTCTAACATTGCTTTTGACAATTGTCAATGTTAGGAGGCCAATATAATCCTGTATTTGAATCCTAATAGTGCTGTTCACAACATTCAATGTTAGTATCGCTTTCTCTTAATGAAAAAAATGGTGGCTCCTGCTTGAATTTGAATTTTTGGCGTTAAAACACTATTTGCGCATTAGAGTCTGCTGACATGGTGTATATCTAGACAAAAGATGGCAGGAAATAATAAAGATGGATTTAGGTTTGTTAATCACAAGTTCAAGTGAGAAAACTTTGCCTTTTGCTCTGAGTGTGGTTATTCTGACAAACAGGTTTTGCTACAAGAACCTTAAACTTAGAAATTGTTGTGCTTATCGTAATTCACCATTTACGTCTGGTTGCTGGTAGGGGGGGGGGGGGGGGGGTGAGCTGATAATAAATGTGTTATCTTTGTTGTGAAAATGGTGTACAGCACAATGTCTGTGTTCATCTGGCTGGTAATTCAGTTGGGGCCACAGGCCAAGTACGATACCTGCCGGATACTAGACATCTTGCCATACACCATTATCACAGCGAGGATAAATAATCATATCCCCTAAATGTGGGCATGGCAAATGTAAACTTTGACAAAAGGGTTGGCGAAGAAATGTTTATAAAATAAATTTTCATATGAACCTGGTATACATGTTTGTGTGTTTTCTTACTGTTCACAGGTATGTAGCCAGAAAGCAGTTAGAGAGCTTGAGACAGGTGGGCTTTGAACTAAACTTTTCTGAGGAATTGGAATTTGTTCTCATTGATGCCCAACTGAAACCTCTATACAAACAAAAGCAGGGCTACATACACAGCTGCAGCAATGAAACCAAGAAATACATCCATTGCTTAGAAAGGAACCTTGCAAATGCCGGAATGCCATTGAGGGATTGGCACCTGGAATTTTCCCGTGGGCAGATGGAGATTACACTGACACCAGCAGTTGGCATCATAGGTGCTGATGTTCTAGCTCTGGCTAGGCATGCTGTAAAGGAGACCGCCATACAGAACGACTTGCAGGCTACATTTATGACTCAAGCATTTCAAACCTTGGAGGCACACACTGGTGCTCACTTCAATCACTCTCTGTTGGACACATCAGGGAATAATGCACTCAGTGATCCTGATAGACTAACCAAGCTATCCGAGACGGCTGAGCATTGGATAGCAGGGTTGATAGCTCACACACCAGCACTGACAGCCCTGCTCTGTCCAACAGTAAATTGCTATCGCCGTCTGTTTTCCCTGGGAACACCATCTCATAGTAATTGGGCCATAGAGGACCGTAACATGATGATAAGGGCAAAGAACCACAGCAAGTCAAGTACATATTTGGAGAATCGTCTACCATCCGGGACAGCAAATCCCTATCTTCTCGTGGCAGGTCACGTGGCTGCGGGACTTGATGGTCTGAAGAGAAAACTCCCTCTACCAGCGGAAAATGATACTACAGCAACAAAATTGCCAACAACACTACAAGAAGCGTTAGGATGTTTAAAAGCTGATCAGGTGATTGTTGATGCACTTGGAGAGAAGTTTATAAAGTTCTACACAACGACCAAGGAAGCAGAACTAGCCTCGCTTACCCATGACCTCTCTGATACCAGCGAGGAAGTTTTCAAAAAGGAAAGAGAGTGGTATCTTGATCTGTGATACACAGCTTGTCATTTAATAAACTTTGTTTGTATATTAATCATTGTACCAAAACAAGAGTTATCTCAAGGCCCGTATAGTCCAATTATCAAAGGGACCTAGAAAGCTGCAGCATTAAAAGAAAGGTAGTTGTACCTTAAAATGTACCTTTTGGACACTGTGAGTAACTTTTCTGCGTGAAATGGATATTCATCACTTTAATTTGGATTCAGCGTAGCTCAGAATACATTTGATAATTTTTTGAAAATCCAGAAGAGTGGAAAGAAATTGCAACTGGATTTTCCAAAAGATGCAACTTTCATAATACATTAGGAGCCATTGACAGAAGGCATGTAGCAATCAGAGGCCCTCCTAAAGCATGAACTACCTATCATAACGATAAACGACTCCATTCCCTCATCCTAATGGCATATAATGTGGATGCTTAGCCAGCTGCAAGTTTATCTTTGTAGACATTAGTGCTTTGAGTCCTGTGCTGACAACAGAATCTGTGAGGAAAGTGACTAACCTGAGGCATTTATATTAAACAGTGTCAACATTCCTTCACCAGAACCTCTTCCCTCCAATGACCAACCAATTCCCTATTCAATCATAGTGGATAATGCTACCCTCTTCGCCTTTGGTTACTAAAGCCTTATCCGTCTCATGGATTGGCTACAGTAAAAAGGATCTTCAATTAGAGATTATCCAGAGCTGGACGGGTAGTCAAGGATGGTTTTGGATTTTTTATGATATTAACTAGATACAAAATACAGAATATTAACTGAAAGTGTCAAACAAGTTTTAAACGTGTTTATCATCATATGACCTGTCGGTGACTAATAGGGTCATTATGATATCACATGTTCTTTCCAGCCTAATTATCTAACAAGGACTGAAAATGAGACACAACCTAATCTACACCTGGGAAACTGCTATGACATGATCCTGGTGGTGTGTGATCTTCACAAGAATGTTGAATACCATGTCAAAATAGTAACATATAACAAAGATATAAGCTGAAAAGTATTGACTAGTTACAAAACCAAGATCATTAACTGAAAGTGTTGGACGAGTTTTAATCTTGATCATCCTCACATGACCTGTCAGTGACAATGAGGTCATTATAACACACCGTTGAATGAATATATGATTAATTAGATTCATTATTCCATTCCTCAAACATGCTTTCTCTTCTATCTGGGGTGTCTGCCAGTGTGTGGTGTATTTAGACTCTTTTGTACTAACTATATAGCAACACTTGGTATGAACCGGTTATGAACACTTACCTACTCTGCGCTGATTGGTCTATCAATGAGATATCAATACAGTACAGACTTTTAATTCCTGCATCAGTCGACCGGACGTCTACCAGTGACTGGTTGCACAAACACCCATGGATAACGTCAAAAAATATGCCAAGCATATCAATGATCCACGTACCTTGCGAATAAAACTACGTTCAGTTGTGATGTCATCCTTGCAATCCATGACCAGGACAGGTTGTAATCCGGCATGCGTCATGCATTATGCCAGGGATGCCCACATATTTTGTGCAGGAATTAAATGTCAGCAATGTACTTTATAGTATGCATTGAAGGATCATGTCACATGCATTAAACCTTTACACTGCTTCTTTACTTTATACTTAATGGATGGTGTATGGTTTTTATAAACAGTGAACAAATTAGATACATTTTGAATTTAGTCCAGCAGATTTGTGACAGGAGATCACCTGATATCTCCATTTCCAACCCCAGAAAGCGGATTTACTGTGGTTTAATTGTGTGGTTAGATCTGAAGATCTAAACAGATCTGTTATCTACAGGGTTTAAGTGTTGACAAATTCACCCTGGAATATTGCTAGCTAAGATATCAAAATTTTACAACAGCAACAACAGCTGCAGCAGCAAAAACACCAACAACAACAACAACAACAACAAACACAGCACATCATTGATGGGAAAAGAATATATATTTCGTAAGTTTGTTGGAATTATTTACATGGCAATGATAAGCATATATGCAGTTTATACAATATAAATATATATATATATATATATATATATATATATATATATATATATATATATATATATATATATATATATATATATATATACAATTACAAAATAACAGTACAACGTAACATCATCCAACAAAACAATTTAAATATCAAAATATTATACAAATAACGAACAAAAAACCATCAGCAATACTGTGTATAGTAACAGTGCTATTGCACTTCCCCATGAACCTAGATCAAATTATTATTTCGTCAATGCTATTTTTCCTTCTGCACTTGTACAACAACTGCCAATGATAGTAGTTTGCCTCATATCGGTTGTATTGTTTTCACATATACGGTGGCCCATAGAACATTTTGACTTAACAAATAGTTCAAGCAATTAGCATTCATTCCAAAGCCAGTCCAATAACTTCAATTAGAGAATATCTCCTGAATAATGGTAACTTTCCTCAGGTTATTCTATTTTGTATCTTACCACAAGGCTGTACCTTTTCTCTTTTTTTCATCCAGACAGCAGCACCGATCACTTACCATCATCAGAACAGTCTCTTATTATGTCAACTAGATGGCAGCACCTATCAATTACATCACTAGATGGCAGCACCTATTCATGATGCCGTCGGTCCCAATTATCTCTATTTTTCCACACCAGATGGCAGCATCTATTTGTTTTACAAGGTTGCTGCATCCTTTTCTACCAAATTTCAGCACCTTCTTTCTACAAGATGGCAGCAACTTATTTTTTCTACCAGATTGCAGCACTATTTTTCTACCAGAAGGCAGCACCTACTTTTCTACTAGATGAGATAATTCCACGAGATGTAATCACATCAACAACTGGGATGCAGCTCTCACTTTGATGAACAGGTTTCCTACGAGATGCTAGGATCAGTCTCCTGAGAGCTGTAGGTATAATATGCTTCATCAAAATAATAGGAGATGCAGCAAATTAAAGACGTGACTACCTCCTACAGTAGACATTTAATCCTGAGTAAGATACGAAGTGAATATATGTTCTTTCATAAAGTTCAATGAAAATGATCTCTATACCAAATTGTGTTTAGTCTGATTGTCTTTTATATTCATTAAATGGTGATTCAGTCTGTTATTATAAAGTCAGATGAATATGATTTTTCTATTGGCTTTTGGGTGATTATGTCTATTGTATTCCCGCCCTTTTCATCTCGCTGGCGAAGAGGACGTCTGTGTGGTGTTTGTGGAGCTTGTTCTTCTGCTGCTGTCGCTGCATCTCTTTGTTCTTTCCTGCTTCTCCTCCAAATCCATCTTGAGCAACTCCTTGTCGATCTCCAGGTCATTGGGACATTTCTGGCACTCTGCCAAGCGGGCAGGCTTTTTGGCGGTGGCTTTTGATTGGCCCTCCTTCTCTTTCATAGTGATGGCCCACGAGGCATCGTTAATTGGAGTGATCTGGAAAAGAGCAGATACCTTTTTTAAAATGTAGCCATAATATCTGTCTCAGCGTGCCTTTAACTACAAACTACTGACACCCGAAGTTGCCCATTGCAAGTATCATCTGCGGGATATACTGGAAAACTCGCTTTCCACGGACAATTAGGGACCAACCAAAATCCGTGTTAGGGGGAGTTAGGTTATTAACATTTGATAGAAATGACTTTGGACAAGTGATTAACACCCGGATTTGTAAATATCCGAGGTAGGCCAGTCCGAGGCAAGTGAGATTAATGAGATTAAGTATCTCATTTATACGCAGATGAAATATGAGGTGTATTTTGCAGAGACTGGACAGAAAACTGACAATTTTCTTAGGAAATGGGGAGATATTTATTTAGACCTGGATATTACCGGTATATTCTTTCATTGAATTATTGTTTTACTTTCCGAATTAAATATGACGAAGTGTAACTGCTATGAAAGTACTACTCCATGCGTGTGCTTATTACTATTTTTGTTCATACATGCAGGAAGAAATTTAAGAAATGCAATTTTTAAAGAAAATTTAAAAAGTGAGATTTTCTGTATTTGAGAGTAATGTTGTAATAGGAAGGCTGTACACAATTATTTGCTGGGAATTTGATTAACGTTTATCCTTCAAATATCTTCCAAAATATTCTTTTTAACCAAAAGATATGACGGTAAAGAATCAGGCGTTTTGGATGCTACAGGCATGAGGAGGTTTATCAGATAAAGTGCAGTACCCGTTTTCAATTCCTGCACTAACTGTGCGGGCAGACTGGGCCTACTAGTAATACACGACCACACGCCTGATTTTCGCACATTTTCCTAGTCATGGGCCATTGACAAACGTAGCTTCGATACGCAGCGATGGGGGTGATTAATATGCCTGGATGATATCTTTTGACATGTTATCCATGGACATTTCTACAACCACTCGCTGACTTCTGGACTGCACTTCACCAAAGAAAAACACTGTAGAGGAAGTTGATATACTCAAACATTATCCTGGAGACACGCTTTTTAATCGACAAACAAGACGCTTTTAGGAATTACTAATATCATCTTATTCCACATTTTATTTCCTGTTAGATTCCAAACGTTTGCGTTAAAACTGTGAAACTGATAGTTTAATATTTAAAGATACACTTTTGAATAATTTACACAGCTAAGATGTTGAATACACATGAAAAGACACTAAGCCGGTAGGTTGTGCTTTTTCCACACTTACTTCAAAGTCTTCCGTTGGGTCAGGTTCGATCTTGTTCCTTTGGAAAACCTTCCTAAGGCTCCGAGCAAACTGTGCCAATGGTCGAAGTATGCAAGACATATTGAGGTGTAGATATCTGAAATATTTTCGTTCAACTTTCCTTTTCCTATGAGATATATCGCCTACTAACAGAGATAAATAGCGTCAACACGTGTCAACTAGTGATGTGCGAATTGTAGCTATGGATACTACGTTGTCCATGACGTCACAAAACAATGGTCTGGCTCCACTCTCAATTCTAACAATGCAACGGCTGGTTCCGTGCACATTTTACAACAATGCCTAAACCCGAGAATGATCCAAAATTCAAAAATGCGCTACATGACGGCCACTACTATTTTGACATGGCTACTCAGGGGACATCAGGAATTCGTTTCCAGCAAAAGAAAAAATGTGTAGAAAAACGTTTCTTTTGGTTTTATCCCAGACATGAAAAAGTATCGATCTGCGGACAGAAGGAATGGTGCGGGTATCCTCATAGCAAAATAAGTAGAAGTTTGCTAGCAGTTGCGAACCTTTTCAGATCAAGTCCATTGCGAGTAATTCAATAACTCGGCTAAATGATTTGCCTTCAAACAAATATTCGCACTAACCATCATGGGACTGATGCTTAGTTCATGGAAATTAAAGCCGAGTTATACAGATAGCGTGCTATGTACTTGCACAGCAGTGTATGTTTCATCACTTTATGCAAGAGACAGACAGACGGAGAGAGAGAGAGAGAGAGAGAGAGAGAGAGAGAGAGAGAGAGAGAGGGGGGGGGGGGGAGAGAGAGAGAGTTTGGCAAAGCTCTACAGTACCGTTTTATAATTCCTGCACTAAATGCTTGGACAGACCGGGCATGATACCAGACCGCATGCCCAATTGCCCCTTTTTTAGGCATGGATGCAACCGCAGGCCACTGGCGTCACAGCTTAGCATTGCTTTGATACGCAGCAACGTGGGTCATTAATATGCCTGACCCACGATTTTTTCGACATGTTATTTATGGAAGTTTATACAACCAGTCGCTTCCAGGCGTCCGGCCGACTGGTGCAGGAATTAAACGTCTTCACGGTCTAACAACCTACGTCCCATGCAAACTACAGTGCCAACATTCGATTCCTGCACTACATGCGCGGGCAGCACAGTCATAATACACGACCATACGCCCAACAGATATAGGGAACTACTATTATATATTGGTTAAAGCTATGAACAAAAAATGAAAAGATTTTTAACTGAGGACTGAGTTCTATGTAATCACTCTTTAAATATATGATGCTATATGTTAGAAATTTAGACATCCCAAGTTGAAAAAATGTATTTTCAAAGAAATACCTTGAGAGGAATTAAAAGGCTCTTTGTTAAGTTAAGCTAATCGAATTATCCTCGAAAAAAATATTAAGTACCAACTAAACGACAGAGGAATGTGTATCAATTATCGTCACTTTTTTTCTGACATTAAAGCTAATTCGTGACTAGCCAGTATCGAGTGGTGAAGGAAAAAAGAGAAGTATCGCCTAAGCCCAAGGCACTTCCTTGGTAAGAGGTAGAGCAGTCAGTTGCAATGCACAAGACCATGTCACACATGAAATCTGTTCAGAGACATACCAATAGACAATCAAAAAAAGTAATTCAGTTTGTACAGGATCAAAACCTCTGAGCTATATCGAAAAAAAATGATGTCCTGTTATTCAGATTTAGAATTTTATGACCTTACAGTCATTATAATGATTATGTACACTTGTCGTAGGGCAATCGTGAAAGGAATACTTATTTTGGTTTCATTTTGACCGAATTCACAGAAAGTGAGTTAGATATGTGGCTACCAAAGCAAATATATCCGCCGCGACATCAGAACTGAGGTATGGGTCAGGCAGGAGATCAATTGATATATCTATCCCGAACCACAAAAAACGGATTTACTGTGGTTTTCTTGTATGGTAAGATCAGAAGACCTTAGAAGAAATATCTGTTATCGGTCGGTCGACATGTAATATTGTTAGCTAATGTCTTGGATGAAGAAAAGAATGGATATGTAGCGAGAGACTAATTACTATATGCCCTATAGTTAAGTGCTGGACTCATGCCAGGAGTACCAGATAAGGCATAAGCGCGAGGTCACGTGGGAACAAGAACCAATCAGGGCTCTCGCATCGATTACATTACTGAGAAACCTTATCTCCACCACCAGCTAGGGGTGCCCAGAGCACCAATTATGGCCTCTAAGCGGCTATTAGTTGACACTGGCTGAGGCTAGCATGTTCAGGTTGACCGGCTGGTTCCAAATCCACTTGTGATTGGTCATCTAAGCTAATGTATCAAGTTGTACAACGACAACAAAAAACAGCAAAAATTATTTCCAAGTTACTGTCAAAACTATATTAAATCCAGACGATAATTGCTCAAAGAACTCTCAAGCATTAATGGGTTCATGAAAGCACCATAGGGTTAGGTTGTGACTTCATTCCTAATTTATCGCTTTAAAAAATAAGCGGACAAACTTAAACATTATCTTACAAGAACATCTTTCTTACTTAGTAGAGCGACCTCTATTGGCGGAGAATGAACCTCAAGATGCGAGTAGTCTAATTCATTGCACGCACATCTAAATTTGTACTAGTTGTCAACTCCGTTCAGCCCGATCAACCTCACAGTATTTACCCGGAGCATTTCCCGGCATGCTTTGAGACATCAGGTCTGCTGTTGAAATCATATTTTGTTGAAAACTGCTCACAAGTGGCTATTTCCGTGGTATATGAGGTAAGCTTGTGGTTGGGATGGATGTGGTTGAATAAGTGCATTTTATAAATTGTATTGGTATCAGTGTTGTGTGTGCCCAACGTCAAAAATTCACTTTTTTAGTTAGTGTTCACGTTTGATTGCGTATCTCAGGGCTGATGGGCTAACTCTAAGTTTCTGAACCTTACTTATCATTCCCCTATAACAAACGACAAGATACTATTTTATGGGGTTTCAAAATGTTTTATCTATGCATTTCTTCATTCTTTTTCACTTCTAGTTGTTGGTTTATCCATAATCAGAACAATGGATGCTCGCGAGGCGAAGAGGATTTTGCAACAGGCTTTCAAGGAGCGAGTGGACTACGTGAGGTTTAGCGTGACTGGTATGCATGGCTTGATGAAAGGCAAAACCACGTCCATCACGAACCTGCAAAGCTACCTACAGGATGGGGTGGGTATCATGGAAGCCCTCCCCTGCCTGGACTCCACAAATGGACTAATCATACCATCGGTAAGGACCATAAAACATCTTCAGAGGTCCAATATATACACACACAATGCCTTCTCTGAAAGAACTAAGTCTCTACATTCCGAAAATAAATTGATCATGTCTGTGCTATTTTTTTAAAAAGCTAGAAGTGAACATAAAAGTAGGTCAGGTCTTAAGATATGACTTTTTTAATAGTGCTGTGAATATGCCCATAAAAAAGTAGTGGGCGTGTACTAGACAGCGAGAGAAGCCAGGCTGAAACAGGTCAGATTATATGCACTGATGCGCGGCACTACACAGCCTGAGCGCCCCTATCGGGAATTGTGCTTGCTACCACCGATAAGGTTCAGTATTGCAAGCAGGAGTATTTTAATCTCTATTTATGAATATCGAAAAATTCTATATACGTCACAATAAACACAATTATTTCTTGACCTTGGTAACGTTCCGTGTTGGTACTACGTAGCTGTTTGCCACTTCACTTCCAAAAAAAGTTTAGAAACTATATAACATGTACTGTATATAAAGAACATATTCATCATCCTATCGTGTTTGAACCACAGGTAATTACATAATTCTCAATGCATATACTAGTATCATGCAAATGCAATAAAGACAAACAACATGCAAACTGATACACCCTGACAGCAAACATAACGGGCAATTCCTCAATCTCCATTTCCAAAGTGTCTCATAGACTATGAGGAGTCAGACTATGTTCCTCCTTTCTACAAATTGGTCCAGGATCATATCGCAATTTGTTCCTTTTTCATGACTTTAAACTGTTAATAATCATGGTATTCAACCAAGTTAACATGCATTTCCTTTCATAGGTGTATCTATTCATCTATACCACTTTAGTCGGCCATGAGCCCTGGCAGCCCGTGTGTACTATGTAAAAATAATTACAGACTTGAAATAAAAATTATCTATCTATCTATACAATATACCACTCTTTGGTGTTAAGGATAATGACATTTTTTTAAGGATGACTTTAACACTTTATCCCAGTGCTCACATTTTGGAATAAGGATGACTATCTTTTATCGCCCATCATTCAACATTACTCTAGAGTTTGATACTTAAGGAACAACAAAGAAATGCATGTACGTGTGTACATGTACCAATTTCTCTACACTTGAGACAGGGCTCTATTTAACCATTTTATATACTAGTAGTACAGTCTGGATCACCAATCTTTTATGTAAAGTCCTTAAAGGGGCCCTAAAGGCTCACATATATATCAGCTTATATGAAAGTAATACACTTCAAGAACAGAATTCTGCCCTTCTTTTTCTCTCGGTGATCCCATTAGGGGGGATTTGGCTCAGAGGAGGTGCTATTCACTAATTGCAATTTTAGATTTCTCTTTGTATGGAGCTCTAGGGCTTCCCTGTTTATAATAGATGTTGAGCTATGTTCATGAACTTTTACATAAACCTATGATTTGTTCTTCCCCAAGTTCCCCTTTAACTGTATGCATTTTAGATAAGCACACCCTGTTGTCTTTTTTATAAATTCCAACACATGTTTTGATTAAGTTAAAATTCACTGTCATTCAGTTGTTTTTCCAATTTAGCCTTAATTTGATATAGTATGCCTTTATCATCCTTTTGGTACCTTTGTTAAAGTATGCACAGCCTTTAAATGGATGATTTGAGATTCGAATCCAAAACGTCAAGGTTGTATACACACTATGCCATCTCCATGATTTCTCATAACATATTGAATCAAGATTTTAATTCTTCATATTCTAAGAAATTGCTTCTAATGCCCTATTTTTTAAATTATGTCTTTCCTGCTTTCCAATAGTCCTATCGGGTTGCAGAAATCACCGACAACTAGTATCCATCTTTCAAACTAACCATTTTGTTTTGTTGCCTCTTTACACTGAAATCTTCAATTGCTGTTATGTAATCTAGCCAGAACACATTCTAGTCGTTCGTCTACTTTTGTTTCAATATAATATAATATTTATTGACTGTAAAATCAATTACAAAAAAGCATGGAAATAAGTAAACAATTACAAATAATAAAGAAAATGCGATGTGACGCAATTGAACTTAAGGTTCAGAGGTGTATACATGCTCACTATTGTCTTATTTTCTCACTAAATAAATGTTACCCAAACCATAGTGTATCGACAAATAGCCCATCAAACTTGTCCTTGATACTGTCGTCAAGACCAACTTGTATTTAGGACTTTATCAAATTATTAAATTTAGGTATTTCAAACCTAATATGTTTGGCGATTCTAGAAATTCTTTTTGAAATTTTGGAGGGTTCTGGCTCCAGACGAGTCATTTGAACACCTGATACTTTTCTTCCATTAATAATTTGTTTGGGGGTTGGGAGAGGCAGCAGGACATTTCACTAATAGCAAACTCTTAAAATCAGTGATTTTGCTGAAAGGGGTTAAACATATAGGGCGCCATATTCGTATCAAATTTATGATATCTCCAATTTTAGTTTTAATAGTCACATTAGTGATATCAGTCATATTATTAACATCAAATTTGATTTCCAGTGATGTACCGTAAATTTGTTTGTCCCTAGCAGATTTAATCCTGTTTTTAAAACTTCTCTGCCGACTAGAAATTTCATTAAAATCCATCTTTATTTTGTATACAATTTCTGAGCGAATTCTCTTCAGGTGCAATAAATAGAGTGGTATCGTCTGCATACTGCAAAACTGTCCGTCCATAGACATTGTGATCATTATCAAATAACTCATAGAGGCATATGGTAGTATTGTGATTATGAGGGTGAACACAAAGCAATTCGCTAGCACATGTGCCATTATCTAAGATATTGAGGTATTAACTGAAATCCATCTGTCACAATTCCACACAACAACGACTGGCCTGGTCAAACTCTTATCACCTGCTCTGCTGTAATTCTCTATGCTGATTGACCAGTAAGTCTTAGACCTGGAGCCGTTCACAGTTTGTAGATTGAATATTGAACAGCAGAATTCAAAATACCCCTTGAACCACCATTTTAGTTGATATTACCACTTGGCCAGCAATCTGACCCTTAGAGGTCACTAGCCTCGTTCTGGCCTCCAAAGTTGTTTTAAAGTTGTATGAGGTGTATTTGTTCTTTTTTCTTACCACGAAAGAGCAGGTGATAAATTCGTTACGCCCTGTTGGAATGCGCAGTCCGGACTGCTATCCACCCTCAGTCATCCAGATTCTACTTGGCTCCGCCTCATGGGATCTGGATGACTGAGAGTGGATATCAGGCCGAACCGCACTTTCCAACAAGGTGTAACTAATAATATAACACTGCTTAAATTTCCGGTCAATTTTGGGCCAGTGAAAACCCTTCATATTTTTTTCTCCGCATAACATTTTGCTGGAGATTTCTTTTTAAAATGTGAACACATGTTACATTCATGGGGTAGGGATTAAAACAGGTCTTTATTATAGGAATAAAAGTGTATGTGTAAGTGTCACTTTCTTTCATACACTTGTCGAACTTAGTCCACTAAACGGTTGTGCTCCAGGACTGACTGTGTGTACACCAGGGTTTACAGTGACGGCATTTATTTCCTGCACTAAATGCGTGGGCAGCCCAGGCATAATACATGACCAGGTGATAGATTGGGCATGGATGCATGAATGACCTCACAAATGAACGTAGCTTTGCTTCATAAGTTACGTGGGTCATTTACGTGAATGGCCTATTTTAGTGACATGTTAGCCATGGGTGTTTGTACAACAAGGCACTGGTAGATGTCCGGTCGACTGTTGCAGGAATCAAATGTTGGTACTCTTCGTACTTGGACAGTGGACACCCTTGACCAGCGGAATAACTACTTTTACTAACACTCGTCTTACCATTCAAGCATATACCATGTTTTTCAGCTCACACCTCGGTTTTCTGACCGCTTGATGGTTGCACAGCCAGAAACATTTCGATGTGTTCCGTGGGGAGAATCGCCTGGATGTGAATTCAGAGTCGGCGAAGTACAATGTGAAACACGGGATAAATTGACAGGAGAATACGATACTACAATACCAAGGTAACTGCAACTACTTTAAGATTGCATCCACACGTGCATTAGTAGTCCAAGTAGAGAAAATCTAAACCTCTTTCTCTTCCTCACACACACATGTATATATGTTCACAACGGTCAATGTTGGTACCCCAAAAATACCACTCGTTGCTCTGGTAACAGTTATCACAGAGGTTGCTTTTCCTTAATGACAAAAATGGCGGCCACTGCACTTTACAACGCTGCTTGAAACTATTTTGGGCAAGTATGCCTAAAAGGATGCTGCAAGAACCTTGAACTCAGAACTTGTTGTGCTTATTGTGAATCAAAATTTATGTTTCCACTGGGGGGGGGAACTCATGATAAAATTGTTTTGTTCTTGTGTGTATGGTGTATGGCAAGATTTCTGCATTCTTCTGGCTGGTATCGGTATATATATGGCCTTGTCCCATACCAGCCGGCTTCTCGCAGACATACATTGCGGTACACCATTTTAACAACAACAGTAACTTATGATATCCCCTCAATGTGTGCAGGGTAAATGGGTAATCAAAACTGTGGGTCTATATTGATAAAATCGATTTTCATAAGTACCCAATATTTATGTTTGTGTTATCTTTTTCACAGGTATGTAGCCAGGAAGCAGTTAGAGAGCTTGAGACAGGTGGGCTTCGAACTAAACTTTTCTGAGGAATTGGAATTTGTTCTCATTGATGCCCAACTGAAACCTCTATACAAACAAAAGCAGGGCTACTTACACAGCTGCAGCAATGAGACCAAGAAATACATCCATTGCTTAGAAAGGAATCTTGCAAATGCCGGAATGCCATTGAGTGGTTGGCACCTGGAATATTCCCAGGGGCAGATGGAGATTACACTGACACCAGAAGTTGGCATCTTAGGAGCTGATGTTCTAGCTCTGGCTAGACATGCTGTAAAGGAGACCGCCATACAGAACGACTTGCAGGCTACATTTATGACTCAAGCATTTCAAACCTATGAGGCATGCAATGGTGCACACTTCAATCACTCGCTGTTCGACACATTAGGTAATAATGTATTCAGTGATCCCGATAGACCAACCAAGCTATCCGAGACAGCTGAGCATTGGATAGCAGGGTTGATAGCTCACGCACCAGCACTGACAGCCCTGCTCTGTCCAACAGTAAACTGCTACCGCCGTCTGTTTTCCCTTGGAACACCGTCTCATAGTAATTGGGCCATAGAGGACCGTAACATGATGATAAGGGCAAAGAACCACAGTAAGTCAAGTACATATTTGGAGAATCGTCTACCATCCGGGACAGCAAATCCCTATCTTCTTGTGGCAGGGCACGTGGCTGCGGGACTTGATGGTCTGAAGAGAAAACTCCCTCTACCGGCGGAAAATGATACTACAGCAACGAAATTGCCAACAACACTACAAGAAGCGTTAGGATGTCTAAAAGCTGATCAGGTGATTGTTGATGCACTTGGAGAGAAGTTTATCAAGTTCTACACAACGGCCAAGGAAGCAGAACTTGCCTCCCTTACCCACGACCTCTCTGATACCAGTGAGGAAGTGTTACAAAAAGAAAGAGAGTGGTATCTTGATCTGTGATACACAACATTGTTTATGTGTTAATCATTCTACAAAAACTGACACTTGTCTCATGGTCCCTATATTCCAATTATCTAAGGGACCTAGAAAACCATGGCAATAAAAGAATGGTATTTGTACCTTGAAGTATATTGGGCACTCCGCTTGATTTTTCTGCAGGAAATTGATATTCATCACTTCAATTTGGATTCAGCGTAGATCGGATTATGAGTAGTAAATTTCTTCCTGAAGTGGCTGAAGCCATAATTACAGTCCTGTGAGGAATTTAAGAAAACTTTTGAAAGTCCAGAAGTGGAAAGAAAATTGCAAAAGGATTTCCCAAAAGATGGAACTCTCATTATACATTTTGGGCCATAGACAATCAGATGCCCTTCGAAATCCAGATCTACTTATTTTAGTTATAAACAATTCCATTCTATCATCTTAATGGCACATATAGATGCTGGCTACTAGTTTATCTTTGTAGACATTGGTGCTTATGGGTCCCTTGCTGACAACAGAATCTTTAAGGAAAGTGGCCTCCCTGGGGCAATTAAAATAAAGAGTGTGAACATTCCTCCATCAGAATCTCTTCACTCCAATGACTAGCCAATTTACTATGTAGTCATGGGGGATGATGCATTCCCTCTTCCACCTTGGTTACTAAAACCTTATCTGTCTCATATATTGAGCACAGAACAAAGGATCTTCATTTACAGATTATCTAGAGCTAGATGAGCAGTTGAGAATGCTTTTAGAATGTTGGCGCAGCATTTCTCATAGTCTATTAACAATGCAGCAGCATCTTTCAAGGATAGAGAAAAGTATGCTAGCCTGTTGTATATTACAAACCTGGATATGCATCAAAACTCCAAGAATAACTCTTGCACTGGTTGACAAAGAAGTTCCCAAAACACAACAATTGACAACTGGTGAGCGGAGGAATGACAAGTATAGCAGAGAGTATCAGGTAACACATACCTAGAGGCTGTCAAAATTCCACAGGATTGCCTCAAAGCTTATTATTACTCTACAGCTGGGAAAGTGGCCTAGACAAATAATATGATATAACAAAAGTAGAACCTAAAAGGTGTGAACTGGTTACAAATTTAGATCATTAATCCAAACCTGACAAACTCCTTGCATTCAACAACTGGCTGGTGTGTGATATATCATATTACAAAAATATAACCTGAAAAGTATTAAGTACTTACAAAATGCAGAACATTAACTGAAAGTGTGTTTAAAAAAGTTTTAAACTTTTAATTATCTATCACATGACCTGTCAGTGACAAATAGGGTCATTATGATATCATTTCAGTCTAATTATCTAACAATGGCTGAAAAAGAGGCCCAACCTGATCTACACCTAAAGAAATGGCTTGTATATGAGCTAGGTGTTGTGTGATCCTCACAAAAGGTTTGAGTACCCTGTCAAAATAGTATCATATTACAATGATATCACCTGAAAAGTATTAACTAGTTACAGAACACAGGGCATCATACATGTATGTATACAATTAATTAGTTTCGGTAATCCATCGCTGAAACTTATGCTTTTTATTCTGTCTCGAATATTTCCATTGTGGGGTGTATTTAGACTCTTCTGTACTACTAGTAACTACAGCAACACTTGGCATGAACCGGTCATTAATACTGATCTACTCTGCATTTATTGGCCTATCAATGAGAACCAATACAGTAGAGACATTTAATTCCTGCACTAGTCGGACAGACGTCTGCCAGTGCCTGGTTGTACAAGCACCCACGAATAACATGTCAAAAAATAAACCAAGGTCATCAATGACCCATATACTCGACATCCGTTGTATCTGACACCAACTAAGTTGTTGATGTGTCAAACATTTAAAGAATATATTTTACCTTTTAGAGAGGTTTAACAATGTTAATATCCTGTTGATGAGGGAAGAACTTTTGTCTACTATGCTCAATTGATGTTAACATAATTGCAATACATGCATCTGGGAGGCGGGGGGTCAATTGGAGACAGACTCTTTTATTTGTGATATGACTTAACACCAGTGCTGGGAGCCATTCCGTAAATCCTTAGATGACCAAACACAAGTGGATTCGAAACCAGCCGGTCAACCTGAACATGCTAGCCTCAACCAGTGTCAACTAATAGCCGCTAATAGGCCGCTCTGGGCGCCCCAGCTGGTGGTAAAGATAAGGTTTCTCTGTAATGTAATGGATGCGAGAGCCCTGATTGGTCCTTGTTCCCACATGACCTCGCGCTGCTGCCTTATTTGGTAGTCCTGGCATGAGTCCAGCATGTTACTATAGGGCATATAGTAATTGGACTCTCGCTACATATCCATTCTTTTCTTAATCCAAGGTAAATCTCACCTTCTGCGCTGGTCGAATTCTCAGAAATCAACACTTTCAAGTTTACTTATAAGGTGAATTAGATAAATAGAGAAGTTATTCTTGGTCTTTTTCTGTTTTCTAAGAAGTTATGTAAACCTTAAATTGTATTTCTTCATTTCATACATACATAGTTTTGTATTTTATACATTCAAGACATAAGACATATGTACGTTAGGATATTGAAGGCATATCAAACCACTCTTAAACTAACCCCGCATAATATGCTTATTGCAAATGAATAAGACTCACATCAATTAAACATAGTCAACATATAACCGGCACTTAAGTTATCACCTACATTATCAGAGTGCCCAGATTGTAAAGCCACCTCAAAAGATGTTAAGATGTGGTTATTCTATATATCTGTTGGTTTATAAGGTGTTTAAATGTGGTTATATGTCTGTTGACTAGTATTTAAGTATTTTTCGCCAAAGGTTTTGGAGGAAGCAAGTTATCTAGAAGTGTGAGAATCAACGAACCCCCCCTCCCCCCTAACCTAAAAAACTTCAGGTTTTCCAAGCTATTCTTAAGTCAGCAAACGACTGGACTGTAGTTCTGTATCCGCCGGTAAACGGCAGATAATCCGGTCAGGCAGGATGTTTATCCACTCGCGCCCATCCCAGGCTGACATCAATCAGCCTATTGTCTACTTAAAGGGCAAATGCACCATCAGAAAGATTTAGGTTCAAAATGAGCGTATACATGTCACCTTTCAAATAAGACCTCCCCCGAACCTGTCCTCTTGAGCACTTCTCAGTTATAGCTTACAGAAGTTCAGCAAGCAACAGTCCTGAGGCAGCTATACAGGGCCTCCATGTATCCCAAGATGCACTCTGTTTTTGACACCTTCTAAGCACCTGCCTGTGTCACTAGTGCTTAAGAGATAGCAGTAATAGGGGGCTGGGCTCCCCTTTCCTGCTTAGATTTTCATTACTGGCTTTCAATAAGTTGTCACAATTCCCAAAGATTGAACTTCTTCAATTTCCTATTGTATATTCCAACAATCCTTGGAAGTTATACTATGTGGCTTGTCTTTGATTTGTAGCTTATTGTTGGGAAGAAACCATTACTTCCTAATTGCTATGAAATCAGTTTGTGCTAATCACTTACAGGAAATTGCAACACTTGTGTCAGTTAGCAGTTACTCATGGGAATAGTGTAGGACTTATTAGTATGTGTATTCCTTCACTTCCTGTTATCAAGATGCTATCTTTGAGTAAAGAACCTGGCACCATTGAGTAAAGGATCATGTGGGTCTAAGGGAGAAGTTCCCTAGGTGAGTCAGATATTTCCATTCCTCCAAATTCCTGAATTGCTCAATTCTGCCATACTATGTAAGTTTTATATCTTGAAGTTTTATTTGCTTCCAAAAATTGTGATCAGGGATGAGCCAGGAATAAAGATAAGCAGGTAAGGGAAATCCATGCAGGCTTCTCTGCTACTGCTATCTCTGAAGCACTTAAGTGACACAGGCTGGTGCTTAGAAGGTGTCAAAAACAGAGTGCATCTTGGGATGCATGGAGGCCCTGTATAGCTGCCTCAGGACTGTTGCTTGCTGAACTTCTGTAAGCTATAACTGAGTAGTGCTGAGGGGGACAGGTTCAGGGGAGGTCTTATTTGAAAGGTGACATGTAAAAGATCATTTTGAACCTAAATCTTTCTGATGGTGCATTTGCCCTTTAAGGTCTGGGGAAGTAAGAGAATTGCAATTGCAACTAGTGGCCGGGGCAAGAAATGTGATTTTGATGTTCGTCCACAGGTGGCGTGGTGGTGTAAAGTGACTCACCAGCCAGGGGGGTGGGGGTTCGGATGAACCCCTCGAACCCCACCTGGATCCGCCCTGAGTTCAGATATCTGCAGCCTAACATTTCCAAGCTCGGAGTTTACACGGATGGCCTGTCGCCTGACAGTCGTCAGATTATCTTCCTAATAAAAGAGCACATTTGAAAAAAGGAATAATAATGTGTGTATGTGTGCATAAGAAGTAAAAGGGTTTAAACACTATAGCTATTATGGCATCAAGTTTTAACCAAAAAGGCAGGCTGCCACAGGCAGTGCCGATATGGTAGCGACTGAAAGAAGCTTGAAGCGAATTCCTACTTTCATGAAGCTTGACCTCTCAGTGGTTGACCCTCAGGAACCGGGACTTGAATTAAGTGGAAGCTCGACCGTGCGTCACGTGATATCAGGATCTCCCAGGGAACGTGGAGCGTGTAGTGATGGGACATCTATAATCCAAACAGATCTGCCAGCCAATCAGCGATCGATGTTCAGTCGTGTCACCAAGGACACACGCTACCGACAGTTGACCGGTCGTTCTCATTCTATATACCGTTTCAAATGGGTCAGTCCAGAGAGTTGCAAGATGAAATATACATTTTAGTTTTCAAGAAATCAATGTATATTTCAAGTTAAAAAAAACTGAGAATTGGTATGAATATTCTGCATTGGCATTTTGCATCCTGGCTTATTGATTATCATAGTCCTCAAAGAGTTAATGTAATAAGCTATAGCTCTATACTGTTTATCAAATGTGTCGTAGTGACTGTGGACTGTTCATTGTGTTCGAAGCGATGTGTTTATAAACGTTCAGTGAAGAGATTTTTCTAAGGCGTCAAAGAAAACGCACACACTATGACAACCTAACGTTCCCTGAACGTCCATCACCGGGAATACATCCCTGAACTCTCACTGTAACAGCCGAGTAGCTTCGCTCCTTTCCACTAACGCCATCTACTTCCGAGATCTGCATTACATCCCTTCGATAGAGATAGAAAAACAGCCGAGCTTGGGAAATACGGGTTTCACTTTTAGAATATAATATACAAATGGTTTGAAAATATCTTATTTTGAACCCGGGAGGGCACTCAGGTACAGAGGGGGCCGCACCTTTGTTACGTATTTCGCGGAAGAAGGGGTCTTTTTTTAAGACCTCCGCATGTCCGCGATTTTGTAAAAGAAGGGTACTTTTTCGTACCCAGGTACGAAGTATGGGGGTGAAAATCCCCTTACGATCCACGAAATATACGCGGCTGTGACGCCGAGTGACTCCCGAAGTGACTGGGCTTCCGAGTTTGCTGCCGCCACTTGCTGCCGCTAAACACGCAGAGGATTATAAAATCTAAAGTTAAAATACGTGTTCCCGTTCATCCAATGTCAGTGTTTTGATAAAAGAAGGGGTGTTTATTTAGTGGGAAAAGTCAGCGTTATTATCAAAATAAGGGTGCTTTTTTGGCCAGAAATCAGTGCTTTAGGGCTATTTTTTAATTTTGATAACGAAACAATGCGCCCCCCTAAATACCCAAGTGCCCCCCCCCCCCCCCCCCCCCCGGGGAAAATAAAGCTACATGCCTGTTGTTTGTGAAAGGGATATATTTCATGACTTACTTTCACTGTCTTTCTGATCACGAAGTCTGCCGCTAGAGTGTGCGTTTATGTTTCAAGATGATACACTTACCCCATCGAAAATCGTCGATCGAGGCTTCACAATTTCAAAGCGCCAAAAATCAAGCTAACGCTAAAAGGTGCGACATGTACTCGGGTTACAGTTAAGGTGTAAGGCATTTTCAATAGCGGTAGACCACTCTGCAAAAACATTCATCGACACGAACTACAGTACAGTCATTTAATTCCTGCACCAGTCGACCGGACGTCTGCCAATGCCTGGTTGTACAAACACCCATGGATAACATATCAAAAAACAATCCAAGCACACGTAGGTTGCGTATCAAATCTATGTTTAGTTATGGTGCCATTATTGCACCCATGTCCAGGAAAATGGACGGCAATCGGGTGTGCGGTCGTGTATTATACCTAGGCTGCCCACGCATTTATTGCAGGAATTAAATGTCGGCACTGTATGTGTATTCCATTCATCCGATTAATCCTTAATCTACAGTTTTTAAATACTTGTAGAGATTTTAACTAGCGCTCACTGGAAACCTAGGACACCCTTTTCTTTTTTTGAATTGAACACATTTTTCCAAAGCCAGTCCACATATGCAGGTAGTAAAACATGTGTTGCGATTATTGTAAATATCTACCATGGCCTAAAACCAAGTGTTTGAGAAATCTCTGGATTGAAGAATAAAGTGTGGACTTCGTACCTTCTGCGTTTCAATGCCCTGGTATGTATTGTAAGATTCTGACTCAATCAAATGACGTGCTCGTGAACTTATAGTATAGCAACAGAAAGGTTAAGGGACAAAAGGAAAGAGACCTCAAAAGAAATACGATTGAAATCAAGCGCTATACGGAACTGCCTTTGATTAAGTGTGATACAGCAGTTTCTCTGATCTACCGCATCAAAGTGAAAACTACCGTGTAGAAATAGATACCAATTGTGATATGTTGATGTTCGGATCACCCACAATCATAATTTCACTCTCCCACTTAATTGCAATCATAATCCCAAGGTCCTAAACCTTTGATGGGTTAAGTAACTCAGCCCTTACCCTTTTATGTTTGCATTATACCAATCAAGTTACAGGTGTTTATGCAATAAACATAAACAACAACAAACACGGTCAGGTGTTGTAAATAGATAATGAGCAATACTCAAGATGACTTCAAAGGATGCGTCGTGTTTATAAACGACGCGAAGGACGCATACTATCATTATCCATCGAGAATCTCAGGAGATAACATCACAACCGAACACCTTGAGTCGAAAATTGCGAGTTTAACGTAAACTTATAACATATAAATTATTTCAAAGCATATTTAAATATAAGCTATGGAAACCGTCGCTATGATCAACCCAGTCCTGGTTGCTAAGAAGCAGGCTCTGGAAGCAGCGCTCAAGCGGAAGAGAGAGGAACTACGACAACTCTGCTTGAAGGAAGCGGTGAGTATATTACAAAAACTATGTTATATATGCGCTTATTGTAATAGTGATAACACAAGGTCTCTTTCTGTGTGTGGGTTCATCCAAAATAAGTTGAGATATAGCCTAGTTGTCGACATAGTTAGACAAGCCATGTATAATATATAGTATGCATGTTATGTGGTGATTATTTTGAGAACATAACATCGATAGTCCTTTCAAAGCTTAAATACTCACTTTAATGACACAGTTGCCATCACTGGACTTGTAACTGCGTTCTCTAATGTACGGATAACTTCTACAGCTTCTAACGTACTCAAGATAGTGATATTCATTTTTTGGACCTATCTTAGCTAAATATTTCCTTTATGAGCACCTGCCAGCTCTATTTATTTTGATGGTTCATCAGTTATCCAATACTATCCAATACTTTTGTGTATTATTTGTAGTAATTCTTAGTTTGTATCTTGCCTATAAGTATGATTTCGTAATTGCGAAATTACAGTTCATAAACATACATACATAATCTTATGTCGTCTCTCTTCTTCTTTTCCAGGAGCTGACTGGTGACCTACCCTGGGAGACACCCCTAGCACCCCGTGAACCCCTACCCACTGTACACAGACGTGTGGGTACCGGGTTCTCTCTTCGTCCCGAGATTATCAGATCAGACGATGGCGAATACGCTGATCAGGTAAGATTTTATTTCAACCCTTGTTGCTGAGTGTTTTTCAAAACAAATGACCAATCTCCCATATATATATATATATATATATATATATATATATATATATATATATATATATATATATATATATATATATATATATATATATATATATATATATATATATATATATATATGTATGTATGTATGTATGTATGTATGTATGTATGTATGTATGTATGTATGTATGTATGTATGTATGTATGTATATATATATATATGGAATTACAAATACAGCTAACTGGAACGTGGTAATATTACAAATAACCATTCAAAAAGTTAATCAACTAAAAGAAAGTAAATAAGAAAACATGAATAATATTCTAGATCAAGTCCTGGTATCTTAAACTGGTAAATGTCGCCCGGAGGGTCGCACAAGAGAAACTTTTAGAGGATTAACCTAGTGCTATATTTTTTAAAGTAGGATATTTTACGCCGTAAACAATACTAATTTACTATTTACACTATTTGTCCTATGCATCAATATTAATTCCTATAGATATACGATTAAGATGATTTTAGTATTGTTTCCAATAGCTGTAAATTCCACTGAATAACTGGATATAACTGGCTCTAACTGATGACATGTTTTGCTTTATAGGATGACCAAGAGAGGGCGCGCCTGCAGCTCGAGTATGAGCTCCACAGCAAGATCACTAGCGCCACCTTGAAGCTGTCACGTGACCGTAGCACCAACAGAAGCATCAGGAGACAGAGAAAGGAGTGTCACAAACAGATGAAAGCTAAGGTGAGAAAGCCGAGTGTTTACATTGTCACTAATTACGTCCGTGATATATCATTTTACTATGTCCCTAAATAATTGTGTCAACTAGCCTAGTTTATAACATATCATATAACATGTTCACTTAGCACGCTGTCTCTCACCTCTGCCTGGGTTCGATTCCCGGCCTGGACATGTGAGGAAGTTGCCATTGACTTGGGGTTATGTGGTGGTTTTCGCCGGGTTCTCCGGTTACCTCCACGACTAACAACTGGATAGTCACGAATAAGCAACAATTGGCATAAATGTGACGAAAAACAAAATTCCACATTCCAAACTTAGCACCTATGGGCTCTAAATATCTTGGCAGCCTAGATATATAATCAATACATGCTTTTCAACCCATGGTGGTGTAGAGCTGCTGTTTTTTATGTTAATCAATATGAGACACTGTTGTGTTAGTTATAAGACTTATCAAAACCTAATTTGGTCCCATAATCATTGTTCTGTATCTATTGTTTTCCAGCTGCATCAGCTTGAGGAGAAGATGAGCGCCCTCTATGAGTCACCCATAACATCATCTCTAGAATATCTGGACGGACTAACGAGCAGAGATTGAAGTGTGCTGCCACCTGGGGGACTGCACAGTTACCAACCTTTCAGCAGTTGCCGTTAAATTTTATTGTTCGGGGTGGCTATTTAGCGAGAGGTTTGGCAAATAACAACTTTAGTCTCGTTATTTACCGAGAGGTTCATTTGATAATTTCTCAGTGATTACTTCGCCTAAAACAACAACTTTTATATATTCAGAAAGGCGGTAATACATGTATATTCCTTTAGAAGATATAAACTCGTAATGGCACGTGCAGGCCAAATAATCACGCCTAGAACAGACTCGCGAGATTCTCGGCAAAATATGTCCGTTTTCATTCGATGATTTCTCAGTCATTACTGGGCCTAAGAAAACAAATTCTATATATCTAGAAAGAAGGTAATATATCCGTTTAAAATATATTAAAATCGTAATTGTAGGAAATAATCGATTGAAAAATGTATATATATATAAATAAGACCATATCGCCTGAGTATAACTGAGCATATCATCTTTACTTGATTGCGATTTAATGTATTTATAGAAGCGTCAAATATCCCTGTATCTAATAGTAATTTATATGTACACTGTACAAATTATATGTAAACGTTTACCCTATTTGGGTGCAACTGAGCTGCACCCGATTTGGGTAAACTTTAACCCTGACATATGTGTGCCAGGTTAACATTTCCGACTTCAATGGCAGTGCAGGTAGACCTTTACTTGTGTGCAGTGGGTAAACCTTTTCCTGGCTAGGGTTAGATGTAACCTGATAATATCGGATGGGGTTAACATTTATTTCGGGGGAAGGGTTCATTATAGTGATGCATGACCTTTACAACATACTAATATCGAGTACGCTATGAGGTACATAAAACATACATCTACAATAAAAATGCCGCGGCAGTCCAGTTATCAATATGTATATTCTTTGTTGTCTAAACATGGCTTATACAGTTCATTTTCCTGCATGTTTTCTTCTTCTCTATCTTCCTCGTCTTCTTCCTCTTCTCCTTTATTACAAAATGGTGTTGCTGAGTTTACGACTTATTTACGAAACATGCTATGGATATGATTTCACTTTAATTGTGCGAGATTTTAAGATTATATCTCTCTACATCATAAAATATTTCTGCTGAAGCGTGGTTAAGTATACTAACTCATGGCAGTGCATGTTTTATACGTCCACACGTATAAAAAGAACACACCAAGTACAATTGTAAAGAATTCCAATGTAACAAACAACTTTTAAGTCACTTACTGTTCGAAGATGTGTATAAAAAACAGAGACAATATTCCTGCATAGTGTATCTAAAACTTCTCAGTACAGCCCTAACAATCCAACCTCAAACTGCCCGCCACATCTTGGTAACTATATAAAGCTGTTATCTGGGTCACTGCTAAGTGTCGTTCCTTTGTCTGAGGTCATCACCATGTCTAATTGAACATGTGCTCTTTGGTTGGTGTGTGCGACAGGAAGTTTCAAATATCAAATCCTCGATCAAACGTTTACCCAAGAAGGTAAACGTTTACCCAAGAAGATAAACGTATTACTATGACATTCACTGGAATGGGTAAACCTTAACTTAAAAAGTTGAGGTTCACTGGAAAATGTTGAAGGTTCTCTTATAGAGGTGAACCTTAACCTTTCAAGCGGGTAATCATTTATCAAAGAAAAACTATTTGGGAAGATGTTCACCCAGTAATAACTAATTCGTGAAATGTTCACCCAAATTATACAAAGGTTAATCCTTTTCAGATTAATGAAACTCCAAACTAGTTGAATCTTTAGCGAACCTTCTTACAGTGTACATACTATGTAAACTGCACGAAGAAGCATTTATTATTACGTGTAAATATTTGTAATAAAACACTGTATAAAATGATGTTAGTCAGCATGTCATTGATCTGATGTACTATGTATATTGTAAATAGAATAAATTAAATTATGATGAAGTAGATGTACTTCGTTAATTTGTTATTTCTTTATTTTTGACCCTATTGGTGTTCTAAAGTAGTGTAAAGATTTTGATCTTCAAGTCGTTGAAGAGTGATAATTGTTAACATGTAGAGAGGTGGCCTCTGGTAATTGAAGTGAGAGAGGCCATTACTTGTTGTCTGGGGTTAACTCTTTTTTAACGTAAATGACGTCAGATGTGTGGCCGCACGAATATAATAAAATAACACGTTTGGGACGACATATCCAATCTAATAGAAAAACAGCGCTCTATACGTTGACGAAATCTAAGCATCCCTTCCCTGCACAGATATAGAGTATTCACGTTTGAATATAATATATATAGAGTATTTACGTCTGAGGTGTACATTTGCTCTAACACCTGCACGTTCCTGGAGAGTAGTGTATCTTCAATGTTATATCACTCTTGTCTTGTTTTCTTGGTTGTTGTAACAGCCCCTCTTCAAAAATATTAATACATGTACATCTATTGGGTGCATTATGCGCTCAGTTATCAGATCACAGCTAGGGTGCTAAATGTTAAACATATATAGCACTGGCTTAGACCAACATTGTCATTCTTGGAAACAACAAAAATAGCCTTAGGCAAAAAGCTTGTTTGAATAAAAAAAAAACAAGTAGTAAAACACACCGAACAATATTGTCCTTCAGAAATGTCGCCTCGGGAAATTACAGAGAATTCTAACGCATCTTTGGCAGCTTAATTGTGTAATCCAAGCTCAACATCGAAATCTAAGTAATAGCTTAGATACATAAAAACAAGTGGATATGAGACCAGCCGGTCAACCTGAACCGGCTAATAGCCCAAAAGTCGTGCTCTGCGCATGCTGGCGCGCATATTTGTCCGTAATGATAATGATACGAGAGCCCTGATTGGTCCTTGTGACCTCACGCTGATGCCAGATCAGAGAACCCAGGCATGTCCATCCCTTCACTTTAGTGCACATAGTAATTGGTCTCTTGCTGCATATCCATTCTTTTCCTGATCTAAGTATTAAATATAGTAATTTGCAGGGCTCTCTGCCTCGACGCCATTGAGCTACTAACGTCCAAAATCGTCATTACCATAATATGATTATTTAGAGAAACATGTGTACATGTATTTGAGGCTACAATACCCAGCTTCTCTTTGAACATGCCCTAAAATCTAATCACAAACAATGTGCTAATTATAAAGGCTTATATCACAATATATACACTGAAGTAAATCCGGCTTACCAACATATATAGACGAATGATGTAAATCACTGTTCGCATCTTATATATTACATATTTTTTAAATGAATTAATCAATAATCTGTCTCGAGTGGGAAAATTAATATACACGCAGAAAGATGCGATGTTATGGCCTGTAAAAAACGTTAGCAGTAAGTAATCTGAAGTTGAATTTTTTTTTGTTTATTTTACCGTATTATAAGTAAAAATACGTAATTTGGCTTTTTAATATTATCATTTATGTAAAATTCTAAAAATATAAAAACGCATTTATTTATTTAAGAGTTTGATTTCTATTGAAAATGCTATTCAAAAAGCGGTACCATCAGGGTGGCACATTTACATTTTAAGATCACGGTCACTCGACAGTTAAAATATGAATGAATATATACATATGAAATAATTAATATGTATATTAATTAATTATTAATTAAAAAATATGGAACGCTTCACGAATTTGCGTGTCATCCTTGCGCAGGGGCCATGCTAATCTTCTCTGTATCGTTCCAATTTTAGTATATGTACGGCCGAAGCTCGTACAATTACACCTAGTTCGACATGGAATTTATAGTGGTCAGCAACTACTGTACAAACTTCATGCCTAATTCAAATTCACACATATTTGGAACATGTTTATTTACAAATTCTAACGAATGGTAAGAATAAAGTGTCATGTCAACGTATCTTTTATTAATTCTGCGTATTACCAAATGCTTTTATTATGTATTTGATACCTCCCCATAGTGTAATTTTGGATTTTAGCTTGCTGACTGACGAGCCGATGTCACGATCTATTTATAGCACTCCAGGCTTCAATGTCACGTGACCAGCAGTGGAGCTGGATCGGCTTACACACGTGACCTTTCGATAGATGATATTGCTAAAGAAATTCTCTCTCTCTCTCTCTCTCTCTCTCTCTCTCTCTCTCTCTCTCTCTCTCTCTCTCTCTCTCTCTCTCTCTCTCTCTCTCTCTCTCTCTCTCTCTCCGCAACAAAATCATAGCTTTTATATATAACGTTATCCACTGGCAAAAAATAGTGATTGATTATGAAATCTGTTTAAGGTATGACTAGTGAGTTACATCATTCGTCTATATCTATTTAAAGGTTAGATTAACTTTAAAAGCATATCTTGTTATCCAAGCCTGATTCATAAATAATTCATTAGATACGGATACAGACAACGATAAGTTGGGTATTTTATCCGTAAATACATGGCAATTTTTGGTCGTCACTAGTTTACTCGCGCAAAGTGTTCTAGGTTCTCCATAGGTTCTATATATAAGGTTATACACACGCAAACATATTAGTTACATCATTCGTCTATATCTGTTTAAATGTCAGATTAACTGAAACGTATACTTGTTATCTAAGCCTGATTCCCGAATCCTTCTCAATGGCGTCAGTAGCCCAGTGTTCTAGAGGCAGAACAGAAGGGCGGAACTACCTATAAACTGCTGAATCACTTTTTCTAGCATGTGGTGTTTGACATTATTATACCTCATGTGAAAATCGTAAGCCGTGATTGGCTTACAAAGATTGGCCATTCCATCATGTCCACCGGCGAAATGTCCATCGGCAAAACCTCCACCGTTCTCACTGGATCTACCGGCAGTCATTGTTGTTTTCATTGATATTTTACCAAATTGTTTTTTTTTTCGATATAATAAAACAAATATGCCATGCCAGTGTGGGTATCCTGATAGAATGTCTCCCGGCCGGCTAGTATATCACATTAATTACAGTAAAATGTACAGATATTCCAAACGTCTATATATACATCGAATCGTATTGAAGATAATATGCTTATCTAAAATTAGGCGATGTGGTCTCATATATTCAAATTATAAGTATTCATTGTACTGTATCCTTTTCCAACGATAACAACAAGGTTGTGGTAACTGCTGATGTAATTTCATAAATCTATTGGCTTTGTATTAATTGTTCTGTATCCATTGATTTCCAGCTGCAGCAGCTTAAGGAGAAGATGAGCGCCCTCTGTGAGTCACCCATGACATCATCTCTAGAATCACTGGACGGACTAGCGAGCAGAGATTAAAGTGCGCTGCCACCTGGCGGACTACGCAGTTACCAACGTGTAAACATCAATGACCCACAGACGAATCAAAACTACATTCGGTTGTGATGTCAGTTGTGATTGCAACCCAGGGAACCGGGTTGCAATCGGGCGTGCTGTCCAGTATTATGCCAGGGATGCCCACGTTTTACTGCAGGAATTAAATGTTGGCACTATACGTTATAGTATGCATTAAGAATTCATATCACACACATTAGACCTACACACTGCTTTATTAGAAATGAATTAGTACTAGAATTATACTTGAGCGTTGTATCTTTTGGATTTGGAATTATGCTTTTCGTCACATTTATGCCAAATGTGGCTTATTCGTGACTAGCCAACTGTATGTGGTGGAGGAAACCGGAGTACCCGGCGAAACCCACCGCCTAACCCCAAGTCACTGGCAACTTTCTCACATGCCCAGAGCGGGATTCGAACCCAGGCAGTGGTGAGAGACAGAGTGTAGTCAGTGTCGGCGCCTTAGACCACACGGCTGTCAGAGCAGGCCCCTGTGCGTTGTAATGTAGTTATAAACATGTTGAACAAATTAGATAGATTTGGAAATTCTCTTACTGTCATTTTTGTGCCAAATTGATAAATGCTCAATTGTGACTAGCCTGTTGCAAGTGATGGTGGAAACATAAGTACTGGCAAGTACCACAGACTAACCAAAAGTCACTGGTAACTTTCTTACATGTCCCCAGCCGGGAGTCGAACTCGGGAAGTGGTGAATGAATAAATAAGTGTTTAAAGGCACATCGACACACAAAGGTCATTTAGTGCCATAAGATATCAGCAAATAGTGCTCCTTTGTCATTGTTGAAAAACAATGACAAAGCATGATTATTCTAGGTGAAAGAAGAAAAATAGGAAGAGATAGAGCAGAGCCTTCAAGTCCAAAGAGGACCAAGGGATATTTTAGATGCAGGGTATCCATAGACAGATCCACACATCCCCATTCCTTTGTAAGGCGAGCAGGGGGCCACACCAGCTTAGGGTTCCTCGGGAGCTGCTGACTCCTATTGCAGACCATAAGGTACGACCCTTGCGGGGTTCCAGGGAAGTGGTGAGAGAATGCGAGCAGTCAGTAGCAACTCCTTATACCACACGACAATCAGGGCAGGAATAACCTAAGACGAATATCCAGATGGTCTTGAAGCTGGCAGATAAGGTTTGTGACCTGGATTGCGTGTCCCAGCAGAGGATCAACTGAGATGCCCTTCTTGCAGCCAATGGGTATGCTCTATTTTTTTCAGCCCGGCCCTTAATAACCTAAGTGCAGTACTAATTACAATTCTGGCTCTGAACAGCAGCAGCAACCGTCACACTGTGCACTGGCCTAATGTGAATGTGGGAATTGATCACGGGGGTGTAGGTGATTGTGATCAATTCCCATCATATAACAAAACTTGTTCTGATGAACTTAGCAAAAACTTCTAGGTTGGGGGACAATTAGCATACAATTACCTAAGGTCGAGTGCGCAATCGATGCATACAGGTGTTGTCCAGCATGACCAAGAAATCCTGCATTGTAATCAGAGCTGCATTCGGGCTATTAACGACCCATCTCGCGAAAGCATAGTAAGTCTATTTGCTGAAAGCAGGGTATATCAGCTGATTCCGACTGCTGTGACCCGTAACCCAGGGCGGGCAGCGAGATCTGGCCACGAGTCCATGTCATATTCCTCTAAGATATGAAGTGGGTACAGCGACAGGGGGAATTTCTTAGATCTGGTTATCTTTTATCTTTCTTTATGTTCTTTCTTCGTTTGTTATAGGTTAGCCGTTTCACACTCAAAGTTCCTCTATAAAGTGTCGTCTGCTACTTTCATACTTTTGAAAATAACTAAAGAATAAAGCAAATGTTCACACACTTTTTGAGGGAGAGTTGTTGTTTGACTTCTGGTCAATATTTCTCCTTCAGATATTTTCCAAAAAATGCTTTTGATAGAAAAATAGTTCCAAAATTGTCAGGCCTGTTTTGGCCGCTCTGAGTGTGAATGGGTTAACCAAACATAAAATAATCAGGATTGACATGAAAGTAAATCCGCCTCAATGTGGGTACTAATACGTAGACAACAAACGTGTGGGTAAGAGAAATGTTGATGAAATCGTTGCAATGTAAACATGAGCTCAGGTGGCGCCCTACATTGAATTGTTAAACAGTGTGATCATAGGATAAAATGGCATGTAAACCAAATGTAAACCAAATTATCCATCGTTAGAACTTATTTGGGTATAATACTTATAGCTCTCCATATAAAATTGTAGTATCTTCGACCATTAATAATGTCATGACCTGATATATCATCGAAAATAAACCTGTAAGGGTCCGATGTGTCCCTCGTATATTTTGTTTCCAGTTGTAGGCGTTACGATGGTGCAGGTTTGAAAGAAAATGATGTATAACTTTTTTGCATGTTAATCAAGTTTTATATATCCTATCTCTGCGGAGTTTTTTAATTTTTATTTTCTGCACATTCGTAAGGCGTCGTCAGTTTTCTTGAAAGAAGTTCACAAATTGACAGACGTCTATTCTCCTGATCCCTTGAACAATAAGTACCCCAATCGACACATAATGCACGACCGCACGCCCAATTGACGCACATTCTTTGTTGGCATGAATTCGACCACTGGCGACTGACGAACGTAGCTTCGATACGCAGCGACGTTGGTGATTGATATGCCTGTATTATATTTTCGACATGTTATCCATGGATATTTGTACAACCAGTCGCAGATATACGTCTGCTCGACTGGTGCACCAATTAAATGTCTTCACTGTAGATAGTTTGTAAGGAACGTAGGCTGTTTAAGTGATACATCATCTCACATCTTTAAGATCAGATTGATCAAACGAAATTTCGATTTGGAATTGCAGTTTTTCGAAAGTCTTTCTGCCATTTTACGGCTATGTCGTGACTAGCCAGTTGTAGCTGGTGGAAGAAACTGGAGTACCCAGCGAAAACCGCCACCCAACCCCAAGTTACTGTTAGTTTGTTTATATGCCCCGGCCAAAATTCGAACCCAAGCAATGGTGAGAGACAGCTAGCAGTCAGTGGCAACGCCGTAGAACACATGGCCGTCAGGGCAGGCCAACCGAAGATATGTGTAGTGTTAGATTGCCTTTTCTGAATGAGTCTCGCAGCATATGACACAAGGATATCCATTGTATCTGACACCAGCTAAGTTGCAGTTGCAACAATAACAATAAAACCATGCGTCGGTTGTATGACATCTAGCTATTCTCTCTCTCTCTCTCTCTCTCTCTCTCTCTCTCTCTCTCTCTCTCTCTCTCTCTCTCTCTCTGACACACACACATGCACACACACACACACACACACACACACACACACACACACATTTCCTCTTAAAATTACTAATTCATATTAGGGGGTCGTGGCGGGGGGGGGGGGGGAGCAGATATACTATACACTGCTTATTGTATATATATATATATATATATACTAGTATATATATATATATATCTATCTTTATCTCGTTTCTTTGCTTTCTCTCCCCTTTATGTTGGCATTTATTATTTTCTTTTGTGCATTCTCTCTCTCTCTCTCTCTCTCTCTCTCTCTCTCTCTCTCTCTCTCTCTCTCTCTCTCTCTCTCTCTCTATATATATATATATATATATATATATATATATATATATATATATATATATATATATATATATATATATATATAAATATATGTATATATGTATATATATATATATATATATATATATATATATATATATATATATATATATATATTTATTAATTATGAACTCTTTTCTCAGAGAATCTGTTAATACTTCGATGACCCCATGATTAAGGGTTGTTTTGAAAATAACTGTACTTTGTTCTTGATTTGTTTTGATTTGATATTATTCGGTCTAGTAAGATATGTATAACATAGCATTTGGCACACAAACCTATTTACATAGTGGTCCCAGTCTGCCCAGAGTCCAATGGCATCACATGTAATGACCAACTCCACTGCTCAAGATTGACATAACAACACTATCATATAGTATAATACAAACGTTCGGACTAGAATTGATGAATCTCTTCTTATGACTCAGAGAGGACTGACATGAAATGTTTTTTGCATCTCACTTTAAAAAGAGATTCACTGAACGTGGTCTGGATCTCGTCTGGCAAAGAGTTCCAGATTTTTGCACCTATGTAGTGGAAGGACTTTATACCATATGAACCAACCTTTGATAAAATCAGAGCATTAACACTGTGTCTGGTGTTATAGTGGTGGGATTCATTTACTCTTTCAAAAACTTGAAGGTACTCTGGAGCCTGTTCATCAATGCAGTTAGATACATGGCTTGCAGCTAATCATTTTGTTTTGTATGACCTGAGGGCGACTCTGTAAGAATTTTGGTAGACTGTGGTAATAGAAATTGGCGGCTTAGTCTATTCTCGACTGAATCATTGCCATGCAAACAGTTTTCCTGCAGTACTGATTTAGGAACATTTCTTTCTGTAAAAGAATTTGAGACTGGCGTTAGCCTTATGGATGATTTTCTGAGCCATAGATTTTCCTGACAGGTCTTGGTCTAGTTGACCCCCCAGGTATGTTACAACCTCTTTCCCTCCCACGTAGGTACCATTACATGAGAGTCTTAGAAATTTCTGTTGTTTTAACTTCCTATTTGAGGCAAATAGGAGAGACTCTGTCTTTTCCAGGTGGAGTGAAAGTTTGTTGTCTATCATCCACACATTTGAGCTGAGCTTTTGTTCCATATCAATGATGTTTTTCCCTCTGATCAAAAGAGCCGAATCATCAGCATACAACAAAAGATCACAGTCAACAGCTGATTCCACATCGTTCACATAGATTAAAACAATAAGGGTCCCAATATAGAGCCCTGGGGTACGCCACAAGTAACTTCCCCTCGGTCTGATAAAATGCCCTTTATGTCTATATATTGAGATATGTTGAGTTTGCAGGAAAATTCCAAAGTGTCATGAGTCTTGAACTTTTGCTCCAATTTAGAAGAATGAATTGCTGAACAACACACCTCCAACTGCAAAAGACGTGGTAATTAGCAGGGATTGTACAAAGGACAGAAGGAAGTCCATCATACCAAAGCTGGCTGTCTTCCATCATTATACAATGACTCCTAACCAATTAATAACATGCTGGAAGGCATAGGTGATATATTACATATTCAATTCTTTGTCAGAACATTTTCTGTAGCGTCTATGATTTCAGCCATTATGATAGCAATATGAGTGCATGGTTGCAACTAGCACGTCATTTCCTGATTTACCAAAGAAAGTTGTAAGATATAGCAATAGGGCCATACAAGGCATTTTGTGTATCAACTATGAACAGATTTCGAGCTGTGCAAGCATTCAAAGCTTTGCTTTGTTGTCATATTAGCTATGTACTGTGTATGGGGTCTTATAGATTGGTGAGCCAGGCTATTCTTTAAAAGAATAAGATCATCTTGCATGCATATATATATGGTTCTCTATGTTATATTATCTTGAATTACCCACGTTCCGCCAACAGTCCCTGTGCCCGATGCCCGAGTGGCCGCTTACATGCCCCAGTCACACTAGAGTCCGACTATCTCACGATTTCAATATCGGCTCCGATGTGCTAATTTAAAAATCGGAACTGACGTTCCGAATTTGAAAAAAGACAAAATTACAGTCACACCAGCACGGCTCATCGGAGCCAATTATAATGCTAAATAATCGCTAATCAATAAATGACTTGAGTCCAATATTTAGGTCCGACGTGTGTACAAATGTTGTACGAATATCGTACGATAGTAGCAACAAGGAATTGACTTTCGAACAGGATCGCAAACCAGAACAGACTTATTAAGACGGATCCGATTCCTTTTTTGGCCTAAAAATTGGATCCGTCTATCGCAAGATAGGTGAAATTATCTGGTCCGACCTACCGATTTTAAAATCGTCAAATTAGGGAGGTATCACCGTAGATCTTATGGCTCTAAAAGACAAAAAATGGAGGGGCAAATATTAGGGAGATCTGGAATTTAGATAGAGACAAAGAGTTGAAATAGGCTGTAAAAATTGTACGAAGTTGTGTTTACTTTGGGAAACTAAAGGAGTTGCTTATATAGGCTTCAAGCACGAGGTGCAAAGTTGACGCTTAGATCAGATGTTCTCTGGCATTCTAGAACGAAAATTTTAGGTTCTTCTAATTATCCATTACCAGGCACATAGTCAGCAAACAAACAACCAAACAAGTCAAAGTGGTGAGAGCAGCCATAATTGATAAATGTAAACAACGTCACAACGTAAGCAAAATACATCCACAAAATATTGCAACACTAAACATATGAAAGTTGTCATGATTAATAAGCTCATATACTATATACTATACCAACAGCACATTAGGTAGTGAATTTACTTTTAGTTCTACTAGAGTGAAACCGTGTGTCAAAATCATCCCATGAACCAATAAAACGGTAAGTACACAAAGGTAGTAGTAGAGGTTATCTGGCTCTTTCCTTAGTATCACTGATCTTACTTGAGCTTATTTCACTCCAGGGTTAGTTCTGTATACATCCTCAAAAGGGACACACTTGAGCTGTAGTCTGTAACACATGAGTTTCAAACTTCAACTTCTAAAAACTGCGCTACCATCTACAGGTTGAGAGATAGGGCAAGCGGAAGTGCCCTAAAGCAAACATTTATGGAATTCCATAAATGATTTATGGAATTCCATGAATGATTTATGGAATACCGTAACTTAATTATGGATTCCATAACTGATTTATGGAATTCCATCAATGTGAGCACTGTCAATTACGGCAATTGTTAATCAGCATCTTGGAAAAAATATGAGGGCAAAGAAAATGTAACTATTCCATTTCTAGTATGTGTCTGTTAGAGTATGGAAGTTGATTTAGTAATACATCGCTTAATTGCATCTAATAGCAAGACCATAATTATTCAGTCAAGGTTGCCATATCATGTCACAATCTCCTTGAAGATTTACTGTTTCCATACGCAACAGTATTCTACCGGGTCATGAGAAATCCAGCAAATCTTACTTTTGAATTTCTAATTATATTAGGATAGTTTTCCTTCAAGCATAGCAGGTTTTTACCAAGTGGACAAAATCATTTATTGTGACATTCACACACACGGAAGCAAGATCATTCTGACATTTATCGAGTTCGGTGGTTGGTGTTCAGAAGGCAATCAGGCAAAGAATTGAGAAGGGAAAACCGAATCTCATCCATTTCTTATACTCATATATCAGAGTGTCGAATTAAATTTAATGAAAACCGTATTACCCCGCATACACCCCGCACCCCATAGATAATACGCACCCCTCCCCATGTCTCTTTCCCATATGTAAAATACAATGCCCTGTTTTTAAAACATGCAGGCGGAGTTAGGGAGTGGGAATCTTGACCCCAGTACCGTAACCCGCGTTGATTGAGAATTAGAGGCTTAAATCGTACAGTGTTTATAGTGCTCCGTCAGAGTCACTGTGCAAGTGATATCAATTAACAGTACGGGAAAAGTCTATTTTTAAACATGATCTGGAACATCCAGGGTATCAGAATGGCAATCATCATAACGTCGCCATGGTGACAGGCCAATAGACAATTGGAACCCACCAAAGTATTTTCGACCATGCCCCACACCTCCATAGCATCGATGTAAAAATGTTCTGGTTTATGTACCCGTAGATAACACGCACCCCCTCCTTGACGTAGGTGCTGCAGTGTATAAAAGTGTGGGGTGTATGCGGGGTAATACGGTATTTGCTTTCCTGGAAACAAAACGTGGCAAGATCATAATGATTCTCTCAAGATGGCTACTTAGTTTCGCTGTCTCCATAAAGATTTCCGGTTACAAACCTTGGATGACTTTTTTATCCATCTAAGTTACAAACGAAGGATAATAAGTATCATTAACCGCATCAGCGTGGTGTATATACGGTGCTTCATATTGCTCCACGTTCCCTATCACCATAGACACAGCCTCACATAACCGACAACACAAACGGCAATTGCTGTGTTGCCATATGGAAACTGGACAACTATACCGAAACTATCAGGCGTTGATAAATGCTTCTTGTTTGGAGATTCATTTGTAAATAGCATGTTGAAAAAGATTTTTAAAAAAACTTTTGGGAAAAGTGTGGTTGTAATCCATAGTATAAATAATATCCAACATCTCCCCTGAAGATATTGAGGATTTATATGGTATTCCACTGCGGTTTAATAGCAAAATGGGTGACCTGATGAAAGTAAAATGGATCAAAAATGGGGTATTTTCAGATGTCAGATATTCTATCAGAAAATCAGGAGATGATTAGCTCAACGGATCTAGAAGAAAGTTTTTCTCTCAAAACAAATTTTTTAAAGTATGGAAATATATATGTACCATTTGGAAAATATCTGAAAAGTTGTTTACCCGCAAATGTTATTCCGTTGAAGAAAGATATTGGAACAGTTAACATATTTTTAATTAATTACTCAACATACCGCATATAACATTATTCACGTATGCTTGTATGTATGAGTACCGTATATAGTTTCAAATAAGGACACTTTCATACAGACAGGATACTTCTCCTGAGGTACACCCCACTTACCTTATTATCGTTTGTAATAACAAGTGAGTAGGGAAGGAAGGAAGGAATTGGGTTTTACGTCGCTTTCAACAGCTTAGGTCATATCGCGACGAGATAGAAAACCGGAACGGGGAAGAAATTCCCTACTCTTCACGAATAGTTCCACGGGGTCTTTCAGTTACAGAAGGACCATAGACAGCCCTCCACAACGCCGCACATTTATATAGCGACCAGGCCAACCCGCTTAGGGATCCAGCGGAGACTCAAACCTGCGAACTCACGCTTTGGAGCCAGGCATCGTAACCACTAGGCCACGGCGGATCCCTAGTGAGTAGGGAAACTGTCACTCCAATCAAACTCAACGTTTTAACTCCATAAATATTGTTCACCCCAAATAGTCGTTCTGGCCCCCAAATCCACGGGACTATTTTTATTACATTTAATGCTATACCTTACATATTACAAAGATACGACGCACCAGCATAGGGATACACCCAATCCCGCCTGAGCAACACTATAGATTGTTCCCGTTTTCTCTCGCTTCTGAATAGGTCCTTCTAAGCCCAAAACCGTCCAATAAAGGCCACTTTATTGGCTACGTAAACAATTGGACTGGCCGTCACTGCACAACGGAGTCACGCAAGTTGTTTTTACTATCACGCAATTTCGCGTGACGCGTAAACGTGACAACACATTGTTCCATGTGGATGTTTATTTTGTGATAGTGGCCCTCTGTTTGAATCTGCCAGTTGTAAGATTTCCTTTCAACCAGACGGTCAAGCTTTATTGTCAGGCGTCCTATTCCAGTAATTTCCTCGTCTCATCATTGTTACCAATAGTTATTTGTATTTTCGTTTTTGATTTGTTATTTTCAATTCTAGAACTTTTTGTATGTATTCAATTGAGAACATCTGACCCTCTGCATTACATAAGTCGCCTATTGTCAGTATACCTTTATCCACCCAACTTTGAATTTTCTCCTCAATGATTTTTGTATTGTACCATATTGGCATTGCCAAAAAGTGTTCTAAACTTTATGGTGGGATTGTTATATACAAAGTTAACAGATTGTACAACATCACTCCAGAATCTATTGCAAACTAGTTTTTGTCTTTTTTGCAAGAAGACATCACCATGTGTATATTATATTGAGTCCATAAAATTCTTGGGATGACTGCCCATCCTTCATCACATTTATAAATTCTTTTTACCAAGGAGGCTTTCATAATCATATTAATCTTCCTTATAGCTGGGAATTGTAAACCTCCGAGAGCTTTTAAATTTTCTAAAGTTGAAATCTTAAATTTTGGAGGGTTTATCTTGCCATAAGAATTTTAAAAAGACGTAACTGTCATAAAAACTCGTAAAACGTCCCCCCAGAAAAAGTAAGAACAGCAAAATCACATACGTTTCCTTTTGCTGCGTCTGCAAACCAGCGCTGAATTCCGCAATTTCAGCAGTTCCTTCGCGCTCTCACTGTTCATATTTGCAACATGATCGTACTATTGACCAATTAATGATCTTTTCACATGTGGGATTGTAGCGGCAAATATCTAAGCAAACTGAACAGCGAGAGCACAAACGTGCAAATAGTGGCCAATACTCTCTGATTGGCAATCATCGATGTGTGCGGTAAAACGGATAATTGCCAACATCCCTTCTACAGAAATTTTTTCCAACCTCTACCTGCACCGTGCAATTAATCGGAAGAATACGGTAAATAAAGTGATGTCATTTACGAACTGGGATATTCTATGTTCATTTCCACAAATTGAAATTCCTTTAATTTCGTCATGTTTTCTGATGGTTTCCCAAAGGAATCTCACTGCTAGAACTAAGTGTCCACATCCCCTTCCCAAGTTAATAATTTCAGACAGGTGACCATTTTGTAAAATCTTGGATTTTGAATTTGTTTGCTGACTTTTAATTATTAAGATTGATTTTTCACTAAAGTTAAATGATTTTAGAATTTTAGAAATATATACCCATGAAATAGTATCAAAAGCTTTTTCGAAATTGACCAAGATCATCAACCCAGATTCCCCTTTCAATTTTGTTTCATGTAGAATGTCCAAAATGTAACAAGTATTTTCCCCTATGAATCTTTCTTGAACAAAACCTTTTTGACTTTTGGAAGAAATTGTTTTATTGGATTGGCCTATATTCCTTAATAAAATTTGTACAGAGAATTTAAAAGTGCAATTGGTCTCCAATTCTTTAAGTTATTTCTAGCTTTATTTCCCTTTGGAATGCATGTAATTATTCCTGATAAAAGGTTTTGGTTGATATGCTCTGTCTCAGAAATAGGTCATTAGCTCTAGTAAAAGATATTTTAATACATCCCAAAAAATGTTTAATAACTCATGGTGAAACCATCAGGACCTGGGCTTTTGTTGTTTTTGGTGCTGAAAATATGTGTTTACAATTCATTTCAAGTTATTCCAAAATCTAATTTGGAACTTTCTTCATTGGATAATTTTGGCATATTTCCTTGATAGTTATTGAACATGGACTCCTCAATTTTAGTTATTGTTTTAAAAGAATACACATCTTGATAAAAGACTCATTTCTTCTAAGATTTTTTTGGATAAGTTATTTTCCTACTGTTTTCTTATTGTTTTTAGAAATGTAGTTGCAATTTTCTGCGTTTAAAAACAATTTATTTGATTTTTCTTCTTGAGAAAGCATAAGACTTCTTGATCTATTAAAGGCTCCTTTAAGTTTAGTGTCTCTAAGTTCTTCTAATTCTTCATTTTTTTTTTAGTTATTTCCTGTTCTAATATTTTTGTGTCATATTTAGTAGGAACAAGTGGTCTAAGTCTTCAATTTCCTTTATCAATCTATTTTCCTTTTGATTTCTCTTCCTTTTATTATTGGCTGCATATGAAATTAATGTCCCTCTTAATTTATATAGCAGCACTTCCCAAAACTGTTCTATTGTTATCATAAGTTCTGGCAGTTCATTTTTATAGTTTTTGATAAATTAAGGGTCATATGGTGTACATGCGTGAACTTCTTTCTTTAGTAAAATTTTGTCTTTAATTTTGAAATCAGGATTGGATCCTTTAGTAAACTTGAGTTTAATTTCCAAAAGCCCTACCCTCGGTCTGATCGGTCCTGGAATAAGTTTAAGCCTATTTTGCAATGGTCTGACCTGTATTTCACTTTAATATATGAATCTGATAAAATATTTAGAATGGAAGGTTAATTTTAAAAAGTCTAACCTTGCTGCTTTATCTGGATTTTTTTACTAAACCATGTGTAGTTTTTAATTGTTGCATTTAAATCTTTCCAGGTGTCTATCAGATCAGATATTTCTGTGTTTAACTATGTTAGTTGAATTAGGATTATTTAAAGATTTATAATTCCATGGGTCAAGATGTTGGTTCACAACTAAATTCCAATCCCCACCAATGATCCAATTCCTGATTCCATCTTTTTCCATGAGTTTAAAAACATTTTCGAAAAATATTGGTTTATCTTGGTTAGGACCATAGATATTTACCATTATAATCTAGCTACTCCTATTACTTCTAAGTCACAAATTATGAATCTTCCTTCCCTATCTTTATTTACATTATGGATTTTATATTCAAAATTATCATTTTATATTATCATGACTCCTAAAGCTTGTTTTTGTTTCCAGCAATTAGAAATTTACAGTTCCAGTTCTTTTTTAACGTTATTGAATCATTTGCCATTAAGTGTGTTTCTTGTAAATTAATTATATGTATCCCTCTCTTTTTAAAATCATCAAACAAATCTAATCTTTCTGTTAAGGTTTCTAAGACCTCTACAGTTTAGGGAATCAATTTTAATTAATTCATATTATTTTTTCCTTTCATTTTGTTCATCACATGATTCCAGTGCCAATGTATTAAATGAAATGTCGTTCTTGAACATGACATCTTTGTAACACTATATCCCGGTGTGCAGATGAAAGTATAGAAATATGATAATCTTGAGGATGATGAGATGGCATATGACCTATGGAGAAATCCTTTACCCCAGATTTGATATACATATCCATACAAAAAATACTCAGCATCAAAATTATCAATTTGGTCATAGAATATTCTTATGCAGATGTATGGACAGTACAAAGTCCATTGAACTATAAACTAGTGTTGTAGATGCACTATTAATTGGTTAGTATACTTAATGTTTCCGCTTGTGTAATTTATAAACCTTTTGGACATTTTACCGTGAACCAGTCTTTTATATGCGGAAACCTGGAAACGTTTATGTATAAACATTTCAGGGTTAGTATAAACGAATATAACAACAGTAATGACGAACACAGTGAAAACATACTATGTAGAAAAACAAACAGAACCAAAAAAGAAACAAACAAAAAGCAAAACTATAACCCAAGTACTGATGGCTAGGTCACTTTCCTAGCACTCAAGAATTTGTAAAGTAGCTGTTGAGGTTATAGCCTCAAGTAACATTGCGGGATTCACAGCCATAAATTCATGTCGATCTAAAAAAATCAAAAAAAAGTTTTGGTAACTTTGTTTGAGTATTACAATTCATTCAACTATCGGGTTCATTAAACATACGGTGTCATTTATCACAAAGTTTATAGTGGTGTCAAATTATCAGACCATAAACCGTAATAAACTGCAGATCATGAGTGATAATAAACTCTTGAACGCTACTAAAAAGTGCAGTATATTGAGTATTGAGTTTCACATAAGACCTGGTGTCAAATGTTTATGGTAATCGTTGCCTTAAAACTTTAGTACCAAATCTAATAGTAATTCTATCAATATAATTGCAGCTATGTTTCGAGCAGATCAAAAAATAAAATTGAATTCTTATGTCAATGTTTGTAGGCAATATTGATTATTTTGAAGTAAAATTGTGTTGCATAAAACAAAAAATGTCAAGGTTTGAATGAGTTTGTGCTTGACAGTTCAGACTGTAGGAACAATAAGAAAGTTAACCTAATCTTATCGATGTGATTGCAGCTGTTTCGAGCAAGTCAAAAAAAAAAAAGAAAAATAGAAAAAAAATAATAAATAAAAATTTACAAAAAAAGAATTTTACTGTCAAGGTTTGAAGATAATGTTGATTATTCCTAGTTTTCATCAATATGTTATGAATTTTCAAATATCAGGACGACTTTGCTGTTTTTGTTAAAAATGCCAGATACAGGTTCAGAAAATGACTGTGGGTAGATGAAAAATTATATTTTTTATTTAATGGTTGATCATCGACAATTTAGTACGACCATATATATCTTGACATTTTAACTTCAATATTTTTTAAATAGTTGCTGCAAAACTAGGGAAACTACACATAGTTCCCGGTCTTAGTTTCGCTGTCTCCATTAAGATTTCTGGTTACAAAGCAAAGATAATGAGTATCATTAAAGCCCTCAGCGTGTTGTATATACGGTGCCTCATATTACTCCAGGTTCCCTATCACCATAGATACGACCAGAAACTCCTCACATTACCTACAACACAGACTGCAATTACTGTGCTGCCCTCTACATATGTGAGAACCTTGCCACACTTACAAGAGTAATCATCCCGGCTAGGGCCCCTATAAATAATATTAAACAAACATCACATTGATACACTGTATGGTATTGTTGAAGGATGGAGGGAAGGGGTGGGTTTCGACAGCTAATTAGTATGGAATGCCATTTGACCAAAATATTCAATCTGACTGAAAAACATTCGAATTATTTGCAAAACGAATTCAAAATTTATTTCAAAACAATTCAACATGACGAAAACAATACCACCTGCATTTGTCTATATATTTCGGCCAGATATAGAAGAATGCATATTGAATTATTTCTGCATGTGTAAGTTGATTCGTTTTGGCCGTTCACAAATGCCACACTTTAATGGGGGGAAGCAATGGTGATGGAGAAAGTCCTTCCATACTGCCATTTGGAATTCCATAATGCTTAACCCCATTCTAGTTCTAGATGTTGAAAGCAATGCACTATCAGTGAAAGACAATATATTCGCATATGTTTATACAATGTAGATGAAAAACGTCCGTTTTCCATCACCAAAAGCCAACAGAAATACTCGCAAAATTAACTAAACATTTGAAAAATGCAGAATTTCATGGCACTATCTCTGATATTCTCTTCTCTAAGTATTGCAACTTGAGGCCATTTCTGTTGAAATGCGAGCGAGTTTCCTCTGCCAAGATTTTGTATTTTTTGCTGTAAATTGCTCCGTTGTGAGCAAGCAATGCTTCGAAAAAGCGTTGTTTGGTCACGTCAAACAATGGCCTGGAAAGACTGCTGTCCTACCATAAGACTTCAATCTTTCCACAACCCCAATGTAAGTGATACCTGACTCTTTCGAGGAAAGTACTGTAAATCACTTAAATATGGCGTGAACATTATATAGCGCAATGACGGTACTGCCCTGGATAGCATGATCAAATTATAGCGGTGGGAGCCCCACTTTTTAATTTTACATATCATAAAAGTACAGTTAACCGGGCTCACTAAGGATCAGGGGTCAGTGTACTTGACCTCCGGCCGACAGCATTCATGGGCCTCCCCATGACTAGGCTTTTGTTCTGCCCTTTAATATGTATATTGGGCAATCTAATAAAGACGGGGATTTTAAAATAGCGTATAGTATTAGAGCGCTATTATCGCTACCGTATTGTTCCCGCTATACTCAAGTGATTTAAAGTATTTCCCTTGCATCAGGTCTACACGTGAAATCAATCAATCTTTTATCCCTAAATGGATACAAAGATTTAGAAACCATTTAAACCCTGTCATATTGGTATTCATTGGATAGCTCTCACTGAGCACTCTCAGGTGAATACCCAAATGCCAAGGTTTCAGTCATTTTCAGAATTTTTGCGTCATTCTTTATTAGCCAAATTAGCCACCAGCAGCATAAGGGTCAAGAAAATAGATAAAGATAAGTACATATGTCAGATAGTCACAATTTGGAATTTTTACAATTGAACTTATACATAGAATGGAAATCGTGGATAGTCCTGAATGTCCTCTATGCATTAACATTCCAGAGACAATTGAGCATGCATTTATTGAGTGACAGCAAACACATACATCTTTGTGACAGGTTGAGATCTAGTTAGACATGGTACTAAAAGATAAGATCAATATTTTCAAATTCAGAAAAAAGTAGTGGTACTCCCTATAAAAACTCTTTTATTGACTAAGAAGAAAATATACAAAAATGAACAGAAAGGCAAGGTAACTAATATTGCAGAAATCAAATATGAACTATCAGGACAGTTACAATATGAACAATAGTATGCCGAAATTGAGGGGAAAACCTCCCATATTTGAACAAAAATGAACAGATCTAATTCTTATTCTAGGGTAATATCATAAATCTTATCTGATGTTGAAGAAATGTAGGGCATAACATTTAAGATTGTCTCATAATCGAATCCTCCAACTTTCTATTACAGAAAGATGCGTTTTTTTGGAGTGTTATATTAACAGTATGTGTTTGATTTTGTGTGCGTGTGTGTGTGTTGTTAAGAAATAAAAAAACATGCGTTTTGCAGAAGTTTAATACCTGGACAGGTATTACTACATATTTGCATAATGTAGAAGGCCAGACAGACAGCAAGAAACAATGAATAGTTTTCATTGGCCTTATGATTGGTATGCATAATTTCTAGCATCCTCTATATAAACCACACCCCTCTCAACCGAGCCCATTCTCCACAGTTGCTGACCGTGGAACTACATGCCATAGCTTAATGATGTTCATCAAATGTCAATCCCTGTTCAAAAACAAGAGATCTATGTTGATGTTAATACATCTCCATCTCAGTATCTGCCTTTACGTCACCTGCCTGGCAAAGATTGAATGCCCGGCAGAGTTGGAAACAGTTAAAGCATATTGCAAATGTCGTCGTTATGGTATTGGCATTGCAGTCAACTGTGAGCTGGGTGGGAGAACGTTGCAGAACATTTCAGTTTTCGGGGACGTCAGAGAAGCAGTCAAAGATATAAGGATCAGCAATGGAACAGTGAGGAATATTCTAAATAACTCCTTTTCGTCAGAACTGGTAAGTTACCTTTTCCCATATCACTCTCCTATCGTAATAACCCTATGGACTATCATGCAAATGATAAGTGAAATTGTCTCCAAGTAAGGTCAAAGTTTGTTATTAGTCACTAACACATGCATATATACAGACTACCGAGTACAGGAGTATTCCAGAATACTCAGGGCCTGCTCTGATGGCTGAGTGGTCTAAGGCTCCGCCGCTGACTGCTCTCTGTCTTTCACCACTACCCGGGTTCGAATCCTGGCCTTGGCATATGAGGAAATTGCCAATGACTTGGAGTTAGGCGATTGTCTTCGCTGGGTACTCCGAATTCCTCTGCTATTTACAACTGGCATGTCAAGAATTAGCCACAATATGGCATACATGTGACAAATACCGAAATTCCAAATTCCAGAATACTCAAGGTCTGGCACCTATGAAATTAACCTGACTTGAGGCAATTTCAAACAGTCCTCATAAAGCGTTTAAACATAGTTGAAATAGACACAGTTTTAAATTGTCAGACCATGTTAACATTTAAGATACACCGCTTAAACAATAAAATTCAACATGCATGCATTTCAGCTCTTTATCTTGTTTCCATGGCGTTAGCATCGAATTGACTACACTAGATTTAATGGCAGATTTAGAGTGTCTAGGGCCATATAAATACTCATATAGATTCATAATACAAGTTCTGGAATGAATTAAACTACTAGATCATTAGAACCTTCAAAACCAATCTCCGAAAACAAAAATTCCCTAAGAAAGGAAACAGTTGTTGCGTGTATCACCAAGGCAAATGAATTATGTAAAAGTATATTGGATTAAGAAATAGACATACATAACAAAATTATAACAGAACAATGGGACACGAAATATGGCGATAGCGAGAACCAAAGGTGAGAGAGTAAGATTCAAGATGTCTGATAGAGAGAAGCGAGATATCAAAAGAGAGAACCAAAATGGCAATTCGTAATGTTCCCAGATGATAATCATCTGTAAGTTCGGTTGCAATGAGTCAGGTAGGTTACTCAGTTGACGTCATCACAAACCAGAAAGTTCGACAATTGACATCATGGCTGTGCCTAACTTCAATGTTAGGCACATGTTATGTTAGTAAAGTTAGGCCCATGCACATACACGAACCGTTCTAATGTGTGCTGACGTCACCTGTGTAACCTACCTGGACTAATTGATATCAAACTTACATATCATTATCAGCGGGAAACGTTCTTGGTTCTCTCTCTGACATCTTTTGTCACACTCTCTCACTCTTTTTCCCTTTTCTCACGATCTAGGTACCCCACCCGTTTGGGTCTCTCTCACACATATCTTGGAATAAAGGTAGAAAAGGCAGGCATCATTATAGACTATAGCTGTGGGCATGAATAAACATAGTTTAATGCCACCCAATTCATCACGACTGCAATGGAAGCCTACAAGCCCTAAGTGCCCCTTCTCATTTTATCAAAATCGTATTTAAATTACTACTATGGCTTCATTTTAGATTAACGCTAGATATATTTATTCATGAACCATTGGTAAGCATCCAAAATCGTCTACCAAAAAAGCATGTTTTGCATAAATGTTTTAAGCAGCATCGAAACAATACCACCAAAACTACATATATTTGAAATTTGAGCCGCAACAAACATTGGACATAGCATAGCATTAAATGTCAGGGATCATATTAGGTGTTTCATCAGTAAGGTATTAAACTTCTCAGCCCCATAAAGCTGGTATTACCAACGACCAAAAACGTAATTTACAGCAGGATGAAGATACACCATTTACCAGTAGCATGATTAAAGTCTGTTCTCACATATATCCCAAATTGTAATCAAATAAATTTGTAAGTGGTTGATTTTTTGTGGAAATATACGGTTAACTTGTGAATTTCTTCACAAAACCAAAATTCAGAGAATCAAAGAATTAATAGTTATTATTGATTTCAAATTTATTTTTGATACTCTAAATTGGAAACTCATTTCATCGACTTTAGAAATCATGTATTTAAGTTAATAATTAACTCATCAAAAAAGATTCCTTCTCAAAGATCTTAAAACAGTCATTTTCGAGAGGGAGCCCTTTTCCCTTTACTCTTTGCTATGTGTAATTATAAATTAGCCAATATACATATGGTGTGACTCTATATTTACTGACCTTATGATGAAATTACTTTTAGCCTGTATGAAAACGAATCTTGACCAATACCAGCAAATATCAGGTCTTGAAGTAGACATTAGAAATCAATATAATTCAAAGATAAGGAAAACCCATCAAATCTGTTAACCCAACAAGTTTAACCGTGCATTGTATACTAGTAATCTTTATTTATATGCAAGCTTTAATATAACCCTTGGAACGGTAAGGAATTTGATATTATGACTTCATTTGGTCGGGTTAAAGACCTGAATGGGACAAAGAATGTTCCCAAATTTCCTTACATTCTTGGATGATTAAAATACATAAATATCTAATCCTTTGCTTGAAGTGTAAAATTGTTCTGGGTTGAAAAAATCTTTCACTTCCATAGAAAAGGGGAAATTATTCCCTTCATTGTATATAGCTCATAATACTTTCATATATGAAAATGGTTGTGCTAAATGTTTAACCTAAGACATCATCAGTTTCATTAATAATCTGTGGAATCTGCAGTCAACATGGAAAAAGTATTCAATTAAAGAAAATGAGTTCTTTATGATAATCTATCAATCGCAATTTGGTGTCAACTGAGTGTTTTAGAAATTCACTTAAAGAGGGATTGGATGAGGCAGGCAATAAGGTAGTTGTTGGTAGCTAACTAATCCAGTAGACATGTTCCAAATATTTTCTTACTTTTCCCATCAATGGTTGCATTGGACAGAAACCATGACAATTATGTGGAATCATAAAGGCAAACACAGTCAGGAAAATTCTCTGAAGATGAAATGTTATTAAATCTTTAAATCACTCAAAAGAATTTGGTAAAACCATTCTAAGCTTTTCAAAAGTGTCATGGATTCGGACGTTTATGTTTATGGGAAACTAAGCATCCATTCGTTAATTATGTTCTAAGATGATCTTATCTTATCTTTTAAATGTTGGAGATCCAATTCATTAGAAAATGTAAGAGGGGGGAAGAGGCTCTTCAATGCGTGTGCTAGAGAATGATATTTCTTATACGAGGGGATAGAATTTTCATCATGGAACGAGCCTCTGGCGAGTTCCAAGATGAAAATTTTAGCCCCGAGTGTAAGAAATATCATCTTCTAGCACACGAGTTGAAGAATCTATTTTTGCCACGTCCCACAATATAGATAAACAGTAAATAATCGGGGAAGCTTACCAACTAGTTGACACAACCCAATTACTTTACCAGAACAGGGTCAACATGAATATGCAGGCCGAATGACCACCATTCCCACCCGGAAACCTCTGCATAGTAAACAGTTCTCAGATAAAATTTCAGTGTGTTGCGAGGCTGTTATCCGATACTTAAGTGGGCGATTCTTTATTTGCTAGGTATTACAGAATAAATAAACATGATAAGACCTGATTTGGGAATATTTGTCTCTTTGATTACATGCCACGGACGCTCCGACCAGAAAGGAGGTCAAATATAATGAGCGTGCCTGAGCACGTGCCTGGCATTTCTAGGATAAGTTGCTAAGCAACGAAAGTAGTGCAGTGTTCCATATATGGCAATCTTTACCAAATATGGCCAAATCATTCCAAGTGATCATTTTGAATGGCCATTGGGAATGGAATTTCTTTAATGGGTATTTCAGCCCCATAGTGGTAGGAATTTTGTAGATGCCTTTAAGAATACATTACATAACCATAAGCAAATCGGAGAAACAGACTATTAAACAATTTGGTTGCGCTAGTTGTTTATGTGCGTCAGCATGGGAGGCTTAAAAAGTGACCTACCACAATAGCTTGTTCTTGGTGTGAACTTACTGTGCAATTACACTGATTTTTCTTTAATGCACTTGTGATTTTCTATAAAATATACTTTCATCTTCATTCTTGTGAGCATTATGAAATGATAAACGTGCCAAATAATGGCATAATTCAATAAACTAGGAGAGTGAATGTTTTCATTTACATTTTATTTCAGAAATTAAAATCAATGGAACTTGTTGATATTAACGTCCTGCATCTGACCCGCTCTGCATTCCATGCTGTAAGAGATAGTCTTCAGGTATTGGAAATCGATCGTTGCAGTCTGAAAGAGGTTCCATCTGGCTCCCTTACAGTTCTTCAATCCCTACAGAGATTGCATCTAGTCGGAATGGACATACAAGAACTAAAGAATGACAGCTTCAGTGGTTTAAGCAACCTGATCACACTTGATCTTACCAATGATAATATATCACAAATCCAATACAATGCCTTCAGTGGATTAACCCGTTTGAGAATATTGGATCTATCACATAATCCTCTAAAAGTTATAACTGGATTACACTCTTTAAGCAACTGCAAATATCTACTTCTGACAAATGTCTCTATTCGGACACTTCCATTTAAAGCATTTGTGAATAACAGTCTTGTCAATTTAATTTTGAATTCCAATACCATAGATCATTTATTTCCGCATTTAATGCACAGTCAGGTGACACCTACATTGTCAGGAAACATAAGTAGAAATTGTAGCTCCATAAATCAAGGTGAAAAACGGTTTCAGTTCTTGCGGGTGCTGGATATTTCTTACTCTAGCATTGAACTTCTTCCTGGTAACCTCCAATGGTTCTCCTCGTTATCTTCTTTATACATGAGAGAAAACAATATGACAGATATAAAAACAGGACTTTTTTCTGGTTTATGTGAATTGAGATCCCTTTTTTTGAATGGAAATGCAATAAGCCATTTGCAGGTTGGCGATTTTACAGGCCTACCAAATCTGCAAAGTTTATATCTTGCAAGAAATCATATAAAAAGCATAGACCCATACACATTTTCAACACTTAGTCATCTCAGAGCCCTTTTGATAACTTCCAATCGACTGACAGTGGTTAAGAATACCACATTCATTGGTTTGAACAATCTACGTTCACTAATGCTTTCTCTAACAGAATTGTGACTATTGCAGTTGATGCGTTGAGATATATGGGAAGTCTTAGGTTATTAAGTGTATCCAATAATCCATTAGAATCAGTTAGTCCTGTAATTGGCGCTAGCAACGTTTCACAGATAATGTTGAATGGCGTCTCTTTGGTCACACTGAAGTATGCCCACTTTTCAGAATACTCATTGTTGAAAACGTTGCAATTGCAAAACAATGGACTTGTACACATATTTCCAGATGCTTTTATCATGTCCAACAATACTCAACATAACTCTCCCAACCCTGGTGAATTGTGTACACCAGTACATGGATTCCTGTCCAAATTAAGTTCACTCACTCAACTAGATTTATGGAAAAACCAAATAAATCTTAGAAAACAAAATTTCCAATACCTTCCTGCTCTAACAAACTTGATATTAAGTGAGAATAATATTTCTGTTCTGCCAAAGGGTACGTTTTGCAATCTGAACAATCTGAAATTACTTAGACTTGATCACAATAGAATCAAACATATAGATACAGGTATTTTCGATCATCTCACCAATCTAGGAGATTTGACCCTAACCGGTAATCAGATAATAACTATAGCTGAGACTGCCTTTCTTAAGATGACACCTCAGACATTTATTAAATTAGATGACAACCGTTTGAGAAGGATCTCTCCAGGCTTGCTTCTCAGTCCTGCACTCATGCTGTTAAGAAATAACCCCATCGAGTGTTCTTGTGAAATGATAGGACTTAGGGCGTTAATACTGAAAAAGGTACGTGACCATAAGCGTATCATTTGCACAAATAAGAATGGTAGCACCATATCAAATTTCACACAGCATTGCAATGCGGATTCTGGCAAAACTACAAAGAATGATGCAGTTTTGATAAGCGGCGACCTTTTTGTCCTATGGGCAGCTGGACTGTTGCTTATTGCATTACTTGCTTTATCTATTGCACGCTTCATAAGGAAACATATGTTGAGCGTTTGAAAGTGTATTACAGTTTAATGATGATCCAACAAAACTCTTACCTTTCCTTTTAAGGTTAAATACCATTAGACCCTAGGTGTAAATATGTAAATATCAGGCCTAACAGAAAGAACATGAGGGGTGCCCACAGCACCCTAATGCAACAATTAACTGAATCCCCTTCCCTGCTGGGGGGGGGGGGGGGGGGGAGGGGTGTGTAGGGGGTGCAGCATTGGGCATGGATAGCGCACTGACATTCTGCCTTATTTTGCATTGCACCCACCTTAAGGTACAATTTGACTCACTAATCCCGACCTGTGGGGCACATTTTGTGGACCATATTTTCTAGCCATGTGGGCATTAAAAATATGAAAAATGTATTTAAAGATAATCATTTATTGTGTTGATTTGCACAGATGGAGGTTTCATCCTACGATAAAGACCAATATGAATGTGATTAATGACAAGATCTATTTCTTCTCTCTGTTAGACGGCTGATTGGGCTAACGAATACAAATAAATATGATCTATCAAGGAGGATTTGGGGTATATTCAATAACTCCGCCTTGCACCCGGCCTATCAGCCTTGTTCTACTAATTATTGATGCAATGGGGTAGCATTTCCGTGCACTAAACTGGATAAGCTTGACCTGAATTGACCATCCCAGTCTATATTCACATGGATGTATGATGATCAGTTATGATTTCATTGATCCCAATTGAACTTGAATCATAATATGTTAATGTATAATTCAAATACTTAAATGAGAGTCCATAGTTATGGAATAGTAAGTTAGGTTTAGTAGGTGTGATTATCTTCACATTTCTAGTGATCTGAAGTGGTGTACGTAACTTGACAATTTCAGTAAATATTGCATACGTAATGGTTTTGCAATAATTGTATAACATACTTTTTGTTGTATGGGTATGAAAGAAAAATGTAATTGCTTAGTGACAAAAAATCATTTCTAATGGAGTGCATGTTGTATCTAAAGTCGAAGGTGCTGTGTCTGGTTTCAGCGGTGGCCAACTATGGGTGGGTAAAACTTATATGTGCAAAGGATAAAAAATATAACAAGATATTTTTTGCAAATAGCCTTACATTTCTTGACCTGGTTTGTTAGACACAAACGTATGATTTATAGCCAAACATTCATTTAATCTGTCAGGTCAAATAATATCAAACACATGCTTATTGTATATCTAAATTCCTGTATGTGTCCATATTAACTTAGTCAAGTAAAACTGCACACTCTCTATACATTAAATCTAGAGATGGTGTAAAGTAGACACAACCTAATTACGCGCAAAAATGAGGTAAAAATAAGGACAGTGTAAATGTAATTCGTTTATTGAACGTCAGATAGGTGGCGACACAATTATATAATGCATAAAGGAATGAAGGCACTATGCATCTTGTGGTGAAAACCAAGAAGTTGAAATGAAAACTTAAAGGTATTGTAAGGGTATATTGTGTGTGCTTTCCTGTATATAGATATATATTCACAGTTGTAACTAATCTGTGTTTAGTATGAATCTAACTGATATGTTATATTATAGCTCTATTTGAAATGTTTGCTGTATGATTTTGTATTGATGGATGACAAACATTGTACTAATATGAAAGAACCTGTCGACCTCCATAATCTGAACACCTGTAGACACAACCTAATTACGCGCAAAAATGAGGTTAAAATAAGGACAGTGTAAATGTAATTCGTTTATTGAACGTCAGATAGGTGGCGACACAATTATATAATGCATAAAGGAATGAAGGCACTATGCATCTTGTGGTGAAAACCAAGAAGTTGAAATGAAAACTTAAAGGTATTGTAAGGGTATATTGTGTGTGCTTTCCTGTATATACAGTGAAACCTCAAAAGAGTGAACACCTTGGGACCTGGCCAAAACGTTCACTATAGGGGGTGTTCACACTTTCGGGGGTTTTGCAAGTTGGACCACTAGAGCGACATGACGTAAAGCATATATTCACCTTGTCATTTTACATTAGATACATAGAACCTGATTCTTAAAGAGAATCATACTTCATTAGCAGACATAGATAAGTACTTTAAAACAAAAAAAAATGAACCCTGTAGCCACAAATGTCGATCACCTAAGCTGTATTACTCAAGTGATGTCTGGTTTTCCCCACTGCCATGGTGGTGGATCGGCTTCACTATTTTCTCTTAGGGGATGTCAACTTTTGGCATCTTAGTGCTTAGGAAAGTAATCATATCTGCCTCGAGCATTGTCACCTTTTACTGTGTAAAATATTGATTATTCACAATAATACTCTGGTGTGCTCTGTATCGAAGTAATGAGAGCTGGGGTTAGGGTTAGCTTTTGATCACTAACTGATCCTAAGTTTCTTAATTCACTGACAGTACTCACTCCTTTCCACACAATAGTGATAATCCCTTGTCTGAAGCAGCAAAAACAGGCTGACACAAATGTAATTGCAATCACTGAGGCCATACTTAACCTGGCTAGATCAATTAAAGTGGAAGTATTTAGCTTGGACAGTAACAACTCACACAAAATGCACTTGACTATGGCCTACTTGTACACTGGTGTTCACATATAGGAGGTTCTCATGACCATTTTCTACCCAAAAAAAGTGTTCTCTGTTCGGATAAGGGGGTGTTCACTCTTCATAAAACTAAAATGTATTAGAAAAAAACTGGGACCGGGGAAAAGTGTTCACTATAGGGGGTGTTCACACTTTCGGGGTGTTCACATCCCGAGGTTTCACTGTACATATATATTCACAGTTGTAACTAATCTGTGTTTAGTATGAATCTAACTGATATGTTATATTATAGCTCTATTTGAAATGTTTGCTGTATGATTTTGTATTGATGGATGACAAACATTGTACTACTATGAAAGAACCTGTCGACCTCCATAATCTGAACACCTGTAGAGGTCAAACATTTATCTCTGGACCTACCACTTATTTACTTATTGTATTTGAAATTTCAATTTCATGCCACAGTAGACGGAGATTTCTGCCAGCTACTCTGGTTTCCTCCACCACATACAACTGGCAAGTCACGATTCAGCCCACATATGGCAGGAAAAGTGATGATAATCAAATTTCCATCAAGCGTATCTTTCACATATGTCAAATTATTAGCTTCCGGAAGTATAAGTGTCCAACAGATCATTAAGAATAACAGTTAATAATTATCAACAAGCATAACTTAGCAAACTTTTAGCCATGGCCGTCAACGCAACATATATCCTTGCAACTTGGTGTACATTATTATTGGAATCAGTATTGTTTTGAGTGTGGATTGATCTTGTTGCTTGAATGATGCAATGCAGTTCCATATATATTGTTTGTAAAGAATAGTGTCAGGTTAGAAGTAATGCATTAAGTATTAGATGTTGATGTTATTCATAGGCAATATGTATGCCCTGGTACTGAGAATAACAGTTAATAATTATCAACAAGCATAACTTAGCAAACTTCTAGCCATAGTTTTTAAAGTAACATATATGCTTGCAACTTGGTGTACATTGTTATAATTGGAATCAGTAATGTTTTGAATGTTAATTGATCTTGTTGGTTGAGTGTAATGTAATGTAATATATATTGACCATAAGCTCGGATATGAAACTATCATATGATGCAGTGCCATTCTATATATTTTGTGTGTAAAGAATAGTGTCAGGTAAGAGGTAATGCATTATAAGATAATGATGTTATTCCTAGACAATGGGTCTGCCCTGATAGCCACATGACTTGAGCATTGTGCATGGACTGCTCACAGTCTCTCGCCAATGTCAAGGGAGTCTAACTCGAGGCAGGTAAAAGAGATGCCCTCTGTTAGGGGTTTCACCTGGCAAGAGCAAGTAGGGTTTTATTTTGCTGAATGATCTAGCATGGTCAAGTGACCTATATGTGCTCTATCAATGATAAGAAAGCAGTTAAATGGTACGCTTTAGAGATAGATCAGATCTTTTTTGAAATGTTCTAACCCTTATGCTGCTGGTGGCTAATTTGGCCAAATACAAAATCATGCAAAAAACTTTTAAATGATTGAAATCCTGGCGTATGGGTACTCATCTGAAAGTTCTCAGCGAGAGTTTTCCAATGAATACCAACATGACAGAGTTTGAATGGTTTCCAAAAAATGTTTGCGTACTAAAGCTTAAAGTAGCCTCAGGATTGGAAGTGTTAACATTACTAATTAGCCGTTATATGAGGACTGCACAAGAAGAGAAACCTATCTCAGCATGCCCATCTCTGCTTTAGGCGGTATATAATCATTGATGTTAATTCTACGAATAGTGTGAAATATCTAACTTATTTGAATTAGAAATTTGAGCATCTGAAAACAAATTTGTACTCAGTATTTTCTCTGTTGTAATTATTAAGAAACGTGATTAAACATTTGTTGACTTGGAAATGGCGTGTTTGTTATATTGTTTGCTTGTTCATTGGCTACCTTTGTTTAGTGTCTTGTGATAGGTAAATCAAACGCATACTTAATTTGAATAGAGACGCAGTATTGTGGTCATCAGAAAGTATCATAAAACCATGTATTCGGTGCACCTGAAGAGAATTCGCTCTAGCGTGTATGCATGTTAGAAAGGAATTCAGGAAATTTCTGGTTGACGAATCTTGCAAAAAATGTTTGTTAAGGTCTTACGATACTCCTATTGAGTATCTAAAATAACAATTACCATTATTTTCCAGACACCACTGCCAATTTTGATAAGAAGTTATAACAAAAACAGATTTTTGCAATACCTGCCTATTCTAAATACTAGTAGTATCCTAAGAGACAGTTTTAAACACTGACTGTTTCGGCTATAGTAATTATCATATTTGTTAAACTCGATGATATAACACATTTAAAGAAAATATGCATAAGCGTTCATGTATGCATTAAATGATGATTTCCTTGCTAAACACTACTTTATTAACGAAGGGCAAATACAGTGCTAATTGGGTTACTCTTTTGTACCAATTTTATGAAAATCCAAAAAAAGTCCTGTTTCACAAACAGTCACACTTCTCATTAGCAGGTGACTTAATGCTAATGGCAAGAATGTACTACGCAGCTTCAGATAAGTTATTAATAGACTAAAATGGCCGCTTTCAGTAGCTCAATTTCAGGTGTGTTAGGGTGTGTTTAAACAGCATTATACCGCTTGTATTAAGGATGGCAGTGGTGGGAACTTGGGTTTAAGAAAAAAATACTCTGAGAAAGTATTTGTGCCTATGTTTTATTCATGATGTAAGTGCGTTGTCATTGATCTTCAACAATGACAAAGGACCATTTTTGATAATATTTTATGGCACGAAATGACCATTGTGTGTCGATGTGCCTTTAAACATTTATTCATTCATTCATGGCGTAATTGTCCCCTAGAAAAGTGTCAGAATCTTACAAGTGTTGGTATAAAGTGCTAAAACTGGTAATAGTCACTTACTTTGGACATATACCTTTCTGGGGAAACACCCTTATCGATATTCCCTTTAAAGGCACCTGGTTCAAATAGATAATATATTATCTTTCTAAAGACTATGCTCGAGGAAGAGGACCCAGTGTCAATAATAGGCTCAAAAATAACGGAGTGTTTACTGACTACTTTGCCACTTGGAAAGCAGTTCCAAGTATGAACAAAAGTCAAATAAGCGGATCCAAAGTGTATTCAACTTTGGAGATACCACCACAGATCAACCAACAACAAAGTAGGTAGGGAATAATTTAATTTTAGTTCTACCAGAGGGAAACCGTGTGTCAAAATCATCCCATACACCAAGAATAAGGTAAGTACACAAGGATGGACGCAGAGGAGTACAACACCCGACATGTCGAGACAAGGCTCTACCTGGGGACCGTAGGTCATTATTAGAATCAGCTGCAGCCATTACAGGATGGCTTTACACACAGATATCTCTCCTATTCTTATTGTTGTAAATAACTGTTTTTTGGCAGTGAGCTTATCTTTAAAACAGTGCGGCCAAAAAACAGAGTCAGGCGTGATATTGAAAGCATGTATTAATGTTATATCTAGGAAAGTTATTCAGATATTTTCGCACGTGATGCAGCCTAAAGCCTGTCTCGCACAGAGGCCGAAGTGAATATGTTTTTACGCGAAGTGGCCATATTCCACTTCGTGTTCACTTTGGCGAAAAAATGGAGATTTTGAAGGCAATCAACCATACCTAACGAATCCAACAGGTACACAACACAAACTAAACACGCAGATATACGAACAAACTAGGTAGATAAAACAACGTCTCTGTGAAGTGTACATGACCTCTGCTGAAGCTAACAAGAATGCAAAAACACCAAACACGACTAAACAAGAAAAGAATGTGATGGTAATGTGAAGTCTTCGCGCTACTTCGTGTTCTCTTCACGGTCACTTCAAGGTCAATTGTGTTCAAAATTTGTTCTCGAAGTCAACATGAAGGTCTGCGAATTGAACCTGTAGTACCGCGAAGTTAGAACTTGGTGTATGGGTAGTGGACAAGAATTTCTTTAGGTCAAACTTAGCGATGAATTTTTGGAATTTTCAAAAATTTCCACAGCGGCCCCGAAGTGACCAGGTGTTATGCAGAAGTGGCCACGAACTGATTTCGGTTGATCCGCGAAGTTAACAAGTACTGGAATTTGGCCACTTTGTGGAAAAACATATTCACTTCGGCCTCTGTGTGAGACAGGCTTTAAGGCTGTTTTTTTAAACTTAAACAGTTACCCATGGGAATATTTGCTACGACTGTAACACGATAACAACATGATGTCAATATGAAAGCATATTGACTAAAAAAAATACAACAAGTCTTTAATGCGTCTAAAAGAATTGCTACTCATTTTAAGTTTCCCACTCTTTTTTGATCATGTGATCCAAGCTGCTCAAGTATCGCTCACAACACAAGCGCAAGGTGAACATGTAGGGGACAAGGAAAACTAAACACAAAAATGATGAGAAAGCCCAGCAAACACAAAATATGTACAAAATAACTTTAAAAAGGACTGCTTATTACAAATGTTTTTTCGAACATGGGTCTGATATCAAGAACACCATATTTGTGAAACATTTGCATAAAGCTGTAATGAAATATTATAAATGACATTAACAAAATGTTTAAAAAATATTTTGCTGATTGTTTGTTCATCATTACTATAAAACAGACCTTCAATTACACGAAAGCATCTTAAAAAGTACTAGTTTCAATACAAAAACCTTATAGAATATTTCAAAAATACGATTGAAGAATGCCCTATGATATCGCCACCTAATAATACCAAAATGTAAAAACAACAGCAACAATTCATTATCATTGTCCTAATATTGAGAATCTTTAGTTAATCTTCTTACTAACCATTTATTTATTTGTTAGTACACGTCCTGCGAGGCGTTTCAGTATTCTTTTGTTCTAATCTGTGTATGGGTGTTTTTCTTTGTTTACTATATTCACTGGATATTCATTTTGTAATGTATGCTTTCATAGCGAGAGCTATGGCCAATAACTAAAAATACAAACATACATACATAAATTCAATCACTTTTTTCTTCTTGCCATATTTTATTGAGAAATAAAGAATATATTTGCTACTCAAAATTGCTTCTCCGTTTTTAGACCCGGGAGGGGGGGGGGCACTTCAATATTCAGGGGGGTGCATACGTTCGTTATCAAAATTTTAAAATACCCCTTAAGCACTGATTTTAGGCCAAAAAAGCTTCCTTGTTTAAAGAAACGATGACTTTTTCCAGTAAAAGAACACCCCTTCTTTTCTCAAAAAACTAACATTGGATGAACGGGAACACGCATTTTAACATTTGTTGTTTTAATTCTCTGCCTGTTTAGCGGCAGCAGTAGCGGCCGGAGTAGTGGCAGCAGATTCGTAAACCCAGTCACTTCGGGAGTCATTCGGCGTCAGAGCCGCGTATATTTCGTGGATTATAAGGGGATTTTCACCTCTCCATACTTCGTAACTGCGTACAAAATAGTACCCATCTTTTACAAAGTCGCGGACATGCGAAGGTCTTAGAAAAGACCCCCTCTTCCGCGAAATACGTAACGCGGGTGCGGCCCCCTTCTGTACCTGAGTGCCCCCCCCCCCCCTCGGGATTTGCACGCATACATACATATCTAGGTATACACCAAAATAAACATATATACATATGCATATACAACCACCCGTCCATACTTACGTAAACACATACAAATGTTCATCCATATGTAGATACGAACATACACACAATTACATACATACATATATTCTAACACACCTATATGCATACTTGCAAGCATACATACATACATAGATACATACATACACATGCTAGTGCTGGGATCACATTTGATTTTAGCCAAAAATACTTATTCTTATACACATCAAGGCATTAAATCATTCACAACATTCTGAGACGCGCATAGTCTAACACATGTTGATATATTATTATAGCCAGTCCCTAGTGGTATTAATAAATCCTATCACACACACACACACACACACACACACATAAATATATATATATATATATATATATATATATATATATATATATATATATATATATATATATATATATATATATATATATATAAATATATATATATATATATATATGTATATATATATATATATATATAAACATATATATATATATATATATATATATATATATATATATATATATATATATATATATATATATATATATATATATATATATATATATATGTGTGTGTGTGTGTGTGTGTGTGTGTGTGTGTGTGTCGTGGCAGAAACTGCGATCTGGTAGTTCCTACCAGTAGAAACCGCGATGGCAGTTCCTACCAGGATTATGCTGGTAGGAACTGTGATCGCAGTTTCTACCGGTAGAAACTCTGATCCACTTTATCACTATTTAAGGGTTTGAATGAGCAGCTCCATGGCAGATGAGTTGTAAAGCAATACAGGCATTCATTTAAACCATTCATTTTGGGAGTGCGTGCATGGCCTTTCAACTTTGAACAAATCTCATTTTAATTCAACATAATTTGAAAGATATTTGAAGAAGGATTGTAAAACCAAACAGGATCACCAATTTTCCGTGAAATATTTCTCAAAATGTTTCTTTGTTATCGAAATATTTACACAGACAGGAATCGAATATTTAATTGAGATGATTTATTGCTCTGTCATAAGACAGTTTCAGGTTAATTGGCTGACTTCCAATCTCAATCAACATTTTGGGTGTGGTTTATTGCAATTAATTTGACGCTGTATGTGTCAATTGTATTAGGTTGATTTGGAAACAGTTTAAAATCCCAGGAATCTTCTCCCCTGCATCAGTCTGGTGTGATCAGTAGCTAGTGCATGATTGAACAAAAAGCAGAGCCTGCCAGAATCTGATGTAATAATGAAAAAATATTACCAATGTAGGTGTGGCAACAAAGGTGTCGATGGTGTTCAATCCATACACCATTAATGCGCACAGCGGTCAAAAACAGTCAATCAATTTTGTGGAAATTTTTCACCGAAAAGATTTCTTTTTAAAAACAATTTGAAGGATAGATGTTCAGCAGATCACCACTGACAACTCCACTTCAAATATTGTGTAAAATCATTCTTTATTCCAATTGCCAAAAGTATCCAAATTCCAGGTGAAAATTTCAAGTGTAACTCTTTAGGAATACTGATTTGATTTACTTGTGAATTTGCTTAAAGCATGAAGTGAAATTTAAAAGATTTGCTACTGTAACAATTACTAACAAGCAGGTACATTAATAGATATGTATAACTTGACTGGTGCTGGGTCTTCTATATCAAAATAGTGAGAGAAATGTGCAATTGAGGTGAATTAAAATTATTTTTGATTTGCAAGGATAGTAAAATGCTGTCTGGCTTTGTTTCAAATTGTAATCCTAGTAATCCAATTGTTATCATAGAAATTATGGGCTTGGTTTAATTGTGCATAAAAGTTACTTATGTAATTATATTGAAATTAAGTTTACAATGTAGATGTCCAAGTATTAATTGTTGGGTATAGGTAATTGAGTGGTCATTTGCTAATGTGAAGCTGATAGTTATCAAATGTTTTCAATTTGACTATTCTAGGATTGAAAACGAATATCAAATTCAATAACTTAACCCATTCACACTCAGAACAGCCCTGACAATGTTCTCAAGAACATTTGATCGGGAAATAGTGATCACAAGTCACACACCAACTCTCCTTCAAATATTTTGTGACCTTATGCTTTATTGCCCAGTTATTTTCAAAAATATGAGAGTGGCAGACTACTTTCTACTTTCTTAAGAACAACTGAATGACGAAATAAGTATTTGGAGACAAATTTTTATTCAATACTTTGTATATCGAAGTAAATAGGTATAGTATCTTCATAATACTGTACAAACAGGCTAAACTATTGTGTGACAGTGTTGAAAATATTTGAAGCCATTTCATGATGTCACATTGTACTAGTATCTGTTGGGAGTTAATTTTGTATAAATTGTTAAATCTAACTGTTGAATGATAGGTGATTATGTTAAAAGATAGCATGAAAGATTGCATAAGAGAGGTTTGGAGAATTCATGAAGTAATATTGTGCCAGAATATGTTGTATGTTCATTATATTTAAATGGTGCTATTTAAAGGTGCTTTGAAATTCTCACAAAAAACTTTATATCTTACTACTGCACCTATGGGTTACCATAGATTGCTAAACATATCAATATTATCACAACCTTTACTGAATCGCAGTTACTACCAAGGTATGGCAAGATTGTTCTGATAGGACCGGGGATCTACTAGGCTTTCAGTCATTTTCAGTTCCTTTGCATCATTTTGTATTGGCAAAATTAGCCACCAGCTGCATAAGGATTAACACACATTTCAGCCCCTGGTAGGCAGATGTGCACACCAACGTGGGAAAATGCTAGTTTCGGGATCACATTTCATTTTTAACGAGAACCATAGTTTCGGAGAGGCCTGCGGGTAGTGAGTATGCGATACTAATAACATATTGAATCCCAAAGCACTGTCTTGTAGAGTATTTTTGCCAAGAAAACAACCACGCCCATTTTCCACTATCTACGGGTAGTAGGGCTTGCAATATAAATCACGTGCTGCAGACAATCTTAGGGTCTGGCGTGCATGGTTTTTGCCAAAGGGCACTTCTTCTCATACATACATTTCACGAGCACCCAGATATCCCTGACACCACACATTTAGGGTAACCTAACCTATGTATCAATAATTACGGCAAAAGCCGATATACCATCGACAAATAAGATCAAGGTTTATTATACCGGTTGCAATGAATAATAAAGGCTTGTGTATGTTCATGATATCACTGATATATCTAATTATGATCATTTCTATTCGAAACTATTTTCAAAGTGAAAGCATTGCATAACGTATGTCATTTGTACATTTACCTGTATGTCTGTCCGACTGTCCCCCTCCCCCCTCCCCCCTCTCGCTGTCTCTCTCCCCCTCTCTCTCATTGTATCTCTCTCCCTCCCCCTCTATCTCTCGTGTTGTATCTCTCTCTGGATCTCTCTCTCTCTCTCTCTCTCTCTCTCTCTCTCTCTCTCTCTCTCTCTCTCTCTCTCTCTCTTAAAGGGATGAAACATTTTGCTTAGTAATACAATGGTTTTTGCTAATGTTTGTTTATTCTTGTGTAGGCAAATCATTTAGCCAAGTTATTGAGGCAAACGCAATGGACTTTATCTCGAAAAGTTCGCAGCTGCTAGCAAATCTCTATGTCTTTTACTTTGAGGATGACCGCACCATTTGATCTGTCCTGAGACTTTATTATATCTGAGGCCAGTTCCACCAACGTGACTTAGGCTCAAACCTAGGCTCAATGCTTAACTTGATTGTCTACAACAATAGATGCTATTGTTGTAAACAATGGATTTACATATTGAGTCTGAGTTTGAGCCTTGAGCATGTTTGTCATTGGATAAAACTAAAGGAAATATCCAAGGTTAGGTTTTCCAAACATTTTTTGCTGGAGATAAATTCTTGATTACCCCATTGAGGGGTCATTTCCGAGTAGTAATGGCCGTCATGTGGCGCATTTTTGGGATTTTGTCGTAATTTGGATTATTAATTCTGGATTTTAGGAAGTGGTTTTGGGCATTGTTATACAATGTGCATGGAACCAGCCGTCGTATTGTTAGAATTGAGAGTGGAGCCAGACCATTGTTTTGTGACGTCATGAATAACGTAGTATCCATAGCTACAATTCGCACATCACCAGGTGACACGCGTTGACGTTATTCATCTCTATTAGTAGGCGCTTGATATCATACGAAAGGGAAAGTTGAACGAAAATAATTGTAATATCTTCACTTCAATATGTCCTGCATACTCCGACCATTGGCAAAGTTTGCCCGGAGCTTTAGGAAGGTTTTCCAAAGGAATAAGATCGAACCCGACCCAACGGAAGACTTTGAAGTAAGTGTGGAGAAAGAGCAACATACCGGCTTAGTGTCTTTTTTGTATATATTTGACATCTTAAGTTATGAACATTCTTTAAAACATGTACATTCTGTTATCAAAATATCACAGTTTCACAGTTTTAATGGAAACGTTTTGAATCTGTCAGGAAATAAAATATGCAATAACACGACCTTAAGTGATTCCTTATGCCCCAGACTCATTGGAGTCCGACGGTCGCACGAATCCGAAATAGTCAGGTCCAACCCGATGATTTTCCTCATCGTGCTACAGAAGTATCCAACTCCAAGTCCAGAAACGGAATCAGAACCGTCTAAGAAAGTCCGTACTGATTTGCGATCCTGTTGGCATATTAGTACCTATTTTAAAAAGTCGCGAGTCAGTTTCTTAACTTGCGATTATCGTACGACATTGATACAACATTTGTACGAATGTCGGACGTGAATATTGGACTTGCGCCCAATATTTAGACTTGCAGTTGTACGAATATCGTATCGTGTGATTATTGTGAAATAATCGCAAAACAGATTTTTGAAATGCGATTATTGTGCAATATAATCGGCTCCGAACATTGTACGATGAGTCGTGCGGTGTGACTGCAAATATGTGTAATTTCAAAATCGATTTAAAAATTAGCATAATTGGAGCCAGGACCCAATTATGCTAATTTTTAAATTAAGGGGGTCTCGGTGAACTAATTCCAAAGCTGACGGGTGAATTTCAGCTGTGGTATGACAAAAATGCTTGGCTAGCTCCAAAACTAGTCATCCTTTCACACCTAAAGTTGTTATTATTTTGATCAGAACATTCTCCTCTTTTAAATTAAGCCAAAAAAATTAGGGGTCATATCGTGATTTTTTTTTCTATGGGCCAACATAGGTCAGAGTGACAGATTGGCCCTCTGGTGGCCAAAGTCAGAAACGAGTCAGCATACAAACAAACTCGATCACTTCCTGCTTGGTATTCATACGCCCGAGCAACAAACTTCACTTTATGGCCAAAAAACAAAAGCCCAGTCCCTACCCATTCCAAAAATACCATATTTGTTGAATAAAGTTGGATATATCTCCATTTATAGGCCTCAATCGTCCCTACCCCCAGTTTTAATAGGGACTATGCAATGGTACTACTCGAAGGTATACGCCATTTAGTTCACCGAGACCAGGGGGGGCACTTGGGTATTTAGGAGGGCGCATACGTTCGTTATCAAAATTTAAAAATTCCCCTAAAGCAGTGATTTCTGGCCAAAAAAGCACCGTTATTTTGATAAAAACGCTGACTTTTTGCACTATAGAAGCACCCCTTCTTTTATCAAAACACTGACATTGGATGAACGGGAACACGTATTTTAACTTTAGATTTTATAACCCTTTCCGTGTTTAGTGGCAGCAAGTGGCGGCAGCAAACTCGGAAGCCCAGTCAATTTGGGAGTCACTCGGCGTCACATCCGTGTATATTTCGTGGATTGTAAGGAGATTTTCTCCCCCATACTTCGTGCCTGGGTACGAAAAAGTACCCTTCTTTTACAAAATCGTGGACATGCGGAGGTCTTAAAAAAAGACCCCTTCTTCCGCGAAACACGTAACTAAGGTGCGGCCCCCTCTGTACCTATGTGCCCCCCCCCCCCTCCCCCGGGAGCCAGGAATCACAGAGCTCAGAAAGATAATCGCGGATGTAAATCATTTCAATCGTTGGTTATGTAAAAGTCATGCGGAAGAGGCTGCATTGAAACTAGTTTGGAAATTTCTGCGTCGTACTTTTATATCGTATCCCCCTTTACTGCAAAATGCATAAAACACGACGACCAAACAGCCGAATCAAAATGTCAAAAGAATTACAAACGATATCACAAGGGCAACAGTGTGTATTCCTAACGATTGTCTTAATTCCTTCCCAGTCATTCGCTAAGCTTTGCATGAAGTTCCCATCTTGCTTTTTCTAAAATATAAACAGAAGTAAAAAATAAAAAATTCAAAAAAATAAAATAAAATAAAAATGAAAATAAGATAAAATAAGATAATAGAAATTAAAATAAAAAGTCAAAAAAAATAACTTAAAAAAATAAAAATGAAATTGAAAAAAGCGCCATCTATTGTTTTTCTGAAGCAAAGGAAGACGTACATGTACAGTATCGATACCTGCACGCAACCAAGGCATGCCTATATCCATTTATAGAAGTTAAATACACAAATACCAGGTTAACATGTCCAAAATTGGCTAAAAGTGTATGAAACAAACTTGGAATTTTTCATCAGTCAATATAAACTGTATTTGTATAGTTTGTCACTAAGATGATATAAAACATGTTCTGGCGCTACTAAATTTCTCAAATTCATTTGAAATATTGCTTATGCTAACTAAAATTCATGTTATGCCAAATCGAATAACGAATGGGTTGTACCCATTGTCTTGCACTCTCATCCAAAAAAAAATCTAAACAATAAAAACCGTTCAATTGCAATTTGCTTTGTTGAGGAAGTATTGTTTTTGATATGGTCTCGGTGAACTACTTCCAAAGCTGACGGGTGAATTTCAGCTGTGGTATGACAAAAATGCTTGGCTAGCTCCAATACTAGTCATCCTTTCACACCTAAAGTTGTTATTTTTTGATCAGAACATTCTCCTCTTTCAAATTAATCCAAAAGAATTAGGGGTCATATCATGATTTTTTTTCTATGGGCCAACATAGGTCAGAGTGACAGATTGGCCCTCTGGTGGTCAAAGTCAGAAACGAGTCAGCATAGAAACAAACTCGATCACTTCCAGCTTGTTATTCATACGCCGAAGCAACAAACTTCACTTTATGGGCAATAAACAAAAGCCCAGTCCCTACCCATTCCAAAAATACCATATTTGTTGAATAAAGTTGTATATATCTCCATTTATAGGCCTCAATCGTCCCTACCCCCAGTTTTAAGTGGGACTATGCAATGGTACTACTCGAAGGGATACACCATTTAGTTCACCGAGACCATATTCTAATTCAGTTGTGTAGGCTATTTTCCAAACATTAAGTCCTATGGCCAGGCCTAATAATTAAGAGGATATATACTGTAGAACGATAGCTAATATTTTTTTTGGAACTATTCATGCTATAAAGAAATAGAGATGACGATTGCAGTTGGAGGAAATAAGCAATAAAGTGTAAAACAGTAGCAACCACTATTGTTGTACCTATTGTTTCTATTGGAAGGAAGGAACAAAGGTGTCAAACAATGGTCACACAATCATCCTAAAGCATTGTGATACATATCTATTTATATTTGGAGTTTCTGTAGGTAAACTAAGAAACATATTTCCTTCGAAAATGCTCAAAATGCTTCATTTACAGTTTACAATAGAATGCACAAAGTAATATGGCGCACAATACTTTATTTGATTAAACCTCTTATGCCTGTAGCATCCATGTTTTACTTCAAGAATGCTCAAAAAATTTACAGAATATGATAGAGTGCGAAAGAGTAGTATGGTGTGCAATACAGTAAAGACATTTAATCTCTGCACCAGTAGACCAAACGCCTGTCAGCGACCCGTTGTACAAACGTCCATATATAAAATGTTGAAAAGAAAACAATCCACGGTTATTAATCACCCACATCGCTCTGTATACGTTTGTCTGTGGACTGCGGTTGCAGCCATACCTAGGAAAAATGTGTGATAGTCAGGAGTGCGGTCGTGTATTTTGCCCTGTCTGCACGTGCATTTAGTGCAGGAAGTGAAAACCAGCACTCGCATGCGTATAGCATCCAAAAAGGACTAATTCTTTATGGTCTGATTTTTGGGATAAAAATATTATTTAAAAAAAATATTCAAAGTGTAAACGTTAATAATAAGAATCCAACAAATAACTGTCTTTTTTATTCCAATATTACTCTCAAATAATGAAAATCTCACTTGCCTTGGACTCTGCTACCCTAAGCTTGGTTTTGTATGAATCCGCAACTAAATTACTAGTCCCAAACCATTCGTATCTAAGTGTTGATATCATAACTCGGGTTCCGATTAACTTTACCAGACACTTTTGTTTGACGATACCTACCAAGGACAATTTTAGGTGTAGGTAGTTTGAAGTTAAAAGCATGCTGTGGAGGTTCCTGTGACTAAATTCGATATTATTTTTGTCTTTTTTCCAGATCACTCCCATTAATGATGCCTCGTGGGCTATCACTATGAAAGAGAAGGAGGGCCAATCAAAAGCCACTGCCAAAAAGCCTGCCCGCTTGGCGGAGTGCCAGAAAGGTCACAGTGACCTGGAGATCGACAGGGAACTGCTCAAGATGGATCTTGAGGAGAAGCAGGAAAGGGCGGCAAAGAACAAAGAGTTGCAGCGACAGCAGCAGACGAACAAGCTCCACAAACACCACACAGACGTCCTCTTCGCTAGCGAGATGAAAAGGGCAGGAATACAATAGACACAATTACACTAAAAGCAAGCACAAAAATCACATTCATCTGACTTTAAAATAACAAACTAAATCAACATTTTTTTAAATAAAATACAATCACACCAAACACAATTTCATACAGATATCGTTTCCATTGAACTTTTTGAAAGAACATGTATTCACTTTGGATCTTACCCGGGATTAAATGTCTACTGTGTGAACCTCACAAACATAAATGAAGTAATGTCCATATTGAAAACTCTAAGTGTGTATGTATTGGGACCACTGCAAATGTGGGACAGGAAACATTATTCGCTATAGTCTTTAATTTGCTGCATCTTCTGTTATTTTGGTGAAGTATGTTGTACCCACAGCTCTCAGGCGACTGATCCTAGCATCTCGGAGAAAAGCCGTTTATCAAAGTGAGAGCTGCATCAAAGTTGTCGATGTAATCACATATTGTGGAAATATCTCAAGAAAATGGCCTGCAATCTGGTAGAAAAGTAGGTGCTGCAATCTGGTAGAAACTTAGTGCTGCAATCTTGTAGAAAAAAGTGCTGACATCTGCTAGAACGAAACGCTGCAATTTGGTAGAGAAAAAGATGCAGCAGCCTAGTAGAACAACTATGTGCTGCCATCTGGTGTGAAAAAATAGAGACCTGATGGTATTACGAATAGGTGCTGCCATCTAGTGAGTGATTAAATAGGTGCTGCCATCTGGTGTGAAAATATAGAGATCAGATGGTATTACGAATAGGTGCTGCCATCTAGTGAGTGATTAAATAGGTGCTGTCATCTGGTGTGAAAAAATAGAGATCTGATGTTATTACGAAAAGGTGCTGCTATCTAGTGAGTGATTAAACAGGTGCTGCCATCTGGTGTGAGAAAAAAAAGATTGATGGGTCTCAGGGTATGAAAAGGTGCTGCTGTCTAGTGAATAAATCAATTGGTGCTGCCATCTAATGTGAACAATTGAAGTTATTAGACTGTATTTGGAATGAATCAAAATATTCTTAATGGGCCACTGTTTATGTGAAAAACATAGTACTGAAACAAGGCAAACTATTATCAGTGGCGGTTGTTGTACAAGCGCAGAAAGAAAAACTGCATCCCCGAAATAATCATTTGATCTAGTTCTAGATCCATGGGGAAGTGCAATGGCACTGTTACTATTCATTGTATTGCAGATGGCTTTTGCTGCGTTAATTTTTATTGAATAATTTGATATGTAAATTGGTGTGTTGGATGATCTTACGTTGTACTGTGTTTTTTTTGTAATGGTATATATTGTATAAGCTGCATGTACGGTTACCAACGCCATGTAAATACAGTAGTTCAGACAAACTCAAAATATATATATTCTTTTCATTCAATTATATGCTGTTGTTGTTCTTGTTGTTGTCATTGTCTTGATGTCTGAGCTAGCAACAGTCCAGGGCGACCTGTCGAAACAGATTTTTTAGGTACTCAGATTTGGGCAAATATTAAATCCACAATTAATCCGTTTTTGGGGGGTTGGGAATGGAGATATCAGTTGATATTCTGCCTAACCAGTACCAAAGTTCAGATGTCACGGCGGATACCCCGCTTTTAAAATCACATACATGAATTCAACTCTCTATCTGTGAATTCGATCAAAATTTACCAACAATAAATGTTCGATTCGGGATTGCCCTAAGACACGTGTATACAGTGGCTGTAAGGTCGCAAAACTATTCACCTTTTCTAGATCTGAATATCTGGACATCATAAATTGATCTCTCATAGTTTACATGTTTGAGATGTGTTATTAGCCCTGATGGCCTAGTGGTCTGCAAAGGAACTTATCCTGGCTGGGGCATGTGAGAAAGTTGCCAGCGGCTTTGGGTTAGGTGGTGGTGGTTTCCGTTACTATTCAAAATGTATCTCTGCCTTCAAAATAAAAAACGATATGTAGAAATAAGTTTTATTTACCCTCCTTGAGGTTTATTGACACAGGTTTTATTCATCCACTCTCAGGAGTGGTCGGGTAGAATCATTTTGATAGTGTTTATGTACCTTCCCCAAATAACGGTCATGAAAATAAAAGTTTTTTATTTGCTCTTTCACAATTGGTACATCGTAGCCATTCGATTATGTACGAAATTGGTTAGAATATCGTAAGAATGTCTTGTGACTATCTTTAGATAATCGCAAGACATAGATTTCTGACTTGCGATTATCATGCAGGATGATCGACTTGCGATTATCATACAGATTAATCGACTTGCGATTATCATGCACGATAATCGACCTCGAATGTAAGATGAGTCCAGGTTCTGAGCATTTGGAGGTCAGGTAAAATAGAAACAGAGTCAAAGGTAAATAGACAAACATGATCATTTCATTAAAAGATTTACTACGTCTTTGTCTCACTTTCATCATATAGGGAAAACAATTACACATTTAGTATTTGAAAAATATCTCTTACATAAAACAATTTATATTTTATATGCATGTAGCTCACTTTAATTGCTGCCTATGTGACCCCATATTCAGTTCTAAGTACTGGAAAACTCAGTGCTAAATGCAGTTATGATACAGGGTTGCCTGGGGAACGATTGTTCTATGCTAACCATCCCCCTTTCCCAATTGCTATTTGATAAAAAGGATGCCGGAGTTTCAATGACTAATTGCAATGAAGACATAATGTGTGGTTTTGTTTTGGCTTGGCTTCCGAAAACAAGCAATTGAAATAAACCAGTTATTAGAGTTGAAAAACATAGGCTAGCCTGATAAATAATATCCATTTGTTTGTTCCTTTTGTAAGAAAAATACTCATAAATATGTTACCATTGACCGATAAACCATACATAAGTTCATTTGGGATTAATTCAGTTTTTTTCTAATGAGTTTTGAGCATGTTTTTACCATTCAGCAAGTTTTGAAAGCACATTGATCAACGATGAAAAGTTTCAAATCAGTGCAGGATGTTCCATTTATACAGGCTAAATGAGGCCTAGAGAAATATATTTAGTGTTCAAAATTAAAAACGTCCAGTTCCTATTTTGAAATTAGCGAAATGAAATCGGAGCCGTGCTAATTTCCCTGCCAGTTGCTTTTTACACGTTCACCTGTTGTGCTATAGAGATGAATGCATACGATGGCGAAAAACGATAGATTTTTTTCCACTATTTCTCCAAAAACAGCTGAAAAAATCATTTCTTCCACCGTTCTTCGAAAACAGCGGAGAATCTTTTTGTCGTTCACACCTGCACCATCGTAGATGCACCATTCCGCAATATTCGCAAAGCGATTTTGTTTTCAATTTTTCTGAATTGCAATGTTCTTTCGCCCCTGTCCACTGGCGCCGACAGGTGTCTTAGGGTGACTAATCAAAACAATCACTAAGTGGCGATCACAGAATGCAGTGATTGGGAGCTGTCAAACTTGTTTATGTAATTGCAATCAGAATTTTAAGATGGAGCGATGTAAACAAACTTGCTTACAATTCAGTCTGGTGGTGTTTTGAAATGTGGCACGTGGCGCACAGAGTTCGTCTGCCACATTCACTGACGACACCTGCATGTGTCCTATATAGTTCCCAGACTAGCGGAATAGTCGACACAAACACGTCAAAACAGGAGGGTCGTCTGGCAGGGTTTTGAGTTGAACTTTTGTGTAGTCTACGATACCTAATTCAACAGGAGTACATAACGCGCTTAAAGTCAACTTAAACCTGAGTGGAATATATGTTAGTCTCAGCTGCTTAACGTATCCCATTTTGCGCCCAAATTATTTGCCGGTAACATCATAGACGTGAACTTTGCGTTTGGAAGACTTTCGTGATGGTTGTTAGTGATGCTATAGAGTCTACATGATAACACCCCTAAATTCAACATCATTTCATGACGAACGCCAAACCAGAGAGGTCATATTCGTCTGAGGCTAAACGGTTGAAATGAAAAATGTTCCGGTAACTGAGGTCTTGATATAGATTTCAAATACAGACAGTCGGAGAAACACGTGGCATTATATTCGTTGACCGGGATATTTATGACGTATTCTTCGTGACAGACGACTTTGGAGTCCAGTACAAAGCCGTGTGAACTGATAGAGACAATACCCATCACTCAGGATTTCCATCCGGAGAATTTCCGAAAATCATTCATTGAGGTTGTTCCATCACATCAACCGGATATAACATATACATGATGTTCATGTAGAACTGTAACCGAAAACTGAATAAAACACAATCCGTGCTTTGGAATTTGGCTTAGATGAAGAGAAAGTAATCGACATTCGTGGTTTGGTGATCAACCTCTACGTACTGACTGCCAGTGTATTTAGAGTACATCGCGCACTAAACATTCTTATCCAAATACTTCATCGGGTTGTTTTGACTGAATATACCGCAATAGTTTCTGCATACATTCATTTTAACCACCACAAAAACAGTGATCGAAGTTATAGTCTATACGCCTAACTACTACCAATATAGGAACTGAAAACATGGAGAAGTTGGTTATACCACTGGATATGCTAACCGATGGAGAAATCGATGAATATGAAGATGGTTGCGAGGTTGTCTGCACAAGAAATAGCAACAGTTCCAGACGAGAAACGGAATCATCTCCAAATCCAATAAGACGGCGCGCCAATAGTTTGCCGTCCGTTCCCAGTATAGGAACCATGTGCAACTTTCCCGCCAAAAATACACACCAAGCTGAAACGCCCCACTTTCGTCTGCAAGAAAATGGCGAGAACTGTTCTTGGTCGCAGAGAAAAGAACGCATAGATAGCGCACTAGGTTGGATAAAGAGAGAATTGGTAAGTATTCTTGAATCTGGTCATCTATTCAATATTCTTTTTTCGTCACTTCTTTATCTATGTTCAGACTGAATCATGATTCGCCAATTGGCTTCGACGGTGAAGTCGGGACCGATTTTCTCAAAGCCCACGGCGACTAGTACTGTTACTTTCTCACGTACCTTGTGCAGGATTTAAAATGCATATGTGATCGACATTCGTGGTCATATGGCCTGATATATATGCAAATTATATCCTCATATGGAAGACGGAGATAACGGGAATTGTGACCATCATGATCACAGGCATCAGAATACAATGAGTGGATAACTATCATTTTTTCATAAGACTATCACGAGTATTTCACTTTTGATAGGGGGTTTGACTCCACGGGAAATATGTTAATGAAAAACAATAACTTAAAAAATATTTTAGAGGTATCAGGTCATAGTATGGCCCGCTACCCGAACGGCCCACTACAAGAATGGCCAATTTTCTGGTCACTATGGCCCCCTCCAGATAGTCGTTATGGCCCACTCCAGTGAGGCATTACGGCCACCTCCACAAAAATGTGATATAAGGCAAGTTATTATTAATAAAGATTTAAAAGAAAGAGATGGTCAAACATACATGAATTCAGTCACTTAAAGAGTGCTTTTAGGACTTATGATAGATGTTATAGGAAGGAAAATGGGCCACCATTGTTTGCACTGCTCACAATTGTCCATAATCTGATCCATTACTGAGTAGTGTACACTTTGGATAAGACGTTTAGGGTATGACAAATAATGACTTTGTAATATGAAAGACTGAATGTAATGAATACATATGATTGTATTGATTGATATGAAATATATGTTTTGTTGGTATTTATTGATAAAGAGGAGTTGAGGGGAACCCAATGCAATAAATTGTAGGGTACTGATGGTACACATTGATACATTCTGAATTCATTTTTTCCTCAATTGCATATAGAATAAACACATTTGAAATATGAGAAGTGTAGATATGTTATAATAGACATTTTATCATACACTCAAATATAATACTTTTGATATACATGTATTTTGTTCTGCACACTGCTGGTGCACCGGTTTCTGTGCAACGTAAACGATTCGAGAGCCCTCATTGGTCCTTGTTCCCACGTTACCTCGCGCTGATGCCAGATCAGTGACCCCTGGCATGAGTCCAGCCCTTCACTATGGCGCATATAGTAATTGCTCTCTCGATACACATCCATTCTTTTCTTCATCTGAGTCAGCAACTTCTAAAATGAGTCCGTTATGAGATATGACTAAGTTAAAACCTTTTTTTGTTCATATACATGTGTAGGCTTAAGAAAGTGAAGAGATTGTTATTATTATACAAAAAGATAATGAAATGTATAAATGTATATTTAATTGCATCTTTATAGGGACACACAACCATGTGACATGAATCAACAAATAAATGGACTTTTCGTGATAATTACTTTGGGATGTTCTGTACCGTCATCCCCAATTAGTGATTGTCATCACCCCCCCCCCCCCCGCTCCCCACCCCTGTGGGTATTCAAAATTGATGGGGAGCTGGGAAGGGGTATAAACTATCCTTTGAGCCCGCACTAAAAATGGGACAGGGGCGCCCCATCGTCAAGTAGTCTAGAGAACTGTGTCCACGCTATTTCATTATGGGCCGAGGTTGAATAAATGCAACTCTTTTTTATATCTTCCTATAAAGGCGTTCATGCGAATCCAGGACAAACTACTAGTTCTCCAATTCAACAAGGGGTTGAGGGACATTGATACATTGAAGCTTCAGACCTCCCCCTTCATGAGGAATCCCCCCTCTGAGTTTGGGATATTCAGCCCCCGTTATGAGAGAGGTAAGTACTAAACTGTTGTGCCAGTATTTTTTCAAATCACTTATTTTGGTGTCAGATAAGGCTAAGAATGCATCTCAGAGCATCTAGAACCCTCTGGCCTCTGGGGGCCGCAATGGTCGTCCGCTACCGGCCGATAGACTTGGCCACCTAACTTCCTCAACTAGGCCCATTTGGACACCCTATTTGGAAAAAATTGTCCCTGTACTACAGTACAGACATCTAATTCCTGTACCGGTTGACCGGACGTCTGCCAATACCTGGTTGAGCAAACACCCATTGAAAACATTTCAGAACATATACACATCAATGACCCTACATCAACATATGTGACTTCAGTGACTTATGTGTTCTTGTGATTGACTTAGTCATTGGAGGGTACACCTTATTTGAAATATATGGATACATCTGAATAACATCAATATTATGAGAAATATCAGACTGAAAGAAGTTGTTCCCATTGAAATTACCCTGCCTCTGTAGAGGGAGGGTAAATAAAACGTTATTCATCCTCCCTTGACAGAAGGAAGGTAAATAAAATTTTGCCTGTATAGAGGGAGGGTAAAACAGTTTCATTAACCCTCCCTCGTGAGTGGTCGGTAAAAAAAAAAGGTTCATTTACCCTCCTCAAAGGACGGTCGTGATTTTTTTAATTTGCTCTATCACACTTGGTCCATTGTACGTCTCAGCTAAGATGTAATATTCTAGGCTTTAGGGATGCGATTTGGTAGCCAGCTAGCTGTACATGAGTATAATCTTAGTGGTTGCCTTCATTTCTTTTGTCAAGAGATATCTCTTAGTTAAAAGTTAAAATTTTGTGGGTTATTGGCCTCATCGAGCCTGCTAGAAATGATCTATGTATGTATTATGTAATATTATGAAATTAAAACCTTATTTTTTTATTTCAGATTTTTACATCAATCGTGATAAATTAAGGGCCAGTAAAAGTGTGGATATGATCGATACAATCTTGGAAGATCCAGAAGATCAGCCCGATCTGGAAACAAGCATTCAAAACCTTAAAAACGGTATCCATGACAGCAGTTCGTCGCATAGCAACAGTTACTATAGTGATGGGGAAATTGAATTAGAAATGCTAAGAGAAGATGGTACTATAAACAATCAACAGGAAGTTGAGCACATTTCCTCCCATAGCAACAGTTACTATAGTGATGGTACCATAAACAATCAACAAGAAGTTAAGCACATTTCTTCCCATAGCAACAGTTACTATAGTGATGGTGAAATCGAGGAACATTTGTATAATAATGCGAACGGAATTTATATCGGAGAGTCAAAACAATTCAAGGCAAAGCATATTTCTTAAAATGGACAGAAGATAGATACATGGCTCTGCAAAATACATTCCTAATTTGGACTGATTCTGAACACTAAGAAGTACCACAAACACACGTCGGTTATAAATTTACATAACTTTATTCATCAAAAAATGCTGTACAAAACGTTTTTCATGTTTGATGATGTATGTACTATGGGGATATGCTGGGATGTTTTTCTTACACTATAAAATGTCATGTAGGAGAGGAACCGCCATAGAGTCAAGTTCAAGCATGTAAAAGGGGGAGGAAAAGGGAACAGGGAACATACAATGAAGTGAAACAGGGCACTATAACTAGTCATCTATGCATTCCAAGCTATGGGTCGTAGGGCATGTACTCGGGAAATACACGTAGGATGTAAAATCATCGGAGAAAAATGTGTATATTTCGTAAACAACATTTGAAAAAATCTTTGTAAGTTATTTTTTCTTCACATTCTACCATTCCTTGTTTCAACTGTTAGCGAAGTTTTGAACATAAAGAAGGTAACAATGTAGAAATTACCTTTTTATTCTTCTTCAACCTAAGAAAAGGATTTCCAAAGATAAATTACTTCACCTCAATGATGATATAACAAACCAACCAGGTTTTGAAATCTTCAGGGTATTTACAAATGCATGAAGACAACGTTCTAGTTCACTGCCCTGTAGAAAATTAAATTAAGAATTGATGTACAGCGTACAGAGAAGTTTGCAATACAACACTGCTATAGAACAAAGAGGCACCACAGTTCACACCTCTGAAGTCACACTGTGTAATATATGTGTGTGTATATATATATATATATATATATATATATATATATATATATACATATATATAAACATATATATATATATATATATATATATATATATACACACACACACATATATATATATATATACATATATATATATATATACATATACATATATATATATATACATATATATATATATACATATATATATATATATATATATATATATATATATATATATATATATACATATATATATATATATATATATACACACACATATATATACATATACACATTTGTATACATATACATTCATATACATATACATATATATATATATATATATATATATATATATTGAAGAAGTGCCCTTTTTAGGCCCACTAGTCCATTCATTACAGAACATACATTTTATTAGTAGATGGCGACACAAGTTCAAATTATATATGGCGCCACTAGTAATGGTGACCTTTATTAACAATTTGTCACATGTAAAACAATTCATTGTATTTTTTACACAGTTTGCACTGTTTCTAGAAAAATATCACTTTTTAAAAAAATTACAAGCTATACAATATCTGTACATTACTCATGTATATTTATAACATACAGGCACATAACTTTTCACCAACTCATCCATTCCCAGTATGACTCAGATACTAAAACAAATATTCACTTATAAAAGTCTAACTTAAATTTCAAGTAATGACCCAGTGCATATAACTAGTATTCACAAATGCTTTCGAGAAATTGGTAAGTTGTGGGATGATGGCAGGCCAATATCCAATATGGCCCCCTGGTGGTCAAAGGGCAAAGGATAGGCTCAGGGACACAAACAGGTAAAACGATTGTTAAAATACTATCATATTTCGACCAGGAGGTGGGGAAAAGGCATATCTTAATAATAACCGCTTTCCTAGGCTCATAATTCAAAATATCAAAAACCAATATTTTTAGATATCGGATGACTGGATCAGTTCCGATCATTTGATTAATGTCTTAGAGCATAATCCTTATGCTGCTGGGGCCAGTTGCACCAACGTGATTCAGGCTCAAACTCAGGCTCAAGTCTCAACTTGATTGTCTACAACAATAGCATATATTGTTGGAGACAATCAAGTTGAGACTTGAGCCTAAGTTTGAGCCAGAGTCACGTTGGTGCAACTGGCCCCTGGTGTCTGATTTGGCCAATACAAAATTATGCAAAACGTATTACATGGCCTGGTCATACAATCCTCATGAATGAACTGATTCTGGTTTACATACCAATTATTCATTTCAAAATGATCAAAGAACAATGTCATAATTTGGTAAGAGATTTCGGGAACAGTGTAAAGATTTGCTGTGGTCATACAATCCGGTAGTTGCAGGAACCTTTTGTGCCTCAAATCCTCTTACAGTAATCAAACGATGGCATCACATATCAAAAATCATCAAATCATCATGTATAAAACTGAACTGCTAGCTATTTCACCCACACTGTCCTAGTATGTAAACGTGTATGATCAACTTGAGCAAGCTTCTGATATCAAGTAGCGCGGTTATCCAAATAGAAAAGCCATAGGAGGGGCATCCTTAATACAGAACGCAGGGTCTGACAATAAAGCTATTCCATGTGCGTTAATGCTAAAACTTACTCTGAGGTATTTAAACTCCTTTTAAGACAGGCAAAAATTTCTTTAAAAACTTTTGATTATGATTTTTTGGGTGTAATAAAACAAATATTTCCATAAGAAACCATAGCCCTTTTTGACACAGTAGACTTTTAAATACCCAATAATATTTCTAAGTTCGAGCCCTACTGGGCCTTTTCTTAAAAAAGATACAGTTGTCCCCCTGATGGCACAGTCCAAAATCTTAAATTCTAAATGACTTCCAGCCAATTATATTAGATAACTGCTGCATCTGCAGTTTTCTATTTGGATAACCTGGGCTAGAAAAGAGTAGTAAACCATTTCTTTTCTATAAAAGCATATATTTTCCACTGGGTATAAAAACATAGACACTGTATGGGTAGAAAACCCCTTGCCGCGACCCTACCCAACTCATTCTCACTGTACTAGGAATGACTGATGCATTTGCAAGTAATATTAGCAGAAATGGACCCTTCCAATACTGAGGATACTTTTATCCAAAGGACAAGGATGCAAAATCTTTGAAAATCATCTAAACCCTGTCATGTTGCTATTCATTTGATAGCAATTGCTGAGTTCTTTTAGATAATACCCATTTCCCAGGGTTTCAATCAGTTTTCAGTTTTTTGCCTCATTTTCTATTGACAAAATAAGCCACCAGCAGCATAAGGGTTAACCCTTTAGCTGCTAGCATCTAATTTGACCAATCCAAATAATGTGAGAAAATCTGAAAAATGACTAAAACCCTGGCACACAGGTGTATTTTACTCAACGAGAGCTTTCCAGTGAATACCAACATGGCAGAATTTAGATGATTTTCAAAAAAACATTTGTGCATTAGGCAAAAGTAGCCTCAACATTGAAAGGGTTAAATATAGTCCTAGAATCCACATTCACCCTTTATTTTCTGATAATAGGAGGTATAACAAAAAGAGGATAAACATGTTCCCAATGTACATAAAAAATGACATTTGTTATTCTGAGGGCCAAGATATGAGAGAGATAAAAAAACACACTTCGGAATCAGAAAATGTTTGAAATAGAAATGTTGCTCAGTGTGAGAATAACATTAAAAGATACCTTTAAATATTTCATCAATTTCAGCGTATTTTTCCGCATAATTTTTCATTCAAGTTTTCTTAAGATTCAATATACATTTGCATCAGAATACCTTAAAACAGTGAGTATGAATAAAATACGATCGGACTATGAATGTTGAAGCTGGCCTTCCAATGGCAGCAAAACCTTGATTCACTATGTTCATGCAAGTTCCAAACATGTATGACCTACCTATAGAATCCATACATGGTCCCCACCCCCCCCCCCCCCCCCCTACCCACTAACTTGGAAAAAATACTTAAATTAGCATCTTTATATACAGATACACATCGGTTCTCCTCAATTGGGATATCAAGAAAACTAGTAATCACGTAATATAAACCCCCTTCTCAAAGTGGCCCATAAAATAACGAGTAAAGAAAGTGATCACATGACCATCTCGACCAATCAAATTGATGAAGCCTTGTCCAACACGCATCTACTCCCTTTACGAAGAAAAAAAAAAGATTGTTCATCTGAGTTGCTATAGTATGGGAAGATCACACCACGTGCAATTTAACTTAAACCAACAAAATGTCTTTGCAAATTTTTGGTAAAATTACACTAGATAATTTATTCCAAAAATAAATAAATCAAGTTCCACTGCTGTGGAATAAAAAAAGTATTTCACTAAATTTAATTAACCAAGTTGTCGTTGAATTTGAAAAGTAGTATATTGGGATTTGGAAAATAAATATAAAGGTGTTAGTTTTCCAGGTTGCCAGTTGGTGGCACCAGGCACTAAGGATAATCTAAAAATCCATCCAAAAACAAAACATTAGTGAGAATTATGCAGACCAACACATGATCTTAGTCACTCGAATCAACCTTGACTACAGGGCCAAGGTCATATAACACATGATCTTGATTTCTTTTTACATTGGCACTTCCAGCTCATTGTGACCTTGACCTTAAACTTTCACCATTTTGTAACCCTGACCTTCATAACATGATAAATCTTAAGGTCAAATTATTCAGGCTGTAAAAAAATTAATCGGTGTTGTCCAATGTCATGCACTCTCTATTTCTCTTAAAGATGAGCCTCATTCTATTCATGAGAATTGCTGAACTAAGAAAATAAATAAGTCTTCATTATTTTGATTTTTCTCTCCCTTAACTTGAATCCTCTTGCGGAATCACCAAGTTTTCCACCATCATCCGCCATCTTAACTCTTTTGAACTTGATCTTGACTTTCCTTGTCGATTTTCAAAATGATTTCACTTCCACGCTGTAATATTTGCAATAATTGCTTTGCATGATTTTTTGATGACCTTTCCGGTGCCACAAGTTCATTTGTCCATGTCACTGCCCCTGTATGAAAGTCATCTGGTATCTGGAGCATGTCGATTGACTCCATATCTGGAGCGTATCAACTCCATATTTTATCAGCAGCTAAATTCACCTATTGAGACCATGACCTTGACTTTTCTCAAATCATAAACAACCATGATAAAAAAACGAGAAAAAAACCGACACATCACAATCATTCTTTGATATCACTGCACAGTTTCAATTTGGCGATATTTCTTCCGCGATTTTGATACCGCGTCTTTGAATAACAACGGGTCCAGTCGCAGGCTAGTCCGAATTAAAGGCATGTATCCGAAGGCTTCGGTGAACGTATTCATACAGATTTGTCTTTGGCTGAAGTGGTCGGCTTCGAGCCAAACAGAGGTACGCACACTACCGGGCACCATGGAGTCTTTGTATTGTTTGCGTTGGGTGACTTTGATTGGTGGAAGCTTGGTCACGTGACTGATTAAGAAGTTCATGAGGATGTCTTCGCAGTTATGAGCTTGGTCCACTGTGTGGCGTAGTGTGTCGTTAAGGTAGTTACTGTACAAGTAAGTGTAATATCTGAAGGAGAAAAAAGGAATAAGAATTATTTTATTTCATTATTTTATTTCATTCATTATTTCATTATTTTATTAGCAGATCAAAGCTAATTTGCAGACATAAATATTATCTGTACCAGTAAGTGTAGTAGACTGAAATAACAAAGTCAAATAAAGTTTTCATATTCCAAAAATGCCAATCAACGCAAATTTTCAAGGAGAAATGAAAGCACCACCATGCTGCCAGTGGTAATATTTGGAACTACAATTGTGTTTTCCACTGATGAGTCATCCAGTTTGAATGGTCTTGATACATTTAAGTTCATTGTGGCTTGTCTGCATATATAAAGAATGAATGAATTAAACTTGAAATAAACTAAATAAATTTTTGTTTTATATACGACACAAATACTAGTCTTTTTGACATTAGCAACTTAGTCACTCCGCAAGTGGTCATCCCTTGAACATATACCTTCTGCCACCTGGTTGCCAAATTCAAAGCTAAGTGTCAACCCCCCCCCCCCATGACATCCTGGATCTGTGCCTGGATCAAAAATAATTATTTACCTGTGGAAGAACGCGGCTCCCGTCAAGACTATTGAGTAATCATTGGTCCATTTTGACGTATAGCTCCAGCGAGATTTCGTATCGTCCCAGAAGTGACTACGTGAGGGGTAGCCGACAATACGAGCGGGAAAGTTGAGCCAAACCTTAAAGGCAAAGTCCACCTAAAAACAGAAAATATACAGAAATCATAATTATGATTATCACAATATTAACTTCAAGATCTATTGAACTCAAAAAGTGTCTAAGATTACCCGAATATACCAAACCAATATTCAATAGTTTAAGGAAATCAGTATAAACAATACAACACAAGGACATGTGACCGTCTTCTAAACACCATTTTGTCACATTACCAATCTAAAAATTGGGTCATACTGACCTACTTATTAGTGTAACCTACATATTATTGTGACCTACTTACCTCATTAGTGGTCAGAAGGGCATCTTCATCTAGGCCTAGGATAGCATCAGTGTCTAATTCTGCATAGTGATAAAACCTAGCACTGATAGTCTGAAATAACAAAAATAAAAATGAGAAAATATGAATCATTACAAAAGTAGAGTCATTAGATTATCTGATCTTCTTGACGCGAGGTTCCAGAACCCGCCGTTAGGCGGCTTCAAACACGTCGAATGCCTTTGTGAAACGCCTGGGATTGTTTCATTACTGAAAACTTGGTTCTTCCAGTTATGTATGATAGCGTCCACTCTGTTTTGGTCAAACAGCATGGATACATTCAATGGACTAATTGTACTAAGAATACACTTTTAGGAAATTAAATAACCTTTTTTAAATCAGTGAAATTAGCGATTTTACAGTTTTGATGACGTCACAAGTAATTATAATATTATAATACGCGACGGTGGCGACGCGTAGCGGCCGGGCGTTCATTTACACTACAGACCTGTAGTGTAAATGAACGCCGAACACGAACACGTTACAGTCAACCCCCCCCCCCCCCCCCCCCCCCCCCCTACTACACCCATTCTACTGCCGACACATGGCATCCAACCCTAGTTCCGAAAAACTCTGGGTCATTTGGTTATAAAAGAAATTTGGAAATTAGAAGTAATTTACCAAGGATTGAAGATGGCAGGCGACGAGAGGCGCCATCTATTGCCACTGGGGAAAATCATCTTTCTCAGAAAATTTCAGTGTAATTCCACTTTTACCCGAAAGCAAGAGAAAGTTACTTGAGTTAATGATATTTGTTATAACCAAATTTATTTTTGGAAAAACAGTTTTCAATTTGACATATGATTGAGGATCCGAAAGTTGCATTAAAACATAATCTAAATATGCTTTTGAATGCGGAATACATTGTCAAGTTTATCAAAGTTTCAATGATGATTAAATTGCTGAAATAAATGTCAGCAAGTTGTTTCCACTTTTAATACTAGTTGAATTAACCCTTATGCTGCTAGTGGCTAATTTGGCCAATACAAAATTATGCGAAAAACCTAAGAAATGACTAAAAACCCTGGCAAATGGGTACTCAGCAAGAGCTATGCAATGAATACCAACATGACAGGATTTAGATGATTTTCAGAACTCTTTGCGTCCTTGGACTTTGGAAAAAAGTAGCTTCAGCATTAGAAGGGTTTAAATTAGTAAGAATGAATACCTTCTACAAAAGAGCGCTAGATGGCAGCACCTACCTTGACTGGCTTAATTGTTATTGGCACATTCTCCACGGGCCAGCGATACATAGATGGGGGTGGGGTATCACAATTCCATAAAATTAAAATCTGAAAACATGAAATAAAATGTGTTTCATTAAAATATCATTAATTTAGATCTTTTCACAACTCATACTGCAAATACACGAAAGCACAAATACACAAGACAGCCACATTTAGAAAACCATCCAATTCACCACGTGCAAAAATCATTAAAAAAAATTCCTTCACCCTTTTAATAAATAACAAATGGTACCACTACAATCATGATAAGCAAAAATAAGCTGAAAGCTTAAATCTAAAAATTCAAAGAAAAAATATGTTCAAAAAATATATCCCGATTCAGATTATTTTTGTTTATATTTATAATGGAAATACACAAAAAAAAAAAAATCACCTAAAAAAGCCACATTTACAGGATACCATCTTCCTCGAAACAAAAAAAAAATCCACTTCATTTCTGATACAGAAGAAGGGGGGTGGGGGGGGGGGGGGGGGGGGGGGGGGCATTATCTTCCCTTTACATAGTTACCCCCAAAAGTAAAATTTAGTGAAAATAAAACATAAATATCGCATAAAATAAGGAAAAGGAAGTTACAAGAATTCATAGATTACCTTTCCTACATCAACAAATAAGAAAAATAAAACAAAAGATGACACAACGTGAGTTCAAGTTAAAAGATCAACATAACCAACAACATTCACAGAATTGAATAGATTAAAGAACGACACAAATAATTATGGAATGAAAATATTTTTTCTACAAAAACAAGTAAGGATTCAAAAGCAGAAATAGGATTTCAGGTTTCATTTTTGAAGAAAGGTTTATTTCAGAAAAAAATTGAACGAAACCGCTAAAAAAATATTTACTTGCTACTTTCAACACAATTAGATAGGATACTTGACTTGCCCTGATGCCTTATTGTGACTCTCCAATAAATACAAGTATAATATCAAACCTACCCTATCTACCTTCAAAAACATTCAGGTATAATATCAAACTTACCCTATTAACTTATCGCGAATTTCAAATACATACAAGTACAACATTAAAATTACCTTATTTACATATTGTGACTTACCAACAGAGACAAGTACATTTATAAACTTACTCTATTTATATACTGTTTATTGTGTAAGTATTGCAGCAGTATATTAATGCATAGTCTCGAATAAAATTCTAAACTACACACACGTTTGGATCTGTCTCCATATCTATTGAACCAACCATCTAGTGGCTCACAACTTCAAGAAACAGCTGAAAACATTGCTATTTCGAAAGGAGTTTAATTGACTATATGGACCATGACAACTGTCCAATGACTCTAAAGTGCTTTTGAACATTATAGGTGGAAAGGGCGCTATATCAAATATCAATTATTATTATTATTATTTTACGCACCCCTGAAGTCTGCATTTATCAAACTGTGCACCATTATTTGGACATCCAATCCCAATGCTTGTTTTCGAACAACCCGCTTACATGATAGCTTGTCATTCAACACAGGTGTTTGCAAAAAATAAATTGCGCATCAAAGGCAGCTGCCTGCCGAGCGCATTATTTCATATGCGCAATATAAACACAGCATACATATTGTGACTTTCATACACATAAAAGAATCATATCATACTTACCCAATTAATACATAGTGACTTTCACACACATACAAGAAAGATTTTTAAACTTATCCAATTAAAAGAATGTGACTTTCAAAAACATACACAAGCATAAACCTTATGCTGCTGGTGCTTTATTTTGCCAATACAAAATGATGCAAAAAGCCTGAAAAATAACTGAAAACCTGGCACGTGTGTACTCATCTGAGTGCTCGGCGAGACCTATCGAATGAATACCAACATGACAGGGTTTAGACGGTTTTCCAAAATCTTTGCATCCTTATGCATTGGAAAAACATAGCCTCAGCATTGAAAGGGTTATTAATGATAATACCATACTTACCCTATTTACATATTGTGATTTTCCGACACTGCGCACCAGCTTATGGAGGGGCGAGGATGGAAGTACCACGCGATTTCTTGCATAAATTACAGCTGTGAAGGTGGGTGTTGGCTCCACGCCGAGCGAGCCCAGATAGAAGGGGTAGTCGGCCATTTTCTGCGAGTACGACGGCAGCATGACGAGCGCCCCCGGAACAGTGTTCCAAACCTTAGAGCTCCGTGCCGTGTGATGAGCAACACGGGATTTTATAATCTGGAGAGAAAAAAAAGCAACAATAAAATGACTACCGTATTCCTCTGATTAAGCGCACAGACCCCAAATAAGTGCACCCCCTTTTTTCTGAAAAAAAAACCTACAACAATAAGATGATCATAATGGAACCTGGCAACTTTCTTACTAGCCCCAAGCTAGTTTTTACACTTAGGGGTATTTATGATCTATGGAAAATAAAACTGCACATGTGTGCAACTTAAAATTTAAAAAAAAGTTTTTACATTAATTTATCCAAATTCAATAAAAAATCATCTTGAACCCGAAACATAATATAAATCTTATCTCAATTTACAATCTTTACAAAATGCACTTACCTCTAAAGCGGTCTGAACAATTTTGTCTAAGGAGGCGAAATATGTGTCCCATAAAAATTGTGTTTGTTGACGAAGGACTAAAATCTCCTCTTGACTTATTGATCGAACTATAGAAGGTACCTGAAAGGTAGAAAAAAGAAATGAAAGAAAAGTTTTATAATTCTGAAGAAATTCGTAATCAACTTGTACATACAAACTGCGCGACAATGTTGTTGATATTTTACCAACACAAGCAATTTTCGGAAAATATTTGAAAGTAAATAGTTCATCAGAAATTCATAAACTGATTTCGTTCAAATATTTTCCTAATCTATGCTTAGGGCTGCAGCGGTACGGTACCATAACCGGTATCGTTGAAACGATACAGTATTTTATCGGTACTGCTATCGGTATCTTGAACTACGCTAAGTACACACTTAGCGTAGTTCCTGACATAAATCTAAAACGTATTTGTTGTCTGTCAGGTATTTTTATTACATCATGTGAAAACTAAACAGTCGTACTTACTGCAGCCGAACTTGTTAGATCCACATTCTGCTCATTCTTGCTTGAAGGTACGATATAGCGGCAAAGTCAGCACCATCGCCGCTACCACCAGTGCTGCGACTCCCATCGCTACTGCGTAGTGGCGCTGTACATCACTACAGCAGCGCCACTACGCGGTAACAAAAAGTATCACAACACCAACGACGGCACAAGGTTTGCCGCTATATCGTACCTTCCAAGTTACCAAGTTCAGCAATTGAAGTATTTTGTAGTATTGGATGTTTGACATGGGTTTGTGATTTGCAAAATACCGATAAGCATACCATTAAATATTAAAACGAGTATTCACCGGTATTTTGCGAGACGGTATTCGGTACGGTGCTGGTACCGGGTACCGGTGTACAGCCCTATCTATGCTCGATTCTTAAGTTATTTTAAAAAGTATCATTGCTCCACCTGACAATTTTCAGTTGGACATTTATGCCAAATGTGGCTAATTTGTGACTAGCCTTGTTCCAGTCTATGACCTCATAGACTGGTAGCCAGTCTACTGTAGAAGAAAATCATACTTACTTGTAGTAGTAATCGCTCGTCCCCCCAGATGGCAGCCTTGTTACAGTCTATGACCTCATAGACTGGTAGCCAGTCTACTGTAGAAGAAAATCATACTTACTTGTAGTAGTAATCGCTCGTCCCCCCAGATGGCAGCCTTGTTCCAGTCTATGACCTCATAGACTGGTAGCCAGTCTATTGTAGAAGAAAATCATACTTACTTGTAATAGTAATCGCTCGTCCCCCCAGATGGCAGCCTTGTTCCAGTCTATGACCTCAGTCTATTGTAGAAGAAAATCATACTTACTTGTAGTAGTAATCGCTCGTCCCCCCAGATGGCAGCCTTGTTCCAGTCTATGACCTCATAGACTGGTAGCCAGTCTATTGTAGAAGAAAATCATACTTACTTGTAGTAGTAATCGCTCATCCCCCCAGATGGCAGCCTTGTTCCAGTCTATGACCTCCTAGACTGGTAGCCAGTCTATTGTAGAAGAAAATCATACTTACTTGTAGTAGTAATCGCTTGTCCCCCCAGATGGCAGCCTTGTTCCAGTCTATGACCTCCTAGACTGGTAGCCAGTCTATTGTAGAAGAAAATCATACTTACTTGTAGTAGTAATCGCTCATCCCCACAGATGGCAGCCTTGTTCCAGTCTATGTCCTCCTAGACTGGTAGCCAGTCTATTGTAGAAGAAAATCATACTTACTTGTAGTAGTAATCGCTCGTCCCCCCAGATGGCAGCCTTGTTCCAGTCTATGACCTCCTAGACTGGTAGCCAGTCTAATGTAGAAGAAAATCATACTTACTTGTAGTAGTAATCGCTCATCCCCACAGATGGCAGCCTTGTTCCAGTCTATGACCTCCTAGACTGGTAGCCAGTCTAATGTAGAAGAAAATCATACTTACTTGTAGTAGTAATCGCTCATCCCCACAGATGGCAGCCTTGTTCCAGTCTATGACCTCCTAGACTGGTAGCCAGTCTATTACAGAAGAAAATCATACTTACTTGTAGTAGTAATCGCTCGTCCCCCCAGATGGAAGCCTTGTTCCAGTCTATGACCTCCTAGACTGGTAGCCAGTCTATTGTAGAAGAAAATCATACTTACTTGTAGTAGTAATCGCTCGTCCCCCCAGATGGCAGCCTTATTCCAGTCTATGACCTCCTAGACTGGTAGCCAGTCTATTGTAGAAGAAAATCATACTTACTTGTAGTAGTAATCGCTTGTCCCCCCAGATGGCAGCCTTGTTCCAGTCTATGACCTCCTAGACTGGTAGCCAGTCTATTGTAGAAGAAAATCATACTTACTTGTAGTAGTAATCGCTCATCCCCCCAGATGGCAGCCTTGTTCCAGTCTATGACCTCATAGACTGGTAGCCAGTCTATTGATGAAGAAAATCATACTTACTTGTAGTAGTAATCGCTCATCCCCCCAGATGGCAGCCTTGTTCCAGTCTATGACCTCGGCGAACGGCAGCTCCCACCCATTACTCAGCAGTACTGGTATACATGCCTCCTTCAGCGCTTCTAAAAACCTGAAACAGACAACGACAAATTTGTAAAAATTAAAGTGTGAACTAAACCACCTATCTATAGTCACTAATGATTTCTCAAGTCCAAAATGACATTAACCATCCATTTTGGAGACCTTATCATTTTGGAGACCTTATCATATTGGAGACCTTATCATTTTGGAGACCTTATCATTTTGGAGACCTTATCATTTTGGAGACCTTATCATATTGGAGACCTTATCATTTTGAAGACCTTATCATTATGGAGACCTTTTTGACAAGGATTCCCCATTCAATACCCATATTGGTGTCGTATTGAGTACCGGTAACAATACCTAAGATTCTCCCATTGAAAATGTTAGGCAGGCCACTCTATCAGTAACAATCATCTGAAGGGTGAAAATTTACTGTGTTTTTGAAGTAGTGGCGATGTTTTATAGGAGCACTTTGCTCTCTCTTTATCCACAGACACAACATCCCTGCTTCTCCCAGATATGTCAAAACATTGCAGGATGCTCAACATAGCAGACCAGGATTCGCATCCATGACGTTAACCCTTTACAGCTTAACCCTTCCAATGCTGAGGCTACATTTGCCCACAAGAACGCAAAAATCTTTGAAAACCATTTAAACCCTGTCATGTGTGTATTCATTGGACAGCTCTCACTCTCAGATGAGTACCCATTTGCCAGGATTTTCGGTGATTTTTCAGATTCTTTTGCATTATTTTGTATTGGTGGAATTAGCTTCCAGCAGCATGAGGGTTAAAGATTCCCTCCAGATATTGTTGTCTGGATCTATCATACTTTTAACCCTTATGCTGCTGGTTGCTAAATTTGGCAACACATAAAAATGCGAAAATTTGAAAAATGACCGGAACCATAACAAATTGGTACTCATCTGAGAGTGCTCGGCGAGAGCTTTCCAATGAGTACCAACATGACAGGGTTTTGATGTTTTTTAAAGATTTAAGTTATTGTGCTTTGGATGCAAGTAGCCTCAGCATTGGAAGGGTTAAGAATAACTTTGAAATTGAGAATATTTTTACAAAATATTTAAAAGAGAGTTGTTGGTGAAGTTCTGACTGACATTCCTCCATCGAATATTTTCCTAAATATGCCTTTTCCGGCAGGAAATTATCGACAAATTCCCAGATGACTGTGGCCTCTAGTTAAAGTTATAGCATCAGGCATAGGGAATCTGAGCATTGTTTTAAAGTGTGAATTAGACCACCTATATTATGCTTTCCCAAGAAGAGGAATGGTTTTAAATTGAGTCCAGTATGACATAAACCATTCATGTTTGGACACCTTTTTGACGAGAATTGTCTGGTTATATGATACTTTTTGAAAAAAGCTTTGCAATTGATCGAAAATTTAGAATGTGTTAGAAGTGGAGTTGGGTGTGTTTATACTTATGTTTCTCGATCAAATAATAGTCAAATATTTTCAAAAGAGGTCTGCCTTGGGTCTACCACTGACCCCTGGTCAGACCGTGGAAATTG